>CANTUT010000176.1:2500-145000 GCA_947687605.1 Reutealis trisperma | reverse complement strand
TTAGTCTCTATGAATGATCTAGTTTTAATCTTACATACTGCCCACCAATCAACTTTATCTCATCCTAAACTCATATAAGGAACATACTACACTTGACAAGCTTATGTTGCTAGTATAAATGGCTTATATTTATTGAATCACCGCTTATTATTGACTTCAACAAGATTATATTGCTCATAAACTTTCGTTCCCACACTTGGCGTTGGATCAAACCATTCACACTTAAATAACACAATCCTCTTAATTGGTAGTGCAGGGTATTCCAATTGTATTACCTTCATTAATCGACCATAATAATCAAATACATTCTCACTGTAATTGGAACCCTTTATACATACCCCGCTATTAATTGATGACCTACCCAAACTTCACTTTTGTCACACCTGACTTTTAAAGATGTGATAGTCCTAGGGTATAGGTAACCATAAAGGCACCAATAACCTGTAGAACCCTACATATTACGAAAATCAATATGATATCTATAACAAATACATTAGCCCAAGATCACAACCTATTCATAGGTCATCAATATTGTTTTTGGGTCGATCGAATGGTCTACGTAGATAAGTGAATATTGATAAAAAAAAAAAAAAAAAACTAGGGATATTTGGTCCTTTAGGTATTCTGCCATCATCATTTTGATAAACTCTCCTATGCCTTGTATAGACGTGGGGTTCAAAATAATAAGAGCAGAAAGATAAGGCTTTCTCAACTAAGAATGCATTGCATATTGAGCCCTTAGCCCTTGCTTTATTTTTGACATTATGTTTCAAATGTCCATTAATTCTATAACAGATAAATATTATAGATTATGAATATGGCTTATTATAAATTAAAAGATATAATTGTAAATATTATAATAGTCAAAGATTTTACCTTTCAAATGGATACATCTATAGGTACTGAATGAGGCCTACTATATAAGCTTCTTATGAAAGATGTACTAGTAGATGCTTTATTAAGCCGAAGAAACTTGAGGAAAAAATGTATTCCAGTTTACACAAGATCAGTGAAATGGTATTTTTAAACTTCGCCATGTCCTCTTCTTTAAGAAGTGGTAAGGTGAGTTCTTTGAAAATAAACTCAACTCTGTTAATGGTTGCCAGACATCCCTTGGCGAAATTTTAGGGTAATAGAAGTAAGCATTGCATGAAAACATGACAGTCATGACTCTTTATTCCAAACAACCTTAATTTTTGCATATCAATGTATCGACCCGTATTAGATACATACTCATCAAAAAATTTTAGAACTTTTAGCCATTCACACAAAACTTATTTGCCCGGCTTATTGAGCATATAGTTTGCCTTTGGATATTTTTCGGATACATCATCCATCTCTTACTCTTTATGGAGATAAAATTGTTTCAAGTCCTATCTGGCTTTAGCATTATCTTTGGTTTTCCTTGGGACATACATTACCGTGTTGAAGATATTTTCAAACACATTCTTCTCAATTTGTATGAAATCTAAATTATAACTTATCATATTAGTACTCCAATATGGTAAATCCCAAAATATACTTCGTTTCTTTTGTCCACATCTACTTCGCTTAGCAATTTGAGCATTCACATCATCAACCCCTACTTCAATCACTCTCATCTATTTCAAACTAGTTATTCCTCAAAGAAATTCTATTCCTGACTGTATAGGCAAAGTAAATGCATGAACAACTTAATTTTTTATGAAAGCTATTTTGTTCTATCTAAAATGATGATCAAGCGGTAACAATTTGCAATGAAAATCAAACCATAATAGCTTACCCCCTTTAGGAAGGGTGAAGGAATATATTATTTCCTTGCAATATAGATATGCAAGTCTATCCTGAGTACTCCAGCCAAATAAAAGAAATCACTCACAGTCTACATCAGAGTAGCTTGCATCTAAAAATTATACTTCATAGACACATCGTATGTTTTGAAGCCTATATTCTATAACCATAGCAATTCCTCAATGAGAGGCTAAAAAATTACATCCAACTTCTATTTTGGATTATTTGGTCTAGGACTATTACAGAACGGAACATGTATTGTTTCTTCATACACATCCCTAAAGGTAAATTATATGGTGTCATTGTAATTGGCCATAATGAGTATTGCTGTCTAGATTGTTCAAAAGGTTGAAAGCCATCAGTGCATAGCCCTAAACGGACATTGCATATTTGAGAAGCAAACTCTAAATTCACCCGATTGAAATGCTTTCATGCTATAAAATCTAAACAGTATCGCATCACCCCCTCTTCCTCTTTATGTTCGACATGCCATCTTATATGCTTTGCAATTACTTTAGAAGCATACAATTTCTGCAAACTCAGAGTCAAAGGGAAGTAAAACATGGTCTTATATGGAATATTTTTGTTGGACAAACATGCACTCCCATGTCTTGGCTTATATCTTGGCCAATCACAAAGCTTACATGCAATCAGATTACTGTCTTCACCCTAATAAAGCATGTAATTATTCTTGCAATAATAAATTTTCTCGACTAAAAGGCCCAAACCCTACATTAACTTCTTGGTGCTGTAGAAACTATCCACCATTATGTTATATTCAGGTAATGACTCGTTGTACCATTATAATATCTCTTCATAACACCTTTCATATAGATGGTGTTTTGATTTGATATTCAGAAGTCATTCCACTGTAGATAACTTAGACTGTTTCTCGTAGCCAGGCCATAATTCTTCGTTAGCTACCTCTAACATATATACAGTTTCTGAGTTGTCGAATTTGGTACTCCTCCATTCCATCCCAATCAAAATCCAGCCTAGTAGCAGCCATTAACATATTATGGTATGTAGTTGGAGGACAATTATTTGCATATTCACCTTCTACTTTAGCAACACCTAAAGTTCTAGACCCACTGACTTCACCGTGCAAATAATATTCATAGTACCCTGGTACAAAACCCTTCTTCAGAATGTGCAACTTGAGATATCTAGTACAAGAAAATTCTGATTATGATATTTCTTATGGTTACAAGGACATCTAACAATGGTCCCACTCATGCACTGTGGCTGAGATGTCACAAATTGCATGAATTGGTCTAAACCCTCGAAGAATTTTAGATTCAAATACCCATCTGTAAGTTTAGAGTACATTTAATTCCTACCAGTCCTCATAATTATTTCTTGTAAATTCTAAATATTAATTCATTGTATTTAAATCACACAAACAAAATTTAATTTAATTTAATATGTTTGGTTTTAATTTTAATTAAGTTCTCCACATCTAATTCTATATCCTTATATTTCCCTCCTTATAAGGTAAGAACCTAACACATTTAGAAACTTATTGCTATATAACTGTTACTATTACATTATACATTCATACACCTATAGAAAGTTTGGCAGCATCTCCCTATAGTTGTCCTAGTGCATCACATTTGAAAAATTCCAAATAATTAGGACAATTATTTCAATATACACTAAGAGAACATTATGGAAGGTGATACCAAATTTTCAAATATATGTATGAAATAAAAGTATACACAGTCAGTTATACAGATAACAAAATTTCTAAACTGTCCACTTTAGATAATTCGATATCCTTAGCAGGACACCAAATAAGATCTAATGTTAATCTTAAATTTGTTAAACATTTTGCATTAACAGCATTTTTGGGCGTTTGATTGTCAAAATCCAAAAATTAAGTTAGAATCATTTAAATATTTTCATTAACAAAAGAATAAAAATTTTGTTACAAATAACAATTCTAATATCACAACATTAGAACATATACTAAAAAATTAATGAAATAAATTCATAAAAGAAATTCAAAATTTATTTAATACCCTACAAAATCCTTATATTTTTTTCATTTTTAACATTATCGCAATTTTAAATATATATAATTTACTTAATAATAAAGATATTAATATTTTACTAGTTATTTTTTATTTCATTTAAATAAAATTTATACTAAGATTCTTATTAATCATTTTAATTTTCTAAATTATATTGATTTTCATATATAATTTCATATATTCTTATAACTTTACATTTTCTATATTAAATTTTCTTTCAACACTACAAAAATCTAACGATTTACCGATGAAAATTAGCAATGGACTGAAATCCATAACTAAATACTGACCAAATACTGACAGAATCCTGATGGAATAGTTTCTAGCAACATTCGTCTTTTACTGACCATTTAGACCATTTACTAATGAAAAATCAATCTTCCTAATGAATTACAGATGGAATATACTAATGAACACCGATCAA
Source organism: Reutealis trisperma (assembly GCA_947687605.1). Lineage (NCBI taxonomy): Eukaryota > Viridiplantae > Streptophyta > Magnoliopsida > Malpighiales > Euphorbiaceae > Reutealis > Reutealis trisperma. The sequence goes on along the minus strand of CANTUT010000176.1, from coordinate 140,773 downwards.
ATTTTACCGATGATTTAGTGACCAATTAAAGACGAAAAAGAATATGCGGGAATGTTTTGGCGAAAATTAAGACATTTACTAACGGAATCATATGCTGCAGTAGGCATTCCATCAGTAAATATGACCATCTACTAATGGAATACCAACCGTATTGTACAAATAGGGGCAAAACGTTTTGGTGGGGTCAAAATATTTACTGACGAATTATTAATAAAATGCCATGCGACAGTAGGCTTTTCATCAGTAATCCATCAATAAATTCTAAATGATACTAATGGAATACCCATAGACATGAAAAATAGGCGCGCGTTTTATCGCCTGTAGCCATTTACTAATGGATTTTTTAATTTACACGGCATGGTCCATTGGTAATCCATCAGTAATCATTAAATATAACATGTTCACCTTTTTTTTTTTTTTTTTCTCTCTTCCCTTTCTTCTTCTTCTTCTTCTCCGCTGCTGTTGCTCTCTGCCACTCTCCCGTGTACCGGCCGACATTCATCCCTGATCGGAGATTTCCTTTTTCCACCGATATTTACATCATTACCTTATTATTGATTATGATTTTAATTGAATTTTTATTTAGATTAATTTTGTTGAAATTTTATTAATTTTTTGTTTAGATTTCGAAATTTTTGTTTAGATTTTTTAGATTGATTTGGGATTTGATATATTGATTTGATATATATATATATATATATATATATATATATATGCTAATAAATTTTTTAATTTAAGATATTTTATATTTTTAAGCTTAATAAATTTTTTATAAATTTATGATAGTATTAAATATGGTGAAATTATTTTATTAAATTATGTTAGTAATTATTTTAATTATCTTGGTTTTGTTAATAGAATTTTAATTTTGTTTTAGATAATTGACGTGTGAGGTAACAATATAAGTCGGATTCTCGCTTCAAGAGGTCCGTACTGTAATTTAATTTATTTATACTAATATATAAATATAATAATTTAGAATGTAATGTTCTTTTAATTATCTTATGTATAATTTGTAATTTGTTATGTTTATTTGTAAATGTACATGAAAAAATAAATGTTGTGATGTAAATTTGTAATTTGTGATTGATTAGTGTATTGTAATATAATTTTTAATTATATTGTTAAGTTTATGTCAATTTATGGATGTATATGTATATGATATAATTTTGATTTTATTTAAATAAATCCGTTAATAATACCGATAAAATGAACCATAAATTTATGTTTAATTATACCATAAAAAGTGAAATTTATTTTTTATGCATTTTATAAAATACCAAAAATTCTCTTCACATTAAAAAATAAAAAAAAATCCACAAATATGCTACAAAAAATTGAAATATAAATGCATTTCATAAAATACAAAAAAATAAGAAATTGCAAATAGTTAGGAGTAAAAATATTTCGACGAAAAATAAAAAAAAGTAATAAATTAAAAATTTGTCATTAAAAATGAAATTTTAAATACATTTCATAAGATTTTATAAAAAAATGACAAATATCTTCTTAAAGGAAAAATAGACTAAAAAATATAATAATGCATAACGGCTTAATTAATGCTAACAAATAATTAAAATTCGAATATTCAAAATTAAAACGATTAAGAAAATTTTTAATTAAAATTTTTCCTAAATGATATAAAAAATCTAATATAATATTAATATCTTTATTATTAAGTAATAATATATGTGTGTAAAATTATGATACGGTAAAAAAAATGGAAAAAAGTATAATGCATTTATGAATTTGTATCATATTTAGCAACATTTTGCATTTATCTTGTAAATTTATTTTATTAATTTTGATTATATATTCTTATGTTGTGATGTTGCAATTGTTATTTATATGGCGAATCTGTACCATTTTGTTATTGAATGAATTTAAATGATTTTAATTTTATTTTTAGACTTTTACAATCAAATGTCCAAAAATATTGTTAATTGAAATGATTAATATATTTAGGATTAGCCGTAGATTCTGTTTGATGTCCTGCTCATCGGATGGTGAGAGGATATCAAATTGTTCAAATTGGGCAGTTTAGAGATCTCGTTGTCTATCTATATTCTTATTTCATTGAAATGTCTAAAATTTTGGTACTATCTTCCACCATGTTCTCTTAGTGCACATTGAAATAATGTCCTGATTATGTGGATTTTTTCAAATGTGGTGCACTAAGAGAACTGTAGGGAGATGTTGCCGAAATTTTAGTAGATGTATGAGTGTAGAATGTGACAGTAACAATTATGCAGCAATGAATTTCTAAACGGGTTAGGTTCTTACCTTATAGGGAGGGAGATATAAGGATATAGAATTAGATGTTGTGAACTTAATTAAAAACATATAAGTTTAAATGTAATTTTGTTTGTGTAATATAAAAAATTAATTAATATTGTTGAATGTACAAGGAATAATTATGAGGACCGATAGGAATTAGATGTACTCTAGACTTATTGATGGGTATTTGAATATGAAATTCTTAAAGGGTTTAGACCAATTCATGCAATTCATAATATCTCAGCCACAGTGCATGAGTGGGACTAGTGTTCGATGTCCTTGTAACCATAAAAATGTCATAATTGAAATTTCTTTGAGCCAAATACTATCAAGTTGCACATTCTGAAAAAGGATTTTGTACTGGGGTATTATGAATGGTATTTGCATGGTGAAGTCAGTAGGTCTAGATCTTCAACCATGGTAGAAGTAGGCGATGAAGATACGGACAGTTGTCCTCCAACTACATACCATAATATGTTAATGGATGCCGTTGGGCTAGATTGTGATTGGGATCAAATGGAGGAAGCTCTAAATCCACCGTTCATAAATTGTATGATATGGCAGCTAACAAAGAATTATGGCCTGGCTGCGAGAAACAGTCTAAATTGTCTGTTGTGGCACGATGTCTGAATATTAAGTCAAAACACCATCTATCAGAAAGGTGTTATGATGAGATATTGCAATGTTGCAACGAGTTGTTACCTGTAGATAACACAATGGTTGAGAGTTTCCACAGCACCAAAAAGTTAATGCAGGGTTTGGGCCTTCCAGTCGAGAAAATTGATTGTTGCAAGAACAATTGCATACTTTATTAGGGTGAAGACAGTAATCTAATTGCATGTAAGCTTTGTGATTGGCCAAGATATAAGCCAAGACGTGGGGGTTCGTATCCATCAAAAAAAAAATTCCATATAAGATTATGTTTTATTTCCCTCTGACTCTGAGATTGCAAAGATTATATGCCTCTGAGTCAACTACAAAACATATGAGATGGTATGCAGAACATGCAAAGGAAGATGGGGTGATGCGGCACTGTTCAGATTCTATAGCATGGAAGCATTTCAATTGGGTGAATCCAGATTTTGCTTTCGAAATTCGCAATGTCCGTTTAGGCTTATGCACTAATGGCTTCTAATCTTTTGGACAATCTAGATAACAATACTCATCATGGCCAATTATAGTGATGCCATATAAACTGCCTCTAGGGATGTGTATGAAGAAGGAGTACATGTTCCTATCTGTAATAGTTCCTGGACTAAATAATCCAAAACAAAAGTTAGATGTATTTTTACAGCTTCTGATTACAGAATTGCTATAGTTGTGGGATATAGATGTTGAAACATATGATGTGTCTATGAAGCAAAATTTTTAGATGCAAGCTACTCTGATATGGACTGTGAGTGACTTTCCTATGTATAGTATGTTGTCTGGTTTGAGTACTCAGGGTAGACTTGCATGTCCATATTGCAAGGAACTAATAGATTCTTTCATTCTTCCTAAAGGGGGTAAGCAATCGTGGTTTGATTGCCATCGCAAGTTCTTACAGCCTGATCATCCTTTTAGATGGAACAAAATAGCTTTCATAAAAAACAAAGCTGTTTAAGCATCTGCTCCGCTTGTACGTTCAGGAATTGAATTATTGTAGGAAATAACTAGTTTGAAGTTGATGAGAGTGACCGAAGTAGGAGCTAATGATGCTCAAATTGCAAAGTGAAGAGGATGTGGATGGAAGAAATGAAGTATATTTTAGGATTTACCATATTGGAGGACTAATCTGATTAGACATAATTTGGATGTCATGCATATTGAGAAGAATATGTTTGAAAATATATTCAACACGATAATGGTCATCCCGGGAAAAACCAAAGATAATGCTAAATACAAATAGGACTTGAAACAATTCTATCTCTATAAGGAGTTAGAGATGGATGAAGTGTCTGGAAAATATCCGAAGGCAAAATATGTGTTCCATAAGCAGGCCAAACAAGTCTTATGTGAATGGTTGAAAGATCTGAAATTTCCTGATGGGTATGTACCTAATATGGGTCAATCTATTGACATGCGAAAACTAAGGTTGTTTGGGATGAAGAGCCATGACTGTCATATTTTTATGCAACGCTTGCTTCCTATTGCCTTCTGTGAAATTTTGCTGAGGGATGTCTGACAACCATTGACAAAGTTGAGTTTATTTTTCAAAGAACTCACTTCTACACTTCTTAGGGAAGAGGACATGGCGAGGCTTGAAAATACCATTCCACTCATCTTGTGTAAACTAGAATGCATTTTTCCTCCCAATTTCTTTGACTCCATGGAGCATCTACTAGTACATCTTGCTCATGAAGCTCATATAATGGGTCCAGTTTAGTATCGATGGATGCATCCATTTGAGAGGTAAAATCTTTAATATTTACAATCACATCCATTCATTTATACTCAAATATCATAATCTATGATATTTACCTACTATAGATTTAATGGACATTTGAAACATAATGCCAAAAATAAAGCAAGAGTTGAAGGCTCCATTTGTAATACATACTTAGTTGAGGAAACTTCATCATTATGCTCTTATTATTTCAAACGCCATGTCTATACAAGGCATAGGAGAGTAGCTCAAAATGATGATGGTGGAATGCCTAAAGGAGCAAATATGCCTGGTATTTTATTAATATTCACTCATCCAAGGAGATCGTTTGATCGACCTAAAACAAGATTGATGACCGACGAAGAGTATAAGGCGGCTCAATCCTACATTCTTCTGAATTGCTCTGAAGTTGCAAAATACGTCGAGTAAGTTACAACTTAATTAAAATAACTCGTTCTTCATCATTCTGCATAGTTTCCTTTCAATTTTACTTATTATTTTCCTTACGAATGAATCTTATACATTGATACGTTGAAGCAAACTATGCCGAATATATTAACAATTGATATAGACAAAAAATTAAAGATAGAATTTGCACACTGGTTTCATTCATATGTAAGTATAATGTATTACAATTACTTAAAAATTAATCTTAAATTTCTATCCTATACAATCAAATTGATATGTTTATTTTTGTCATAGGCCACTGATCCTACGAATAGAATAACAAATCAATTCATTATTGATCTGTCCAAAGGTCCATTATGATATGTTATGACCTATCTTATTTACTTCGTGAATGGTTAGAAGTTCCATACTAAAAAGTGAAGTTCGGGTATGTCATTAATAAATAATAGGGTAGGTATAAAGGGTTCCAATTACAGTGAGAATGCATTTGACTATTATGGTCGATTAACTAATGTAATGAAATTGAAATACCCTGCACTTCTAATTAAGAGGACTATTTTATTTAAGTGTGAATGGTTTGATCCAATGCCAAATGTGGGAATGAAAGTTCATGAGCAATAAAATCTTGTTGAAGTCAACCATAGGCAGCAATTCAATAAATTCAAGCCGTTTATACTGGCAATGCAAGCTTGTCAAGTGTTTTATATTTCCTATTCGAGTCTACGATGAGATAAAGCAGATTGGTGGGTAGTATGCAAGATTAAAGCTAAACCAGTTGTAGAGATTAAGGAGGGTAGTGAAATAAATATAACATCTGAAGAAACATTTCAAAACGACGAAGTTGATGAGCCTATACTCGAAGATAATGATGATGAGCCTCCTGCAACTTTAAATGATCCTGACGAGTCATTAGTTGAAATGGATGACGAAGATGATAATGATATAGATGATGAATTCGAATTTGATTCAGATGTTGAGACATCCGAGGAAAACATAGATGAAGATGAGCTTAAAGAAATAGATTCTGAATAAATGTATTGTGTACTTATTTCCCAAGGTTATGTATGGATAATATTTTAATTGTGTAAAAGAATATGATTTTTACATTTACAATGTTACATTATATTTCAATGAAGTCATTTTTAACTTGTGTTGTAATTTTTTTTTAATATTTACATTGTTATTCTGCGATTATGCCATATCAATTTTCAATTTTTTGTTTGTGTGGATGTACTTTTTATGTAACATTAAATAATGAATGAATTTATTAAACTTTACTAAATACATAGATGTCAACTCCGAGATATGTACCGACTTTTGCAAATACTCCTGGTAGTAGTACATCGATGTCCCGGAAACAGCGTCTCTCCCAATAAGGGCTTGCTACCACTAGTGACCTTCCCATTATCCTTTCTTCTTTACCATCTTTCTCTCCTTCTATACCACCTACATTCACCCTTTCGACCATCATCACACAAATCCCTTTATCTCCTCCTCCTCCTATATTTACTACTTCATCCATCGGTCCTATACTTTCATCACCTTCCATTATTCCTTCTTCCATTTCCCCTCTATCCACTATGCCTTCTTCTGTTATCCCTCCATCCACTGTTCCTTCTTCAGTTACCTCTCCATCTATTATTCCTTTTGTTACCCCTCTATCTATTATTCTTTCTGTTACGCCTCTATCCACTATTCCTTCTGTTACCTCTCCATCCACTGTCCCTTCACCTATTTCTCCATCTACCCGTCCTTCATTTTCTATACATACCACCATTACCTTTGCAGTAGCTCCTACCACTGCCTCATTAGTCCTACTTTCATACTCGAGGTGTAGGCAGCATTTCACACTGAAGGGAGATGTGTAAGTACTAAATTTCTTAAGGTAATTTTTAATTTATAATATCTTACTTTTCGTTTAACTAACATTTAATTTTTTTAATTGCAGGATGTATCTGCTAAAGATGACGCGAATGATTTACAAGATATTAAAGAACCAGTTAAAATCTAAAGGCACCTATTGGAAATTAGTGCCTTAAGAGACGAAAGAGTTCTACTGAAAGGAGTTTCAGGTAATGAATAACTTATTATATAGAATTCGAATATATATATATATATATATATATATATATATATATATATATATATATATATATATATATATATATATTCTAAAGTAATAAATATAATAATAATACATAATAAATTATATGTTATATATAATACTATATTAAAAGATATTAAGTATAATAAATATAATAATATATAATAATAATATTTAATAAAATATAATAATTTATTAGTAATATGTATTAAATAGATACATACTATTAGTAAAATAATTTTGTATTTTATATATTAATTATTATTTATATACTAACTTGTATTTTTGTTTTTTTTTTTTTTAAGAAGTACTACTACTAGAATTTCACTATATCAAAGATGGTAAAGACAGCCTTCTTTAAGAAGGTTGCAGTTTGGTACAAGAACTTCCTCTACGATATCAAGAAAAAGGAGAAGAGAGAGACGTAGATCCCTCATGAGACATGGGATGCTTGGAAGAAATACTGAGATTCTTTGGAGTATAAGCAGCTATCCCAAAAGGCATCCATGAACAGAAAGTCAGAGAGAGGCTATCCAGTGAGTGGACTGTCTAAGCATACTGGAGAGTCTATCCCTGTTGCGGAGCATGTCAGAAAATTGGTAAGATGTCAATTTTTTTTATAATTAGTTAAGTAATTCAATTTTTAAAATTTTTTTTATAATAGTTTTTGCATTCTAAAAAATTAGAATTTTTTTTTTCATATTTGAGAACTCAAAAATATTTTTGTTGAAAAGAAAACTATATTTCATACATATAAGATTATTTTTCACAAATTAATTCAAATATTTTATTTAAATTATATTTTCTAGAAAAATTCAACAATGAATGTATTAAATAAAAAAAAAATTATCACCAACACTAGATTAAATAAAAGGTACCCTTCCTAAGATATGTTATTTAATCAAGCCAAAGTTAGATGCAAATAAAAAAATAAAATATTTCATAAAGGCAAAGCTAAGTTACGAAATATGGAAATTGGTAAGATGTTGATTTTTTTATAATAAGTAATTAAATTGTACGTACTTTAAAAATTCATTTATTTTAAAAGTTATTAATTTCATAGTTTTTTATTTACTAATTTTGGGATGATACTTTTAATTTTTAACAGAGAAATGATCTTGGTCGAGACCCTACTTTTGAGGAGATCCTCGTGTGCATCTACATAAGGAAGGAAGACCGACAGACCTTTGTCGACCAGTGCTCCCAGCGGATTAGTGTAAGTTTTAATTAGCAATTTTCCTATTAAAGTACATTAAAAATTTTAAATGCTAAATACTATTATATAAAAAATAGGAAGATCTTAGAAACCTCCGCAAGCAGATGTCCTAGCCGGCTCCTGGGTCCACTAAGGCAGCTCATGTAGATGAGTTTGAGCTATACTTTAGAGCTGTTGGGGGCTGGGAGAAGGGATGAGTCTATGGGATGGGTTTGATAGCTAGCTCATTCGAACACTCCGGTGCCAGTTTTTCCTCAGCTCCACCATCGCCGCCACTGCCTACAGTTGAGTATATGTAGTATGAAATCGATAGGTGAGAAGCTCAGATATGGGAGGAGATGCAGCATGAGATGCAGCTGATAGTCCAAGAGCAGGTCCGCCAGCAAGTCAAGCTACAGATGCAGCAGTTCTTCTCTAGGTACTTTGCTAGTGGTGCTGCTCCTTCACCTGTTCCACCACTGGCTTCTATTTCTTCATATCAGCACACTTCAGTTGGAGATGCTTCTATTGTTGCTGCTGATGCGTATATAGTAGATCCGTAGCATGGCTAGTATCATGCCGAGGGCTACAAGGAAGATGATGCTCAGGAGTACGATTAGTTATTTTTTTAGTTTTTTTAGTTTAGTTGTTTGTAATATTTATATGGTGTATAGTATATTACATTTTTTATAAATAATATTATGTTTTATGGAATGATAAATTTTGATATTCACATTATATATTAATTTATAATTTTTTAACTAATATATATTTTATAAAATTAATTTATTAAATATAAAAAAATTTGTAAAAAATTATTTTCCAATTTATTGATGGATTACTAACTGATATGGTTATTAAATTATTTTTTCTATATATTACTGACGGATTACCGACCGTTTGACATAAAATAATATTTTTTATACTTATTTTACTGACGGATTACTGATCGTAAAAATAAAATATTATTTTTGACTAAAAATTACTGATAGATTACCGACCGTTTTATCATAAAATATTATTTTTTATACTTATTTTATTAACGGATTACTGACCGTAAAATTAAAAAATTATTTTTGATTGAAAATTACTGACAGATTACTGACTGAATATATTATTTAATTATATTTTAATGACAGATTATTAACCAATTACTGACGAATTTTTGTTTTTACCGATGAATTACTGACGGAATATGAATATTTGCGATCTTTTTCGAATGAAATTACCGATCATTTTTCATAAAATACTAACCGAATTCTGTCAATAAATTTACTAATGGAATATTTTATCTATCGCTGATGATTTACAGATAATCATTTTAACGATGGATTTGTTCCATCCTTAATCCGTCAGTAAATTGATTTACTAACGGATTTTCAATTCTTACTGATGGATTTTTCTGTCGGTAAATTAGTAGATTTTTGTAGTGTAATTCTTAATTTTATTAATGTTTGAATTTTAAATACTTTTGGCATAATTATATGCTCTTTCAATTCTTATTTTTTTTAATGTTATAATTTTAATTTTTTTTAGCGTAATTTTTTTCTCCTAAAAGGATATTTGTCATTTTTTTGATATTTTATGAAATGCATTTAAAATTTCAATTTTAAACGCTATTTATATTTTATTGTTGTCTTTGTATTTTTTAAATTTTATTTTTACTCATAAATAAAAATTTTTCTAATTTTTTTTTCTATTTTATAAAATGCATTTAGATTTCAATTTTTATGGCATATTTATAAGTTCTTTTTGTATTTTTTTAATGTGAAGTATATTTTTACTGCTAATAAAAATTTTTTTTTGGTATTTTATGACATTCTTGCAGTGTAAATTTCACTTTTATAGCATAATTATTTTAAATTATGTTTCATTTTATCTTTTGATTTCAATCCAATTTTGTGCCATAATTTAATTTGAGGCTATAATTTGGATATTGTTTCCCGATATATTTGAAATTAATACATTCACCAAAATAATACAAATTACTAATATACAATCTCAGAATAATTTTTTTTTAATATACGTTTACAAATTCACATAAACTTAACAACATAATTAAAAATTACATGATGAAATATAAATTAACCACAAATTATAAATTTATATTACAATATTTATATTTTCTAATACTCATTTACAAATAAACCTCAAATTAACAACATAATAAATTACAAATTATACATAACATATAAAAGTAAATTACAAATTATTACATTTATATATTAAGATAAATAAATTAAATTATAATACAGATCTCTTAAAACGTAGATATATTTTTTTGCTATCTCAGAGGAAAATTATCTGAAATAAAATTGCAATTCTATTAATAAAATAATTAATAAGACTATTAAAAAAAACTCCAAAATACATACCAAAATCATCACTCATATTAAACACATAAATTTATATAAAGAAATAAATTAAGAAAATAGAATTTACAAAAAAAAAATTACAAAATATAATAAAAAATAAATCCAGAGATTTTTTGAAGGAATTATTAACAAAATTTTATTAAAAAAAAAGATTTACTAAATAATTTCACAAAATTCAATACTAGCATACATTTATAACAAATTTTTTATGCTAAAAAAAATTAAACCTCTCAAAAAATTTAAAACAACATAAAATTTTATTTTTATTTATAATTCTATATATATATATATATAACCCAAACCCAAATAAACACAAATTAATATATATACAAACCAAAATTAATAAAAAACACAATTCTCAAATAATAATCAAATTCTCAAACAAATTTCAACAAATACAAATTAATCTCAATAAAAAAAGGTCAATCTAAGATAAAATTAATACATATCGGTAATCTTAGCTCCAAAGTAAGGCACCGGTGACTGTGAACAACTACAGACAGATTACAAAAGAAAGAAAAGGAAGGGATCTGAATAGTTTATAATTAAAATTCACTAGCGGATTACTGATAGAATGTGCCACGTAAATTAAAAAATTCCATCACAAATTTATCAGTAAATGAATTAATGGCAAGAAAGGCCCGCCTCATTTTTTAGAACTGCTAGTAAATTTTACCAACCACTGATATACTATGGTTGCTATTTACTGACAGATTACTGATGGTTCTTTCGGTGATACGTGGTATTCCGTCAGTAAATTCATTAATTGCCACCAAAAAATTCACGCATAACTTATGGCTTTCCATTCCATCAGTAAGTGGTTAGTAAATCATCAGTAATATGTTATTTTATCCATCAATAATTTCTATCAATAATGACAAACTTCCATCAATATTCTATCAATATTGTCCACAATTATTAGTGCGTACAATTCTGTCAGTATTTTATTATTATTTATAGACAGATACATTTTTGTCAGTAAATTTTATCAGTAAAACGCGTATTTCAGGTAGTGAGTATTATAATTAAAGCTATTGGAGATTTTGTATGGGGTTGCTGCTATGTGTCCGTTAAAAAATATCTCAATATGGTCACTTTCTTTTGGTCTATAGCATTAAAAATTCTATGATCTTGAAAGGTATGCTTTCCTTTTATTTTTTATAACATTCTGAGTATGAACAAAAATGACAAACAATAATCTATCATAACAATAAAGTAGACAAAAAAAATAAAAGGAAAGCATACCTTTCAAGATCATATAATATTTAATGCTATAGACCCAAGAGAAAGCAACTACATTAAGATATTTTTTTAACGGAAACACAATAGCAACCCCACACAAAATCTCTAGTAGCTTTTAGTATAACACTACAAAGGTAACTAAGAAGAAAGAAACCAAAATGGGGAGAGATTTTGGATCATGTTTTAGGGTTTCCTTCAATTTGGAGGTTATTAGGAAAGAAATCAAAAAGAGAAACTGAGAAGCAATAAGAAAGGGATTGAGAATTTCAAAATCATTTTAGGATTCTTAAAATTTGGGGTGAGTTTGATTATTTATATGGTAGGGTGTTTGGGTTTATTAAAACGATGTCATTTCAATTTTTTAAAACTTTTCCTAGTTATATTTTTAGTCAGCACTAAGGAACTTATTAATAGCTTCTAATAGTCGTTATGCGCGCTTTGCTCAACCTCACTAACAACAATAAAAAAAGGTTTTTATTGTGTGGAAAAATAAAAGTTTTAAGAGCTTGATATAAGCTTATTACTTGTAGAAAATTAGATTTGTTAGGGTTTTGATATAGACATGTAGGAGCTCTTTACTTGTAGAAAATTAGGTTTTTTTTCTAGAAAATTTTTCTAAGAAAACATAAAATAGAGTTTTATATTCATATATGTTAATTTTCTAAATAGAAAATTGAAAACTATGTTTTGTAATTTTTCATATTAGAACTAAATTTTAGAAAGCAACTTTTAATTGATTTCTTTGTTTGCCTTCATCAGAAACCATGCATTCTCTAAATGAAAAAATGTGTTTTCTAACCCTTTTCACTTCTATCAAACTTGCGTTTGATTCCTAGCAATAGCATGTTATATTTTATGTTTTTTCCCTTTTTTTAATTAATTATATTTGATGCTTTTTTAAAATTTTTTTACCTGATATTTTTATTAATTGTATTTATTTTTTATTTTTATATTTTTACTAATTATATTTTATGCCTTTTATTCTTTATTAGCTTTTCAATTCCTTTAATTCTTTTCTTTAATTTTTCTATTTTTCTTCTTTTTATATAAATTACTTCTCTACAATCTTACTCCTATAATTGTTTTGTAAAATAAAATATAAATCTTATCTATTATCTTCAGTTAGAAATTAATTATTTCACTAATAAAAAAATGTTAAGAGAGTAAAAAATGGTAAGGGAGTGATTTCTCACAATAAAATTAAAAAAGAAAGGGAGAGAGAGTTTAATTATAATATTTTCTATTTTCAAAATTACAATATGAACATATTTTTTATTTTCAAAATGGAAAATAATTTTTCTATAATTAACCATAAGCATATTTTATAATTACAAATTAATTTTCCATGAAAATGAAAACAATAGTTTTTTTAAAAAATAGAAAATAGAAAATAAAAAATTATTTTCTTTAAGAAAACAGGCCCACAAATCTTTAGGGGTTAATAGGCAAATATATAAAAGTTTAAGCGTCCCAAAATGCATTTTGCCCTTATATATTTATAATATTGTAATATAATTTTTTATTTTGATTTATTTTTCATTAAATTAATTGACTGTTTTATATTAACATTATATTTTAAAGGACAGTACTAAATAAAAAAAATTAAAGGTAAAATATTATTATCCATTATATTTTTTACATAACAAATATTTTCATTTTGTTATAAAATAAAGAATAATTAAGATAATAGAGAAAAGAGAGAATAATTTTTGTGTCTTACTTTATTGATTGTAACATCTATTTATAGGTTAAAATATTATAGATATAGGAATAAAAATAGAATTCTATTTACATAAAAATATCTATTAATAGAGATAGAACAGACATCCAATCTTATCACATTACTTAAATATTATCACAACACTCACCCTTGGATATCTATTACAAAGAATATGCCTCATTAAAACCTTATTAAGGAAATTCATTGGAAAAAATCTTAGTGAAAGAAAAATAATACATTATTCTTGTAAAACTTGCGCCATAATACTACCTCATTAAAAATTTTACCAGAAAAACCCAATAGAACAAAACTTATGCTAAAGGAAAAAAGATTACAGTGATAAGAATCTCTCCCTCATGAATACATGATTTTTAACAAGGATCTCATAACTGATGCATGCTAATTTTATTTACCAACTTATCAAATGTTATTATAGGGAGTTGTGAACTCTCATTTTAGCACCTCTAAAATTAATTATGAACTCTTCAGGGCTAACAGAAGTATTCTTGACATAATCTAACGCCTTTCCTACCCTAACCGGACCTTCTGTATCATAAAATATTTTTCTAAAACTAACTGGATTTGTTCTCAAATAACTATTTAATTATTCTAAAATCAATTTCGAGTTTATTAAAACTAACCGATTAATTTTTTGAATTCTGAAACTCCCAAAAACTAACTCAAAAATCTCAGAATCTAACTTGAGCAAAGATTAAATTTTTCACTGGCACGTGAACTAAGGTATTGGGCAGAGTCAGCGCTCATGCTGCCCGGCTTTTCGGTGGAGCCGCCAGTGGTCCAAGCCCCACTCCTCCACCTGTAGTCCCCAAAATACCCCATAATATGATTTTTTTTAGTATTCTTCTAGCCCTACCCTTTGTTATCTTTTCACATTTTCACTTCCCAAATTACGCTTACCCCCATCTTCCTATAAATACTCCCTCATTTCTACCATTTTTCTACACTCCAAAGCTGATATTGATTGTTGTCTATCAACTTTCTTTCTTTTTCTCTCTCCATCCACTCTCTAATTAATTAATTAATCATTTTAATTAATTAATTTCTTCACCCAAACCAAGTTAATTAATCCTTTTAACTAACTAAAATCTTTTTTAATCACTCAAAAGTTAATTAATTAATTAATCTTTTTAATTAATTAATTACTTTCATTTTTTAATCAAATTAAAATCAAAATCTTTTTCACTCATCCACTATTTTAATTAATAAATTAATGATTTTAATTAATTAATTCATCCATCAATCGTTTTTTTTAATCTTTAATCAATCCAATTGCTCGGTCCGATAAAAAAGAACTTCGATATGGTAAAACACTTTTTCCAACTCATCCACCAAAATCCAAGGTATTTTCGTCAATTCATTCTCCAAACCAAAAATCATTTTAATCAATCTATAAATCTCTTTACTTAACCGTGGAACGAACTTCACGAGTTTTGATCCTCATTTCATGGGGTACGTAGGTACATTTGGACTTTAAATCCAATTCTTCAAATTAAACTTATCTTTCATTTTTCCAAATGTAATTAATTGCTTTCTAAATAATGTTTGGGAATCTGTGGTCTTCCTAGAATCCCATAAGGGCTAGAAAAGGCACCCTAATTTTTATTAATGTAATTGTCTTAATTGGAATTAAGAAGTGGTTATGTGGTTCTCCTAAATTCTACAGGATTAGAGGGAACACTCTCCTTAATTTGTGAATGTTTATTTTGATTTTTTATTAATCCTCATGCATTATACATTCACATTATGCCATATTCATGTATTTTATTTACAATTATCATCTTATAAATGTCATTCATAAAATCAATTTTTTTAAAGTCAAGTTAAACTTAAGAGCCAAATTTTGATTATTTAACTAAAATCCTAGTCCCTAAACTCAACCTGGTTCAAGGCTAGTGATTTTATCCATGGGCAAATTAATTGAAAATTAACGAATTGGAGTCAAATTGGGTTTTTTCCTTAATATTTTCCTAACTAAATAAAATTAAGGTGGCGACTCATAAAATCATTTTCAAAATCAACCAATCCAAACCTGAGAGTTCCATCATGAGCCTAAACTTGAGTAAGCATCCTGATTCTCTTTAGTGGATCGGGCCGGTGCTCGAGCAAGGCCTTACAGGAGTGTCTTTGTAAATAAATCTGTCAAATTATCTTTTGATTGAATTTGTTGAACATCATATCTCTCCAACTTGTGCATCCAAATATATTTAAGTAATATCCATATATAATAATTTATTTATAGTACCCCCTTAGGATATTACTTGAACCATGAATATGCCTTGTTAAAAACCTTGCTATAAAACCCAGTGGAAAAAACATAGCTAAGGAAGATAGTACATTTCACAAGCTATTTTGTCATTACATAGATTGCCTTATTAAAACTTTTGTCCAAGAAAACCTTATGGGATAAAAACTTGACTAAGGAAAAAGAGTACAATCATATACTAATTTGCTCTACCTGATGAGGACAAATTTTAATGCGGCGTATATTAATTGATGAAACAATACTGTTTAAATACCACATTAGGTAAAAACTTAGTACATAAGTTTATTAAGTTGTCACTCGAGCGAATTTGGTGGATATCTCTTCAAGAGATCATGTATATACAAGAATTTAGGTAAAGTTTATATATTTACTTCCTCACCCTTGATATACTCACCTTTAATTTGTGCAATGCAAATTGCATTAATCTCAAAACATAATGGGAGTATCTTTAGTGATGTACTTTAGGACCATAAAAAACTTTTATAAAATTGTAGTACCACCATAAGTTAATACGTAGTCAGTCTAAGATCTACCATTATGGAGATCAAGCAAATAACCAACATCCACATATAGATCAATTTCAAATCTAAATTAATCAAAATATGATCATATTATTAATAGTACACTGAAGATAACATTTTACACCACTATAATATCTCTTAGTAGGTGCAGAACAATACCTAGCTAGGAATTTTTCTTACAAATGCAATTTCAAGCCTGATGCAATTTGCAAGATATATGAGTACTCCTATAGCACTTAAATATGGTACTTCAAGACCAAATAGCTCTTTGTTATCTTCTTTAGGTATAAAAAGGTCTCTTTTTTACTTCCAGTGAGCGGACTACCTATTGGTGTACTTAAAGAAAAAGATTTATCCATACAAAATTGCTTAAATACCTTTTCCACATAAGTAGACTAATGTATTAGGACCCCTTAGGATAAATAATCGATTTTCAGGTTGAAATTTTATTTCTTTTAAATTTTTCATCTCAAAATCACTTTTCAAATAGTTATATACTTCTTTGAATTCTTTAGGAGTCACAATGATATTTAAATCATCAATATACACTGCAATAATAACATTTACCATTCTATGGTGTTTTATGAATACAAATGGACATAATGTATTATTCATATATCTTTCTTTCAATAATAATTTACTCAAACAATTATACCACATGTCCACATTACTTTAATTCATACATGTATTTTTGCAATTTGATGAAATACATGTCACATATTTAATGTGCATTCATTTCTAATATCTTTATTTCTTTTGGGACTCTCATATAAGTATCATTTTCATAAGTCGTATAATAAGCCTTTTGTTAACTGTCATATTAATCAAATAACGAAACGTGATCATTTCCATAATAAGAGAATTAGTTTTCTCATAGCTAATGATAGAGTCTAGCTCTGCTTTAATAGCCTCTTTCTATGATGATCAATTATGTTTATGCTAATATTCAATTAAACTTATAGATTCTATATCCAAATTTTCTCTTGAAATAGCAAGAGCTATTGTTGAGGCAAATTCATCGTCGATGATAATCGAATTTCTATCAACTCTTTCTCATATATCATAAAATTAATTGAGATCTCATAGTTTTCATTTATATGATCATCAACACCATACGCCATATCTAGAGGATCTAATTATTTCGTTGTCTCAGTCTGTGTTTCATAATTAGTTATAGCTCTTTGACTGAAATCTTCTTCAGGAAGTTTCTCTTCAGGAGATTTTATAAGTGACGCTGCTTTTCTTTTCCACGGATTTTTTATCTTTAGTTCCAATTTACTATCCATGCTTCTAATATATGGTGATATTGATTGATTTTCTATTTGGAATTGGAACCACAACCCCTTACTAGGGTATTAGCAGTTGTAATGTGAGATTGTTACTCTTTTAGCTTCTATAAATGCATTTGGCAGTTAAGTTGCAATTTGTTGCAACTGTTGTTATTTTTTTTAACTTTTGCTTCATTCTAACTTGTACATGAATCAAAATTATTTAAAGGGTTTTCCTTCCAATAAATTTATTGACATTCTTTAGCACTACATGTGCTTTTCCTCCCCCTAATGTTGAGAAATGTGCCTCATCAAAATAAATTCTTAGTCTCTTTTATGAACCCATTTTTGTACATTCAGATAGTGATATTAATATATTCATAGCATAACTAAAAATTTGCAGATGAAAAATATTAGGCTTATGTTTTAGGGTTTTGGATCATGTTTTGGGGTTTCCTTTAAACTTTTCCTAGTCATATTTTTAGTCAACACTAAGGAACTTATTAATACCTTCTAACAGTCGTTCTGCGCATTTTACTCAATCTCGCTGACAACAATAAAAAAGGTTTTTATTGTGTGGAAAAATAAAAGTTTTAAGAGCTTGATATAAGCTGATTACTTGTAGAAAATTAGATTTGTTAGGGTTTTGATATAGACATGTAGGAGCTCTTTACTTGTAGAAAATTAGGTTTTCTTTCTAGAAAATTTTTTCTTAGAAAACATAAAATAGAGTTTTATATTCATATATGTTAATTTTCTAAATAGAAAATTGAAAACTAGGTTTTGTAATTTTCCATATTAGAACTAAATTTTAGAAAGCAACTTTAAGTTGTTTTCTTTGTTTGCCTTCATCACAAATCATGCATACTCTAAATGGAAAAATGTGTTTTCTAACCCTTTTCACTCCTACGAAACTTGCGTTTGATTCCTAGCAAAAGCATGATATATTTTATGTTTTTTCCCTTTTTTTAATTAATTATATTTGATGCTTTTTTTTTAAAAAAAATTACCTGATATTTTTATTAATTATTTTTATTTTTATTTTTATTTTTATATTTTTAATAATTATATTTTATGCTTTTTATTCTTTATTAGTTTTCAATTCCTTTAATTCTTTTCATTAATTTTTCTATTTTTCTTCTTTTTATATAAATTATTTCTCTGCAATCTTAATCCTATAATTGTTTAGTAAAATAAAATATAAATTTTATCTATTATCTTTAGTTAGAAATTAATTATTTCACTAATAAAAAAATGTTAAGAGAGTAAAAAATGGTAAGGGACTGATTTCTCGTAATAAAATTAAAAAAGAAAGAGAGAGAGATAGTTTAATTATAATATTTTCTATTTTCAAAATTACAATATGAACATATTTTCTATTTTCAAAATGGAAAATAATTTTTCTGTAATTAACCATAAGCATATTTTATAATTACAAATTAATTTTCCATGAAAATGAAAACAATAGTTTTTTTAAAAAATAGAAAATAAAAAATAAAAAATTATTTTCTTTAAGAAAACAGGCCCATAAATCTTTAGGGGTTAATAGGCAAAGATATAAAAGTTTAAGTGCCCCAAAATGCATTTTGCCCTTATATATTTATAATATTATAATATAATTTTTTATTTTGATTTATTCTTCATTAAATTAATTGATTATTTTATATTAACATTATATTTTAAAGGACAGTACTAAATAAAAAAAATTAAAGATAAAATATTATTATCCATTATATTTTTTACATAACAAATATTTTCATTTTATTATAAAATAAAGAACAATTATAGATAATAATGAAAAGAGAGAATAATTTTTGTGTGTCTTACTTCATTGATTGTAACATCTATTTACAGGTTAAAATATTATAGATATAGGAATAAAAATAGAGTTCTATTTACATAAGAATATCTATCTATAGAGATAAGACAGACATCCAATCTTATCACATTACTTAAATATTATCACAACACTCACCCTTGGATGTCGATTATAAATAATATGCCTCGTTAAAACCTTTTTAAGAGAAAATCCGTGGGAAAAAATCTTAGTGAAGAAAAGAGAGTACATTATTCTTGTAGAACTTACGCCGTAATACTGCTTCATTAAAAATTTTGCCAGGAAAACCCAATAGGATAAAATCTATGCTAAAGGAAAAAGAGTACAATGATAAGAATCTCTGCCTCATGAATACATGATTTTTAATAAGGATCTCGTAACTGAAGCATGCCAATTTTATTTACCAACTTCTCAAATGTTATTGTAAGGAGTTGTGAACTCTCATTTTAGCACCTCTAAAATTAATTCTAAACTCTTCAGAACCAACATAAGTATTCTTGACACAATATGAAGCGTTTCCTACCCTAACTAGACCTTCGATATCATACAACATTTTTTCGAAACTAACTGGATTTTTTCTCAAATTAACTGTTTAATTGTTCTAAAATTAATTTTGAGTTTATTAAAACTAACCGATTAATTTTCTGAATTCTAAAACTCCCAAAAACTAACCTAGAAATCTCAGAATCTAACTTGAGCAATTTTCAATTGGCACGCCAACTAAGGCACTAGGCGGAGTCGACGCTAATGTCGCCCAGCTTTTCGGTGAAGCTGCCAGTGGTCCGGCCCCCACTCCTCTACCTGCAATCCCCAAAATACCCCCTGATATGATTTGTCAACATTCTTCTAGCCCTACTGACACCAGTGTAGTGTCAAGAGGTGTATTCTGTCGATTGTGGTGGAATTAAAACTCCGCTACGACGAATACTTAGCCCAAATCACCACCTTGAAAGAGCCAATCCAAGGATACAGGTACTCTTAGAATTCAAAATCCTTCTTGAAATTTAGAGTAGGAATATTTTCTTTAAGAAAGAAAACTGATATATTTTATTACTCCAAAATTTTTTATCTCCTTTAAAACTAAATCACATGCCTATTTATAGGCAAAATTACAACGATAATCTTCTCAAAATTTTCATAAATCTAGACACAATTTTTCACAAATACAAATTTTTGACAAATACAAATTTGACAAAAAAAAAAAAAGACAGCAAATAAGTTGGTGGAAAACTGAGCATGTGTGCAGTGCAGTGATTACGGTGATGGCTAATTTCCTAGTCTTTGAATTAATTTCCTAGTCTTGCATTTCTAGAGACTCCTATGTCATGCTCCCCTGGTTGAAGAAGACTCACCTTTGAGTATGTTTTGTCCTCATCTTCAAAATAGGGTGATATATGAGCAACATTGAATGTAGCAGACACATTGTAATCTCCAGGAAGTTCAATCTTGTATGCATTTTCATCAATTTGCTTAATAACTCTAAAAGGTCCATCTGCTCTAGGTTGCAGCTTTGCATATGGTCATGGTGGAAATCTTTCTTTTCTCAAGCAAATCCATACTAAGCCACCTTCTTTGAAAGCAGCAGGCTTATGAAATTTGTTTGCTTGCTTCTAGTATCATTCATTTTGCTTTAGAATGCTACCCTCAACTTGTTCGTGTAATTTCTTGATTTGCTTACTCTTTCATCTGCATTTGCACTGAATTGCTGTTGAGTAGCTTTAGCGGTGATGGGATTTTTTCCATACACTACTTCAAAAGGGCTTCGACCTATTGTCTAACTTGGTGAATTGTTATAGGCAAATTCTGCTTGAGCTAAGATCAAATCCCATTGTTGAATGTTTTTCCCCACAAAACTTCTTAGTAAGTTCCCAAACTCTGATTAATTGCTTCCATTTGTCCATCTATTTGGGGATGAGCTATTGAACTGAATTGAAGTTTTGTTCCCATCTTGCTCCATAAGGTTCTCCAGAAATGACTCATGAACTTAACATCATGATCTGAAATGATTGTTTTTGGAATCCCATGCAGTCGCACAATCTCTCAAAAGTAAAGATCAACAATATGTGTAGCATTATGTGTCTTGCTATATGGTACAAAGTGAGCCATCTTGGAAAATCTATCCATAACAACCATGACTGAATCTTTGCCTCTTTGTGTGCGGGGTAGACCAATAACAAAATCCATACTAACATCCTCCCAAGGAGTTTCAGGAATAGGTAGAGGTGTGTAAAGGCCTGTGTTTTGGCCCCGAGTCTTGGCAATACGGCAAACCCTGCACCTTTTGATGTGTCACTCTATGGCTCAAACTAAGTGTGGCCAATAAAAGCTTTCTTATATGAGAGCTAATGTCTTATCAAGACTGAAATGACCAGCAAGACTTCCATTATGGCATTCAATCAGTATGGCTTCACATAATGAACATTGAGGAATGCATAATCGATTACCTAAAAATAAGTAACCATCTTGCCTATGAAATTGGTGGTATGGTCTTTTACAACAGTGTTTCCAGATATCTTTAAAGTCTAGCTCATCTTCATATAACTCCTTGATGACTTCAAACCCAATCACTTGAACTTGAAGTGTAGAAAGCAATGTATAATAGTGACTTAAAGCATCAACAAATTTGTTTTGTGTACTTGATTTGTGCTTCAAGATGTATTGATAGGCAAAAAGGAATTCACTCCATGTAGCATAACGTCCCTTCAGTTTGTTCTGACTGTGGAGGTTTTTGAGTGCCTCATGATTAGAATAAAGCACAAATTCTTTTACCAATAGATAGTGTCTCTAATGATCTAAGGCTCGAACAATGGCATAGAACTCCTTGTCATATGTTGAATATTTTCTCCGAGTCTCGTTAAGCTTTTCACTAAAAAAGGTAGTTAGGCAATTCTCTTGGCTAAGAAAAGCACCAATGCCCACATTAGAGGCATCACAGTAAACTTCAAAAACTTTGTTGAAGTCTGGATGGGCTAAAACTGGGGCTTTCATTACCTTCTGTTTTAATGTCTTAAAACTCTTTTGAGCAGTTGGTGTCCACTCAAATTTATCACTTTTCAATAATTCTGTGATTAAAGCAGTCACGGTACTAAAATTCTTGATGAATCTTCTATAAAAAGATGCTAAGCCATGAAAACTCCGAATATCATAAACTGATCATGGTGTTGGCCAGTTGATGATAGCTTCTATCTTGCTTTCATCCATCTCAATTCCTCTACCCGAGACGACATAACCAAGAAAAATCACTTTATCAGTTAAAAGGTGACATTTTTTGAGATTGGCATATAGTTTTTGCTCCCTCAAAGTCTCAAAGATCTATCGAAGATGTTCTAAATGCTCCTTTTCATTTTGACTATACACCACATTGTCATCAAAATAAACCACTACAAACTTTCTAATAAAAGGCCAAAATACTTGATTCATAAGCCATATGAAAGTGCTTAGAGCATTGGAAAGTCCAAATGGCATAACCATGCATTCATGCAAACCATCTCTTGTTTTGAAGGCAATCTTCCATTCATCACCAAGTCTCATATGAATTTGATGGTATCCACTTCTCAAATCAATCTTTGAAAAGACTGTTGAACCATATAGTTGATCAAGCAAGTCATCAAGTCGTGGAATAGAAGAGCGATACTTTATGGTAATATTGTTCACAACTCGACTGTCAATGCACATATGCCATGATCCATCTTTCTTTGGAACAAGTAAGGTTGGGATGGCACAAGGACTTACACTCTCTTTTATCAATCCTTTAGCTATGAGTTCGGTCACTTGGCATTGTAACACATCATGCTTTTTTGGACTCATTCAATATGGTGCTTTATTGGAATCATAGCTCCCATAATGAGATCAATACAATGTTGAATATCTCGCATAGGTGGCAATCCAAATGGAATTTCTTCTAGAACTACATCTTCAATTTCCTGAAGTAGTGGCTAGATGGTCTTCGGAGTGGTGCTTCCTTCTTCATTCTCTTCCAAGATGACAAGAGCACAAGCAATCTTGGTCTGCTCTACAATCTTGAAAATCATTGTCTTGGAAATTAGATTATAGCTCTCTTCCTTAGAGTCACTAGTACATTCTTTCTTTAATGGTGCTAATATGATCTTCTGGCCATCTTTAGTTAAAAAAATAAGTGTTTGTATAACCATCATGTATAGCATGATGATCATATTGCCAAGATCATCCTGACAGTATGTAACAAGCATCCATAGGGATAACATCACACCATACCTTGTTTTGGTACTTCTTGCCAATAGAGAAATCAATCAGACATCTCTTTATGACTTTGATCTCATTAGCCTTCCATAACCAAGTTAACTTGTAAGGACTTCGATGATCTTCGGTAGGTAGATTTAGCTTATCTACCATTTTTGTAGACATAACTTTCTCACAGCTTCCATTGTCGATGATGACATCACAAACTTTGCCATGTGAAGTACATTGAGTATGGAAAATGTTGTGGCAAAGCCAATTTTCTTCTTCGGCAATGGCATTGTTCAAGGCACAACATACGATAAGCATCTCACCATCGTCTGCTTAGATGATCTCATTGTCATCTTCTTCTAAGGATTCATCCTCATCTTCCTCCTTATTTGATGCTTCCTCTGCAAATGATGCTACTCTTCGATTTGGACAGTCAGATGCAATGTGGCCAAATCCTTGACACTTAAAACATTTTTTAAAATTATTGCTTGAAGCTGTGCCATGTGTTTTACCAACGGCTTCAGTATCGTTCTTAGTGGTGGTGGCAGATGATGATGGCTTCGTTGAAGTACTCCCCTGGTTAGGAGTATTTATCTTTGCTACATTCCTTGTTCCATTCCATCTGAATGTTCTTTGTTGACGTTCTACCTTCAGTGCTAGTTTGATCACATCATTAAGTGTCCAATAAGGTTGAAGTTGAACAACATTGGCAATTTCAGTCTTCAATCATTTAAGGAATCTAGCAATAGTGCATTCTTTCAGCTCATTGATGTCACACTTCATCATAAGTTGTTCAAACTCTGCAACATAATTCTCAACTAACATATCTCATTGTTGAAGATTGTGAAGTTTGATGAACATATCTTGCCTATAGTAATCAGGTAGATACTTGCGTTGAAGTTATCTTTTCATCTTCTCCTAGATTGTGATCTTACTTTTTCCTTCGCGTTCTCACTTGTGCTCAAGATTCTCCCACCATATTGAAGCATTTTTCTTAAGCTTGATGGCAACAATCTCGACTTTGCGGTGGTCTAAAATGTCTTTATAGTCAAAGACTCGTTCAACAGTACGTGTCCATTCGATAAAATCATCTAGAATTAACTATCCTTCAAAATTTGGTATGTCCACTTTCACTCTATGATCTTGGTCTTGGTTTCTCCTTTGATGTACTCACAGTCGTGGTTCTGCTTCTTCTCCAGATGATTCACTCGCTAGATTGTGGAAGGGATTAATCTCAACTTCTGGCTTTTCTTCGGATTGATGAACTTATTCTTCTCGTTGCTCGTATTGTTCAAGTCATTATTAGAGCTACTGAATTTGATGTTGTAATTCTTCTATGGTGATATCTTGAACAGGTCTTTGGCAATTTCATCGTGGTGGCATCTTTCAACAATTTTGTAGAAAAGTAGACATTTTTCTTTTTTAAATATCTCACTTTCTTTAACTCTTTTTTTTTTAATATTTTCTTTTTTTTATCTCACTTTTCTCTCTCTCTCTCTCTCTCACTCTCTCTCTCTCTCTTTGAAAAAAATATCCCTCTATTTTTTTCATCTTACTAGTAAAATATTACATCAAATAAAAAAAATTACTTGAGAAAAAAAAAATAACTAACTAAACACTAGTTATTCAAAAAATACTTATTTTAGAATACTTAACTTTTTAAAGTTCAATTTTTTTTATTACTTTATGGTTAATTTTTTTTAAATTCAAAAAAGGATTTTAAATTCTTTGGGCAGAGCACTTTCTTTTATGGGATTCTTCTTTGGGCAGAGCACTTTCTTAAATGGTGTATCCCTTTTTTTTTTTTTTTTTGGAGAATGAATAATATTCACATGATCTTGTTTCTTTGTCTACTAATATGTTTCCTTTCAAAAACTTCTTCAAATTACTTCTTTGTTGTTGTTTCACTAGCTTGACCAAAATTAATTTTCTTCCCCCTTTTTTTTTTTCTTTTTTTTACAATTCTTTGAATAAAACTAAGGTGAATCGTTGTTGATGGACTATTTAGGAGCTGGTATGTAATGGTGAGTATGGATGGTTAGGTATGTTCACTGGTTGATGGGAAAGTATTTTGCAGGAGGTTTAAAACTTCAGGTATGAATTTTTATTTTTATTTTTTTGTATTTTTTAAGCAAAAAAAATGGCAGCAAAAAAATTTTTCTTTTTTATAATGAAGGAAAATATTGACAGATTAATACCTTGCAACTCCAATTGACAGACAGATCGAGATTTCTCTGATACCACGTCGACATCGATGCAGTGTCAAAAGGTGTATTATGTCGATTGTGGTGGAATTAAAACTCTGCTATGATGAATACTTGGCCTAAATCACCACCTTAGAAGGGTCAATCCAAGGATACAGGTACTCTTAGAATTCAAGAAATCTTTCTTGAAATTTAGAGTAGGAATATTTTCTTTAAGAAAAAAAAACTAATATATTTTATTACTCCAAAATTTTTTGATCTCCTTCAAAACTAAATCACATGCCTATTTATAGGCAAAATTACAATGATAATCTTCTCAAAAGTTACTTGCATTATCCGGCGTAGACGTCACCGAATTACCACCAGTCCAAAACTGATTCTGCCCACTTCCTCGTGATTGATACGGGGTGGAAACAGTTAAGGTCTGCTCCCAGCCTCTATTCTGACTAGAATTACCTCGCTGCTGACTTCCTTGCCCCTTCTTATTAGTCTTCTCTTTTTTATCCCTTTCCATTCGTTCTGCTCTCTCTGCCTTATGCCTCGCCTCCATAAGCTTAGCCTTGTCAATCAGCTTGGCCATGGTGGGAAATTCAGTAGCCACCAACACATGGTATAACGGAGCTACCAATCCTCGACGAAATCGATCAACTCTACTCGCTTCAGTTGGTACAATGTGAGTGGCATACTTGCTTAACCTTTTAAACTCCCGAGCATACTCCGAGACTGTCATCCCGGGCCTCTGCTTCAATTGTTCAAACTGGAGTGCCCGATTCTGTCTCTCGCCTTCAGACAGAAATTCATTCATCAATTCTCGTTTGAACTCTTCCCAGGTAGGTGGATCATCTCCGTACAACCGCTCTTCTATGTTTCTTTGAAACCAACTCCATGCTTCACTTTGAAGTTGTACTCCTATTAACTCGATCAATTTCTCGTCAGAGCACGTCATCCTCTGAGCTATTTTGTCCATCTCCTCCAAAAATTTCTGGGGATCCTCTCCTTCTTCCCCTGAAAATTCCGGCGGTTTGAATTTCTTCAAATCATACACCGTAACTCCTTCCTCTGGTAGCATTCGTCTCCTCACTCTACGTGGTGCTCGTGGTAAAATGGGAGGTGCATCCTCCTCTTGTGGTGCAGGTGGCACTATAGGTAGTGGTGGAACTTCCTGACGTTGTCGCCTCAAGTTCAAAAGTTCCTGCCTCATCGCTTCACATTCTTGTCGTAATGCTTCCATATTCTCTGGTGGTCTTGGTCTTCCACTACTCGCGATACTCTGCCTCGATCAGGAAGATTCCTGATCAATATTCTGAACAGACGCAGCATCAGATGCTGCATTTGGAATGAGGCTATCAGCTTCCTGGGATCCTTGTCCCTCTGGCTGAGCGATCCTGTAGGGCAACATCTATGCCAAAATAACATGCATAGCGTCATTCACCCTTCAAAATCTTGATATTCAAGATACACAAAAACTATATATACACATTAATCATCAGTTCACTTTACTCACATTATCCCATCATTCATACACATATTATTTGGCCATTGCATATAATTTACAGAGCAAAATCATTATCACATAATAACCATTTTTATATAAACATTACAACACCTTCATTATTATTTCTTTGTTCTATAAACATACACACATATGTACAAGTACTACATAGCTGTAGCTTTCTTTTAGTTATCCTAAGTTTAGATCATTCCTAACATTTTTTTTTTTTATACACATAAAGCATACTATGCCCAAAATGTGATCATGGTCTACCTACCCATAATCTATCCCCTATTCCTCATATTCCCTCTGATCATTAGAGGCCTCTTCCTCTCCTGGTCCTACTTGCCTACGGGCCGTAGACATCATAGATGAGGACAGCAAACGTCTCCTCACCGGACATCTCTCCTCAGAGTGGTCGAATCTTCCACATGCAGCACACAGATGCTCGGGAAATCCCAGCATCAAATCTCTAAGAGGTAAAATCGGTCTTGCCCCTGGGTTCCTACACCTATTGCTAATCCTTGCCAGCTCCCACTTCAAGCTCCTCACTGTCCTCCTCAGGCTAAACACTTCATTTCGCAACATATGAAGCTCTCTCATAATCTCTTCATTCTTAGTCTTCATCCTAACTACCCAAACAGGATCAGGATCCTCCTCTGGATCAGTCTCTTTTGAATCAGGATAAGTAACTGAGGCTGCATCAGATACATCTCTCTCCTCAACAGGGTTGCGGACCCCCGACATCTACACATTACCAAGTATAAGCAATATTTCACGACTTATGAATATCATATAATAACAACATATAAAATTCCACAGATATCACAGAAAGAGGATAACTTAATATATAATGTTGACGCGGATCTAACGTAACGGGATACTTTACTGACGACAATGAATCCTATGCTCCATGTTTTAACTTATACCTAAAAATAGGCAAAAGACTCAAATCTTCGCTCTGATACCACCTTTGTCACGACCCATCTTTGAGCCGCGACTGTCCTAGGGCATAGGGAGACATAAGGTCACCTAAACCCGTAGAACAACCTATAACTCATAAACTATTACCATTACATTACCCTTAACCCAAGATCGTAGCCATAATTCCCATGTAATAGTCATTCAACATCTAAATTCATTTTCAAATTTATCGCTTTTGAACTCCATTTTCTAGTATTTTAATTGCAACTTAAGCGAGTGTTAATCATACATCTGGATATAGTAAGATAGTGCCCAACCACACATATTAATGATACTCTAAGTTATACCATTATTACAGACTTTTAACAAAACATGGAGCTCTAGAGTGAAACCTCCAAAATTTATAACAAAATATATACATGATGATACCCAAAATCAGCAACGCAATTTCCAAGCGGAGATGCAGAACTTGGAATTTACCTTGCCAAACCGTCAACTGATCCTGAAAATAAATAACAACTATGGGGTGAGACAAAGCTCAGTGAGTACATAGTAAAACTGTATAAAGTAAGCAAGTGATAGGTGGTTTAGTGATAATTTCTTATAGCAATGAAGTGAAACGAATAAAAATCATTCTTATGGAATAGTTTTCCATATACAATAATTATTGCATTTTTAGCAGAATATTTCCTTTATGGAAACGGTGTGTTTCCCACATTATCATTATCACTTGAGTGGCGGCTTACGCCTTGCTCACTCCCATTTCAGTCACACGTACAACTGATCGGGTCGCACGTACTGGGGGCCATAAACCCTTCCCAGCTAGGGTTCGGATACTCTTTACCCTATCCGCAGGTTCATTACCATTGTGCACAATGTCTGATGTATTGCCCCACATTAGAGGGGTATTCTGCTTGCCACGATATCATTAAAACATTTTTCCTTTCCATCCATGAAATACTTCAATGGATAATATAGCAATAAATAATCAAATTTCTCATCATTGATCATATTAGGAAATGAAGCAATAAGGCTCATTTGGCCAAGTGCCATAAGAGATATTTAATTCCATAATTGGTAAAGCATATCATGCATGCCAAAGAATTGCAATGCATTTTAATTAGAAAAGTAATCCAACATTTAGGCTTATATTTAAAGCACAAGAAATGTAATATTATTAGGTACTCACCTCTTGCTCCTTTGCTCCTATATTGGTAGTTCTAACGCAGAGTATAACAAGGCTCCTCGGTATCCCGAGCAATGCCTTTACCTTTCGATTCTACAAATACACCCAAATAATCATACATTAATTCCTACTCCTTTAACTTGCTAATCTCATTCTAACTCAACTTATCATTAACTTCCTACTACTAATCACCAAACACATTCCAATACATTAAACAATAACATACATAAACACATTAATTATTTAATCATTTTATTTCAAAATCCCATGTTGTCCAAATCCTTTCATTAAAACAATTAGGTTCCTTTTCCTTCCTAATTCCTTAATTAAATTTTATGTTTATCAAACTAATGCTTAAACAATCAACATTCATTCACCCATTGAAACTATCCTCTTCCAATTCTCATAAACCCTAACTTTACCAAATTGGGATGATTTGGGAAAAACCCAAAATTACTCAATCAAATCTCAAATTGACCTTGCCAAGATAAAATTAATGTTATGCAAAGCCTACCATAACAATCAAACATCAAACTACACTTCACATTACATACTTTCCTTATATCATGCATTATGCCTTCAAGAATTTCAATTTTTGAATAAAATCTCTAAATTCAAATTTGACATTTTTAAACCACTTTTCAACATCCCAATTAACCTTAGATATTGTTAAAAAAAATTTTGGACACTTCCCCTAAAATTCCTAGTTTGGCCGAACCTTATGCAAATTTCTCTTCATTGATCTTTCATGCTTCCCTTGCTATTATTCACCTATTAAACCCCAAATCCTTAACCCCAATTCTCATATTTCATCACTTAACATGCCAAACTAACTCCTCTTCAAATCATTCCACCAAAATCCAATTATAGAAATCAAAAGAAAAGGAATAATTGCCAACAATTTATCATACTTAGGTTAAGGAAAGAAAGGAATCACTTAAGCAATAAATCTCACCTTGAAATGCTCCAAATTTAGCTCTAAGTTGAAGAACAAGTTGGGAGGATTTTAGTCTTTGGTGAGGGTGAAATTTTTTGGTGTAGGTTACAAATGAAATGGTTTAACATAATTTCATTTTATATACAAATAAAATCAATGGTGGTGATTTGATCACACAAAATCAATGGTCATATTTTTACTTGAAATGGAGGGCTAAGATTGATCAAGATGGATGGTTGAGATGGCCCTTAGGTGTATGGTGACTAAGCATCAAAATAATGAACACCATCATCACCAAAGTGAACATAATCATGGTGATGGAAAAGTAGGAAGCTTAGGTGTAAAGTTGGCATAAGTCAACAAATATGGCTAACCTAATTCTTTTCTCATCCTAACCCCTAATTAACTTGTTCTAACCATTCTTTAGTCATATTCCACCAACATTTGAGGCCTTAGGGCCGGCCACTCTATGGGCTTGGGCTTTGAGTCCAAAAGCCCATTAACAAGCTCACTCGAAAACGTTTCCCGAACTTAAAATTTTTTCGTAACTTTTTTCCTTTCCCTTTCACTTGGCATTTTAAATCTTACCTTCCCATATCATATTAAGCCTAAACTAAGCCATATTGCCTAAAATTAATTCAATAAAACATACAATAAATATTCCTATCTCATAAATGTACACACTCAAGCATTTAGCATCAACAAGAGTTTTTGTCATCCTATCATTATGTCATTGATACTATACCCAAAATTTATATTTTATGGTATTATTATAACTCTGATGAGCTATGGAGACCTTGGGTATTACATTCTACCCCCCTTAAAAAAAATTCATCCACGAATTTTAAAACTTACCTAATATTGAACAAATGCGGGTACCGTTGTAGCATATCATTCTCGCTTTCCCATGTGCATTCCTCTACATCGTGGTTACGCCATTGGACTTTTACTGTTGGTACTTCTTTGTTTCTCAGCTTCTTTATTTGTCGATCCAGGATGGCAATTGGAACTTCTTCATAAGAAAGGTCTCTGTCAATCTCAATATGTTGGGGTTGCAATATGTGCGATGGATCAGATACATACTTTCTCAACATCGACACATGAAACACTGGATGTACATGTTCCAATGCAGGTGGTAGTGCTAACTTATATGAAACTTCTCCGACTCTACCGAGAATCTCGAAAGGTCCAACAAATCGAGGAGATAGTTTTCCCTTCTTGCCAAATCTTATTACTCCCTTCATTGGTGAAACTTTCAAGAATACATGGTCCCCCACGGCAAACTGAATATCCTTCCTCTGAAGATCGGCATAGCTCTTATGACGACTAAAAGCAGTTTTTAATCTCTCCCGGATAACCTTTACCTTTTTCGTGGCTTCTTTTACCATATCAGGGGCTTCCAAATATTTATCACCAACCTCCATCCAACAGATCGGGGATCGACACTTTCTACCGTACAATGCTTCGTAAGGTGCCATTCCTATAGAAGAATGATAACTATTATTGTATGCAAATTCAACAAGCGAAAGGTGCTTATCCCAGCCACCTCCAAAGTCCATAACACACATGCGAAGCATATCCTCCAATGTCTGAATTGTCCTCTCAGACTGCCCATCAGTCTGCGGATGGAAAGCGGTGCTGAAGTCGAGTTGTGTTCCTAATGCCTCTTGTAGTCGTTGCCAAAATCTCAAAGTAAATTGAGTACCTCGATCCGAAATAATTGAAAGTGGAACTCCATGCAATCTTACTATGTTATCCACATAAATACGAGCATAATCAACTGCTGTATACGTGGTCTTTACTTCGATAAAGTGTGCCGACTTTGTCAATCGGTCCACAATGACCCAGATGGAGTCATAACCTTTCATCGTCTTGGGTAATCCCACTACAAAATCCATGGTAACACGTTCCCACTTCCATTCTGGCAATTTTATCTCCTGGAGTAATCCAGAAGGTCGTTGATGTTCGAACTTCACCTGCTGACAGGTAAGACAAAAGGCAACAAAATTCGCCACGTCCTTCTTTAATCCTGGCCACCAATATGAACCTTTTACGTCGTGATACATTTTGGTGGCACCCGGGTGTACACTATAAAGGGTCTGGTGCGCTTCCTTCAAAATTTTCTCTCTCAGACCTTCTACATTCGGCACACAAAGCCGATTGCCACATTTCAGAACATCTTCTTCCACCTTGAACTCTGGAGCTTGCCCCTTTTGTAAATCTTCCTTGATCTTTACCAAATGAGGATCTTGACTTTGGAAAGTCTTGATTTCATCAATAAGCTTCGGCTTTACTTGGAAGTAAGCTAACAATACTTGTGAGTCACTTACCTCCAATCGCAAGCCTTCATCAAACATCCGCTTCACCTCTCTCACCACCGGTCTCCTTCATCCCTCTATGTGAGAAAGGCTACCCATAGATTTTCTACTAAGAGCATCTGTAACAACATTGGCTTTACCAGGGTGATAGAAGATTTGACAATCATAATCCTTAAATAATTCTACCCATCGCCGTTGTCTCATATTTAAATCCCTTTGCTTTAAAATATACTGAAGGCTCTTATGATCAGTATAGATCTCGCACTTTTCCCCATATAAATAATGTCTCCATATTTTTAAAGCAAAGACTACCGCTGCCATTTCTAGATCATGAGTAGGGTAGTTCACCTCATGTCTCCTCAATTGCCTAGATGCATAGGCAATAACCTTCCCATTCTGCATTAATACACACCCTAAGCCAACTCTTGAGGCATCACAGTATATAGCAAAACCTTCATTCCCATCAGGTAAGGCTAATACTGGAGCTGAAATCAAGAAATCCTTAAGCTTTTGGAAACTGTCTTCGCAAGTTTCATCCCACTTATACTTAACTTGCTTCCTAGTAAGCTTTGTTAATGGTGCCGCTATCTTGGAGAAGTCTTTTATGAATCGGCGGTAGTAACCTGCTAATCCCAAGAAACTCCTCACCTCCGTAACTGTTGTGGGTCGAGGCCAATTTGTTATCGCTTCCACTTTCTTAGGGTCTACCTTGATTCCTTCCTTACTCACCACATGTCCAAGGAAACATACTTGTTCCAGCCAAAAGTCACACTTTGACAACTTGGCGTAAAGCTTATGTTCCCTTAGAGTCTGTAACACCATTCTTAATTGTTTTTCGTGATCCTCCTTACTCTTTGAGTAAATCAAGATATCGTCAATAAACACGATTACAAACTTATCCAAGAAAGGTTTGAATACTCGATTCATCAGGTCCATGAAAGCTGCTGGGGCATTGGTCAATCCAAACGGCAACACAGTGAATTCATAATGACCATATCTTGTTCTGAATGCAGTCTTACAAACATCCTCACCTTGAATCTTTAGCTGATGATATCCTGATCGTAAATCAATTTTCGAGAAGTACTTAGCCCCTTGTAACTGGTCAAATAAATCATCAATCCTTGGTAAAGGATATTTATTCTTCACAGTCACCCTATTCAACTGCCTATAGTCAATACACAATCTAAGAGATCCATCTTTCTTTTTGACAAACAAGACTGGAGCGCCCCACGGAGAACTACTCGGTCTAATGAAGCCCTTATCAAGTAAATCTTGCAACTGAACTTTCAATTCCTTTAACTCTAAAGGTGCCATCCGGTAGGGCGGTATTGATATCGGTTGAGTTCCAGGTAGAAGCTCAATCGAAAACTCAATTTCTCTATCTGGGGGTATCCCTGGCAACTCCTCAGGAAAGACATCGGAAAAATCTTCTACGATAGGTATCTTCTTAAGATCACTATTTTCCTTATTAACATCCACTACCTGTGCTAGATATGCTTGACATCCCTTCCTTAACATCCTTTTTACTCCCATAGCCGAAATAAGACTTATAGGCAAATCACTCCGATTCCCCTGAAATCTAAACTTCTGCCCATATTCTCCCTTAAAATCAATTCCTTTACCCCGACAATCTATTCTAGCATTATGCTGGGATAACCAATCCTACCTAATATAACATCAAATCCTAACATCTCTAGCTCAATTAAATTCACAGGAAGTTTTCTACCTTCAATTTCAACCACACAATCTGCATACATTCGATCTACTGTCACCTTATCTTCTAATGGAGTGCTTATGATCAAAGGTTCATGCATAACTTCCTTATCTCTTCCTAACCTTCTAGCAAAATATGGTGAAACAAAAGAGTGCGTCGCACCCGAATCAAACAAACAATTAGCACTTACTGACTGAACAAAGACAGTACCTGTGACAACATTATTAGAAGTTCCTGCTTCTTGCTGATTGAGAGCGTATATTCTCCCTCGACCCCTGCCTTCTGTGGCTTTGGCCTCGTTCAAGGGTTGACCCACTCCTCTTCCTCGTCCTCTTTGATTGGGGTTTTCAGGTCTATACATCTGGCCAGTAGGTTGTGACACTGCTGTCACTGTCCTTGGATTGGCCATCTGTGGACAATCCTTAATAAAATGCCCTGTCTGACCGCATTTCAGACATGCTCCCGAGGCTCTTCTACACTCCCCCTTATGTAGTCTTCCACACCAGGTACATATGGAATTAAATTGACTCTGCTGTCCGGATCGAAAGTTACTTGCATTATCCGGCGTAGATGTCACCGAATTACCACCAGTCCGAAACTGATTCTACCCACTTCCTCGTGATTGATACGGGGTGGAAATAGTTAAGGTCTGCTCCCAGCCTCTATTCTGACTAGAATTACCTCGCTGCTGACTTCCTTGCCCCTTCTTATTAGTCTTCTGTTTTTTATCCCTTTCCATTCGTTCTGCTCTCTCTGCCTTATGCCTCGCCTCCATAAGCTTAGCCTTGTCAATCAGCTTGGCCATGGTGGGAAATTCAGTAGCCACCAACACATGGTATAACGGAGCTACCAATCCTCGACGAAATCGATCAACTCTACTCGCTTCAGTTGGTACAATGTGAGTGGCATACTTGCTTAACCTTTTAAACTCCCGAGCATACTCCGAGACTGTCATCCCGGGCCTCTGCTTCAATTGTTCAAACTGGAGTGCCCGATTCTGTCTCTCGCCTTCAGACAGAAATTCATTCATCAATTCTCGTTTGAACTCTTCCCAGGTAGGTGGATCATCTCCGTACAACCGCTCTTCTATGTTTCTTTGAAACCAACTCCATGCTTCACTTTGAAGTTGTACTCCTATTAACTCGATCAATTTCTCGTCAGAGCACGTCATCCTCTGAGCTATTTTGTCCATCTCCTCCAAAAATTTCTGGGGATCCTCTCCTTCTTCCCCTGAAAATTCCGACGGTTTGAATTTCTTCAGATCATACACCGTAACTCCTTCCTCTGGTAGCATTCGTCTCCTCACTCTACGTGGTGCTCGTGGTAAAATGGGAGGTGCATCCTCCTCTTGTGGTGCAGGTGGCACTATAGGTAGTGGTGGAACTTCCTGACGTTGTCGCCTCAAGTTCAAAAGTTCCTGCCTCATCGCTTCACATTCTTGTCGTAATGCTTCCATATTCTCTGGTGGTCTTGGTCTTCCACTACTCGCGATACTCTGCCTCGATCAGAAAGATTCCTGATCAATATTCTGAACAGACGCAGCATCAGATGCTGCATTTGGAATGAGGCTATCAGCTTCCTGGGATCCTTGTCCCTCTGGCTGAGCGATCCTGTAGGGCAACATCTATGCCAAAATAACATGCATAGCGTCATTCACCCTTCAAAATCTTGATATTCAAGATACACAAAAACTATATATACACATTAATCATCAGTTCACTTTACTCACATTATCCCATCATTCATACACATATTATTTGGCCATTGCATATAATTTACAGAGCAAAATCATTATCACATAATAACCATTTTTATATAAACATTACAACACCTTCATTATTATTTCTTTGTTCTATAAACATACACACATATGTACAAGTACTACATAGCTGTAGCTTTCTTTTAGTTATCCTAAGTTTAGATCATTCCTAACATTTTTTTTTTTATACACATAAAGCATACTATGCCCAAAATGTGATCATGGTCTACCTACCCATAATCTATCCCCTATTCCTCATATTCCCTCTGATCATTAGAGGCCTCTTCCTCTCCTGGTCCTACTTGCCTACGGGCCGTAGACATCATAGATGAGGACAGCAAACGTCTCCTCACCGGACATCTCTCCTCAGAGTGGTCGAATCTTCCACATGCAGCACACAGATGCTCGGGAAATCCCGGCATCAAATCTCTAAGAGGTAAAATCGGTCTTGCCCCTGGGTTCCTACACCTATTGCTAATCCTTGCCAGCTCCCACTTCAAGCTCCTCACTGTCCTCCTCAGGCTAAACACTTCATTCCGCAACATATGAAGCTCTCTCATAATCTCTTCATTCTTAGTCTTCATCCTAACTACCCAAACAGGATCAGGATCCTCCTCTGGATCAGTCTCTTTTGAATCAGGATAAGTAACTGAGGCTGCATCAGATACATCTCTCTCCTCAACAGGGTTGCGGACCCCCGACATCTACACATTACCAAGTATAAGCAATATTTCACGACTTATGAATATCATATAATAACAACATATAAAATTCCACAGATATCACAGAAAGAGGATAACTTAATATATAATGTTGACGCGGATCTAACGTAGCGGGATACTTTACTGACGACAATGAATCCTATGCTCCATGTTTTAACTTATACCTAAAAATAGGCAAAAGACTCAAATCTTCGCTCTGATACCACCTTTGTCACGACCCATCTTTGAGCCGCGACTGTCCTAGGGCATAGGGAGACATAAGGTCACCTAAACCCGTAGAACAACCTATAACTCATAAACTATTACCATTACATTACCCTTAACCCAAGATCGTAGCCATAATTCCCATGTAATAGTCATTCAACATCTAAATTCATTTTCAAATTTATCGCTTTTGAACTCCATTTTCTAGTATTTTAATTGCAACTTAAGCGAGTGTTAATCATACATCTGGATATAGTAAGATAGTGCCCAACCACACATATTAATGATACTCTAAGTTATACCATTATTACAGACTTTTAACAAAACATGGAGCTCTAGAGTGAAACCTCCAAAATTTATAACAAAATATATACATGATGATACCCAAAATCAGCAACGCAATTTCCAAGCGGAGATGCAGAACTTGGAATTTACCTTGCCAAACCGTCAACTGATCCTGAAAATAAATAACAACTATGGGGTGAGACAAAGCTCAGTGAGTACATAGTAAAACTGTATAAAGTAAGCAAGTGATAGGTGGTTTAGTGATAATTTCTTATAGCAATGAAGTGAAACGAATAAAAATCATTCTTATGGAATAGTTTTCCATATACAATAATTATTGCATTTTTAGCAGAATATTTCCTTTATGGAAACGGTGTGTTTCCCACATTATCATTATCACTTGAGTGGCGGCTTACGCCTTGCTCACTCCCATTTCAGTCACACGTACAACTGATCGGGTCGCACGTACTGGGGGCCATAAACCCTTCCCAGCTAGGGTTCGGATACTCTTTACCCTATCCGCAGGTTCATTACCATTGTGCACAATGTCTGATGTATTGCCCCACATTAGAGGGGTATTCTGCTTGCCACGATATCATTAAAACATTTTTCCTTTCCATCCATGAAATACTTCAATGGATAATATAGCAATAAATAATCAAATTTCTCATCATTGATCATATTAGGAAATGAAGCAATAAGGCTCATTTGGCCAAGTGCCATAAGAGATATTTAATTCCATAATTGGTAAAGCATATCATGCATGCCAAAGAATTGCAATGCATTTTAATTAGAAAAGTAATCCAACATTTAGGCTTATATTTAAAGCACAAGAAATGTAATATTATTAGGTACTCACCTCTTGCTCCTTTGCTCCTATATTGGTAGTTCTAACGCAGAGTATAACAAGGCTCCTCGGTATCCCGAGCAATGCCTTTACCTTTCGATTCTACAAATACACCCAAATAATCATACATTAATTCCTACTCCTTTAACTTGCTAATCTCATTCTAACTCAACTTATCATTAACTTCCTACTACTAATCACCAAACACATTCCAATACATTAAACAATAACATACATAAACACATTAATTATTTAATCATTTTATTTCAAAATCCCATGTTGTCCAAATCCTTTCATTAAAACAATTAGGTTCCTTTTCCTTCCTAATTCCTTAATTAAATTTTATGTTTATCAAACTAATGCTTAAACAATCAACATTCATTCACCCATTGAAACTATCCTCTTCCAATTCTCATAAACCCTAACTTTACCAAATTGGGATGATTTGGGAAAAACCCAAAATTACTCAATCAAATCTCAAATTGACCTTGCCAAGATAAAATTAATGTTATGCAAAGCCTACCATAACAATCAAACATCAAACTACACTTCACATTACATACTTTCCTTATATCATGCATTATGCCTTCAAGAATTTCAATTTTTGAATAAAATCTCTAAATTCAAATTTGACATTTTTAAACCACTTTTCAACATCCCAATTAACCTTAGATATTGTTAAAAAAAATTTTGGACACTTCCCCTAAAATTCCTAGTTTGGCCGAACCTTATGCAAATTTCTCTTCATTGATCTTTCATGCTTCCCTTGTTATTATTCACCTATTAAACCCCAAATCCTTAACCCCAATTCTCATATTTCATCACTTAACATGCCAAACTAACTCCTCTTCAAATCATTCCACCAAAATCCAATTATAGAAATCAAAAGAAAAGGAATAATTGCCAACAATTTATCATACTTAGGTTAAGGAAAGAAAGGAATCACTTAAGCAATAAATCTCACCTTGAAATGCTCCAAATTTAGCTCTAAGTTGAAGAACAAGTTGGGAGGATTTTAGTCTTTGGTGAGGGTGAAATTTTTTGGTGTAGGTTACAAATGAAATGGTTTAACATAATTTCATTTTATATACAAATAAAATCAATGGTGGTGATTTGAT
Organism: Reutealis trisperma; assembly: GCA_947687605.1. Taxonomy (NCBI): domain Eukaryota; kingdom Viridiplantae; phylum Streptophyta; class Magnoliopsida; order Malpighiales; family Euphorbiaceae; genus Reutealis; species Reutealis trisperma. Next base: position 101,261 of record CANTUT010000176.1, on the reverse strand, counting down.
CACACAAAATCAATGGTCATATTTTTACTTGAAATGGAGGGCTAAGATTGATCAAGATGGATGGTTGAGATGGCCCTTAGGTGTATGGTGACTAAGCATCAAAATAATGAACACCATCATCACCAAAGTGAACATAATCATGGTGATGGAAAAGTAGGAAGCTTAGGTGTAAAGTTGGCATAAGTCAACAAATATGGCTAACCTAATTCCTTTCTCATCCTAACCCCTAATTAACTTGTTCTAACCATTCTTTAGTCATATTCCACCAACATTTGAGGCCTTAGGGCCGGCCACTCTATGGGCTTGGGCTTTGAGTCCAAAAGCCCATTAACAAGCTCACTCGAAAACGTTTCCCGAACTTAAAATTTTTTCGTAACTTTTTTCCTTTCCCTTTCACTTGGAATTTTAAATCTTACCTTCCCATATCATATTAAGCCTAAACTAAGCCATATTGCCTAAAATTAATTCAATAAAACATACAATAAATATTCCTATCTCATAAATGTACACACTCAAGCATTTAGCATCAACAAGAGTTTTTGTCATCCTATCATTATGTCATTGATACTATACCCAAAATTTATATTTTATGGTATTATTATAACTCTAATGAGCTATGGAGACCTTGGGTATTACAGTATCCTTCTTGGTGGTGGTGACGGATGATGATGGCTTCATTAAAGTACTCCCCTGGTTACGATTATTTGTCTTTGCTACATTCCTTGTTCCACTCCATCTGAAAGTTTTTTGTTGATGTTCTACCTTCAGTGCTAGTTTGATCACATCATTGAGTGTCCAATAGGGTTGAAGTTGAACAACATTGGCAATTTCAATCTTCAATTAAAGAGTGGTTATGTGGTTCCCCTAAATCGTTAAGGATTAGAGGAACACTCTCCTTAAGTTGTGAATATTTATTTTAATTTTTTATCAATCCTCCTGCACTATACATCCACATTATGCCATATTCTTGCATTTTATTTACAATTATCATCTTATAAATGTTATTCATGAAATCAATTTTTTTAAAGTCAAGTTAAATTTAAGGGCTAAATTTTGATTATTTTACTAAAAACCTAGTCCCTGAACTCAACCTGGTTCAATGCTAGTGATTTTATCCATGGACAAATTAATTGAAAATTAACGAATTAGAGTTAAATTGGGTTTTTTCTTTAATATTTTTTCAACTAAATAAAATTAAGGTGGCAACTCTTAAAATCATTTTCAAAATCAACCAATCCAAACCTAAGAGTTCTATCGTGAGTCTAAACTCGAATAAGCATCCTGATTCTCTCTAACAGATTGGCCCAGTGCTCAGGCAAGGCCTCACAAAAGTGCTTTTGTAAATAAATCTGTCAAGTTATCTTTTGATTAAATTTGTTGAACATCATATCTCTCCAACTTATGCATCCAAATATATTTAAGCAATATCTATATATAATAATTTATTTATAGTGCTCCCTTAAGATATTACTTGAGTTATGAATATGCCTCATTAAAAATCTTTCTAGAAAATCCAGTGGAAAAAAACATAGCTAAAGAAAATAGTACATTTCATAGGCTATTTTGTCATTGCATAAATTTCCTTATTAAAACCTTTGTCCAATAAAATCTTTTGGGGTAAAAACTTGACTAAGAAAAAAGAGTATAATCATATACTAATTCGCTCCCCCTAGTGAGGACAAATTTTAATGCGGCTATACTAATCAATAAAATAATACAGTTTAAATACCACATTAGGTAAAGACTTAGTACATAAGTTTATTAGATTGTCACTCGAGCAAATTTGGTGAATATTTCTTCTGGAGATCATGTATATACAAGAAATTGGGTGAAGTTTATATGTTTATTTCATCATCCTTGATATACCCACCTTTAATTTGTGCAATGCAAATTGCATTGTTCTCAAAACACAATTGGAGTATCTTTATTGAGGTATTTCAGGACCATAAAAAATCTTTATAAAATTGCAGTACCAGTCAATCTAAGATTTACCATTATAGAGATCAAGCAAATAACCAACATCTGCATATGGATCAATTTCAAATCTAAATTAATCAAAATATAATTATATTATTCATAGTACACTGAAGACAACATTTTACACCACTCTAATATCTCTTAGTAGGTACAGAGCAATACCTAGTTAGGAATTTTTTTTTACAAATGCAATTTCAGGCCTGATGCAATTTGCAAGATACATGAGTACTCCTATAGTACTTAAATATGGTACTTCAAGACCAAATAGTTCTTTGTTATCTTCTTTAGGTTTAAAAGGGTATCTTTTTTACTTTTGTGAGGCTTTGCCCAAGCACCAGCTCAGTCCGTTAGAAAGAACCAGGATGCTCATTCAGGTTTAGACTCATGATAGAACCCTCGGGTTCGGATTGGTTGATTTTGAAAATGATTTTTTGGAGTCGCCACCCTAATTTATTTTTAAATGGAAAAATTAAGAAAAAAACTCAGTTGACTCTAATTCATTAATTTTTAATTAATTAGATAAAATCACTAGTCTTGAACCAAGTTGAACTTGGGGACTAGGTTTTTAGTTTTAAATAATTAAAATTTGGCTCTTAAGTTTAATTTGACTTTGAAAATTTGATTTCATGAATGACAAATATTATAAGATGATAACTATAAATAAGATGCATGAATATGACATGAGTGTAAGGAGAAAAATAAAATATCCACAAATTAAAAAGAGAAAAGAGATTGATAGAGATTTGGATTTATGGTTTGCATTTAGATTCCAAATGTACCTACGTACCTCATTGAATGGGGATCAAAATCCACATAGTTTATTTCACGATTAAGTGGAGAGGTTTAAGAGTTGATTGGATTGATTGATTTGATTTGAGTTTAAAAGAAAAAGGTTGATACCTTGACTTTTGGTGGGCGAAGGATTTTACCGGACTGAAGTTTCATTTTATCGGGACCGGATGATTGGAAGATAAATTAATTAATTAAAATGATTAATTAAATAATTAATATGATAAAAATGGTGGATGAATTAATTAATTAAAAAGGTTAATTAATTAATTTGGATGAAAAGTGAGTTAAGAAAATGGTTAATTTTGAAGAATTAATTAATTAATTAAAAAGATTAATTAATTAATTGAGTGATTAATTTTAATTAAAAAAAGAGTTTTAGTTAATTTAAAATTAATTAACTTAGTTAGGATGAGGTAATTAATTAATTAAAGAGTGATTGAAGAGAGAAGTAGAAGAAAAGTTGATAGATAACCATCTATATCAACTTTGGAGGTGCCTTGAAATGGAGGAAATGGGAAGATATTTATAGGAGAAGTGGGTGAGAATAGTTTAGAAAGTGAAAAAGTAAAAAGACAATGAGGGGTAGGGCTAGAAAAGGTTGGAAGATTAGGTTGGAGGGTATTTTTAGGAACTATAGGCTGAGCTGTGGGGCTTGCACCACTGGGAAGCACCGGCGATGCTGATGTCGACTTGGGCAGCTCTCCGTCAACAAGGTCAACGGCGCCACCCAAGCTAGAGCAGGCGCCGCAGGTGCCTCCATGGGCGTGCTGACTGGATTTTTACTTTTCGCTTGACCAGATTTTGGAACTTCCGGATCAATTTTTGGGAGTTATAAAACTCAGAAAAATTATCGGTCAGTGTCGTTAGGCTCAAAATTAATTTTAGAATATTTTAACAGTAGTTAGGGAGAAAATCCACTTAGTTTTGGAAAAATACTGTCTGATATAGAAGGTCCAATCAGGGTAGAAAATTACTAGGGTTTGAAAAATTAAGTATTCTCGTACTAAAATGACTGCAAGTCTATTTTTAGCTCCCGGGGCGCTGTCTCTTGCACCCGCGCAAGGGGTGCTACCCCCTTGACCCTTGCCCACTAACCAGCTATCAGGACCACCGTGCTGGCTCTGCGTAGCTCACTAATCTTATTAGGTGTCAAGCTGTGGCCGAATGATAAAGTATAAAATTAAGGGTTTACAACTTCCAGTGAGCGGACACCTATTAGTGTACTTAAAAGAAAAGATTTGTCCATACAAAATTACTTAAATACCTTTTCCACATAAGTAGACTAATGTATTAAGACTTCTTAGGATAAATAATCGATTTGCAAGCTGAAATTTCATTTCCTTTAAATTTTTCATCTCGAACTCACTTTTCAAATAATTATATACTTCTTTAAGTTTTTTTAGGAGTCACAATGATATTTAAATCTTCAACATGCACTGCAATAATAACATTTATCATTTTATAGTCTTTTATGAATGCAAATAGACAAAGTGTATTATTCACGTATCTTTCTTTCAATAAGAATTTACTCAAACAATTATACCACATGTCCATATTGCTTTAATCTATACATGTATTTTTGCAATTTGATGAAATACATGTCACATATTTAATGTGCATTCATTTCTAATATTTTTAGTCCTTTTGGGACTCTCATATAAGTATCATTTTCATAAGTCGTATAATAAGCCTTTCTTTAATTGTCATATTAATCAAATTACGAAATGTGATCATTTCCATAATAAGAGAATTAGTTTTCTTATAGTTAATGAAAGAGTCTAGCTCTTCTTTAATTGTCTCTTTCTATGATAATCAATTATGTTATTGCTAATATTTAGTTAAACTTATAGATTTTAGATCTAGATTTTCTTTTAAAATAGTAAGAGCTATTGTTGAGGCAAATTCATCGTCGATGATAATCAAATTTCTATCAACTCTTTCTTTATCATAAAATTAATTGAGATCTCATAGTTTTCATTTATATAATCATCAATTTCATAAGCCATATCTAGAGGATCTAATTGTTTTGTTGTCTCAGTTTGTGTCTCATAATTAATTATAGCTCTTTGACTGAGATCTTCCTCTTTAGGAAGTTTCTCTTCATGAGATTTTATGAGTAACGCTGTTTTTTTTTCTGCTTATTTTTTATCTTTAGTTCCAATTTACTATCCACGCTTCTAGCATATGATGAGATTGATTGATTTTCTATTTACAATTGGAACCACAACCCCTTACAGGGGTATTAGCAGTTGTAATATGAGATTGTCACTCTTTTAGCATCTATAAATGCATTTGGCAGTTAAGTTGCAATTTGTTACAACTGTTGTTATTTTTTTGAACTTCTGCTTCACTCTAACTTGTACGTGAATCAAAATTATTTAAAGGGTTTCCCTTCCAATAAATTTCCTAACATTATTTAGCATTACATGTGCTTTTCCTCCCCCTAATGCTAAGAAATGTGCCTCATCAAAATAAATTCTTAGTCTCTTTTGTGGACCCATTTTGGCACATTGAGATAGTGATATTAATATATTCAAGGTACAACTAAAAATTTGCAGATGAAAAATATTAGACTTATATCCTTATACAAGTTTCAAAAGAGAGTATGTATGATATATATAATGCCATTCATGTCAAACCTTCAAGGTTTAATTATTGAATTATAAGTTCAATGCTTGAATTACAAGTTCAATGCAATATGTTATATATGTATATTGGGGATAAAACAATAATGAAATAACTCATTATAATGCACAATTTATTGCTAAAATATAATCCAATTAAAATGTAAAGACATTAAAAGTGAAATAAAAAAAATGTAAAATCCTTGCAAATTATTCTTTCAGGGAATTTACATAAAATCACCAATATTGAATTGAGTTGTGTCATCTATATGAGTTGTTACTCTTTTAAAGTTTTTATAATTTACCAAATAATTTATAGCATTCATTTCAAGGAATGCAATTGTACTAGTGAGAATGTTTGATGATTTATCATTAGCAATTATTCCTTTCAACTATTAGAAGACAAACAATATTGGTAAATTTTCGCTTTTTATACTACTGCTACAGGAGTATGTGATTTTATCACCATACAATTTCAATTGTGAAGTAATTTTAAACATGGTTGAATTATATTCTAAAACAAATTTCAAGTCTTATAGGCGTAGATTTAGCCAATCATATTGAGTTTATGATAGTACTATATTTTTCAAGTGATCATATCTATTTTTAAAACTCTTCCAGAAAATATAAAAATTAGTGAGATATTTATCCTTTAAATTCTCACTTAAATAAAGTTTAAATATGATCATATATAACTTTTGTCTTATTTTAATTTTAGTCACAAATTAAACTATGAACCATAAAAATTTTTCGCAAAAAATCATTTTGATACTATATTTCTTCAACTTGAATCACAAATATTCACAAATTAAATAGATCAGCTTTTTTACAATATGTGCATTTTAATTTTGAGAAGGTCTATAAGGACTTCTATCTCATAAATTTATTTTAATAAATGTAATGAAATCATATCAATACAAAGTTGATCATTAATAATTATGCTAAATAGGCACAAACTATGAGCAATATCAAACTTAACAAAAAAATCAATTTTAAACTTTTTTTTTTTGGACAAAAGTAGATACATATAGCATCAATAAAAATATTTTTATCCAATGATAAGATATTTACATTCTTTCAGCATAAAGCAAGTAGATCACAGAATAATTAAGTTTTAAACATTTTTAACAAAATCATTACTAAAAAGCAATAAATCCAAGTCACAGTAGTAGATTTTTTTTTTTTTAGCAATTTTATAATCAAATAGAACTTTTGAATTAACAATATAATATATTATTAAAAAAATTTCAATTAAAATGCCACTAAGGAAACCAAAAAGTGAACCACTTAACAAATTAATTAAGGCCTAATTTAAGAATTTCGGCATTTAGTATTCATGATAAATAATTCTTGCCCGTGATATCAAGGGCCATAAATTTGAGTTTTGTTAAATTTGATATTGTCTATTTGAAAATAAGTAATATATTAAATAGTATCATAATTAAATCAGTTGTTTAAAGACTCATAGACAATAAATTTAGTTTTTCAAGAATGTAAAATATTAGTTTTTTAATAAATTAGGATACTAGTTTCTCAATAATTTAGGAATCTTAGTTTTTCGAAAATGTAAAGTACAAATTTTTCAGGAATTTATATTTATTTATTTAATTAGTTCTTTAAAAACTATAAAAAATATTTTTTTTTAAGAACTATAGAGAATATTAGTTCTACAGGAACTGTAAAGATTATTAGTTTTTCATAAACTGTAAATAATATTAATTTTTCAAGAACTATAGAGATTATTAGTTTTTCAGAAACTGTATTATTTATATTAATTTTTCAGAAATTTAGAATAAAAATTCTTCAGGAACTATAATTAATTAATAAATAAATTTAATTCTTCAAGAATTATACATAATATTAGTTTTTCAAGAACTAAAATTTAAAATATAGTTTTACTTATTCATGAACTAAAATTTAAAATATAGTGTTAGTTTTTTAAAAACTAGAATCTAATTAATTAATCATTAAAGTAGATCTATAAAAGAAATAGTTTGCTATGATAATAATAAATAGCTGTAAAAGAAAATAATATGTACTAAAAGAATTTTAAAACTTATTGAATTGTAAAACTATCATAATGAAACTTTGCACATGAAAAACATATGCAGGATAAAAATGTCTACAAGGTAAAAACATGTGCATGAACTACAAAATTATTATAGTTAAGTATAATAAAATCTTTATGAATAATAATAAAAAAAAATAATTAATTATTCTCGTAAGTATATTCCAAATTTTTTTTTTTTTTTTTTGTGGTCTAGCTATTAATTTATATACTTATGGTAGTTTTGAAATTTTTTTTTTCAAAATGTATTTGATAAAGAAATAAACATATAAGTATTATTAATAATAGTAATTAATTAGATAAAATTGTTTACCATAAATTTTGAATCTTGTTTTTTCAAATTTTTTACCTTAACTGGATTGTAATAAATCACAAGCTATTTAAAATTAAGAATAATATTGTAAAACGATTCGTACTAATAACATATAATAGAATAACGAACAATTATAGATAATAGAAAAAAGAGAGAATAATTTTTTTGTGCCTCATTTCATTGATTGTAACACTCATTTATAAGTGTAAAATGTTATGAAAATAGGAATGAAAATAGAGTTCTATTTACATAAAAATATCTATCTATAGAGATAAAATAAACATTCAATTTTATCACATTACTTAAATAATTTCACAGCATATTTGTACTTATTTAATGGTTATTGGTTGCAAAAATAAAAGACCAAGGGGGTAGTAGCCTCTAATAAAAATTTAAAGAGCACAAATGGAAATTTTTTCTTTTTCAATATGGAAGCTAATTTATACATTTTATTTTTTACTTTATCGTTACTTAAACCAATAATCTAATGGGAGAGAATTTGCATTTTTTTTTTTTTTGCCATCTCGTCAATATAAAAATTTTATTGATTTTCAATTACCATTGAGATGTAATTAATGATTAATTCAATAAATCTATTAATCATGATATGTTTAATCACAATTCATGCATGGATTCTAATAAATATAAACATAAAAAATTATATATATAAATGTATCCTTTCTCATGAAAACTAATTAAATGAATGATAGTAATAATTTATTTTAACAAATAATCAATTAAAATTTAATATATATTATTAAATAAATAACTAGAATTAAATTTATTTGCTTAGTTAATTAAATAAAATTACTTTATGTATAAATGATATAAAATAAAATAAAATACATTTATACGAATAATATAAACTATCAAATTAAACAGATATGCATTTTTATTAATAAAAAATACATATTAAATAAGTTTTACAATATTGATAAATCTGTTATTTAATAACATTTTTAATAAATAAACATTTACAATATTAGAGCTTTTATAAATGTATCAACATTTATAATAAATTTGTTATACAAAAATGCCACTAAAGCTTTATAAAAATAAAGAAGGTATGGACAACACATATCACTAGTGATGTTCAATTTTACAATAATCCAACTACCAGTATATGTCATAGTGATGTTTTAGCCTGAGCAGTGAAGTCAAAAAAAAATAAACAAATAAATAAAAAAGCACAGAAAAAGAAAATAAAAAGTAAAAAGGAAAAAAATATGGTGAAGGCATTAGATACAAAAGAAAAAGCTATCTAATGCAAAAACTCACTTTTTTTTTTTCCTGGAGAAGAAGCTTACCAAAACAAAATCAGAGCCATGTCAGTTACAGTAAATTTTCTTTTCTTTTTATCTCACCATCTGCTGCTACATTAATCACAGTAAACACAGATTTCCCATTTGAAGATTCTTCAGGAACCTGCAGAGGCTCCAATGAGTCAACTATATCTCGCATTAGAGGCCTCGCTTTTGGATTTCGGTTCAAGCAATGGTAAGCTAGCATAGCTGCCTTGTGTACTCCTTTAACAGGATAATCTCCCTCTAATCTTGGGTCCACAATGTTCAGCAATTTCTTTTTCTCTTTTAGCAAAGGGAGAGCCCAATCTGCCAGGTTCTGCTCTCGTGCTGGTCGTGATTTGTCCAATGATTTTCTGCCTGTGAGAAGCTCAAGAAGCACAACACCAAAGCTGTATACATCACTTCTAGGAGTAAGATGCCCTGTGCAACAATTGAATGCTTATTACTGTTCTAATTCATTTTGAATGGCTATGCATAACATTTCCCTATTGCAAATACTAATAAAGAATGATTTTCAACAACGTGAAGGCTGCCCGTCCCTTAGAGCTTCCTTAACACAGAAATGAGGAGAACTTAGATGGGGAAAGGTTACCCGTCATTATATATTCAGGCGCTGCATACCCATAAGTCCCCATTATGCGTGTGGAAACATGAGTTTTGTCTCCCATTGGTCCATCTTTTGCAAGACCAAAGTCAGAGAGCTTTGCATGATAATCCTGTTGTGCATAAAACCACAAATGTAAGCAAAGATTTGGTTAAATTACAGTAACATCTAATGGTTCTATACAAGTTCATAAACTCTGAAGCCTATTAGAGGGACAAAAAGAAAAAAGAAGTTTCAAATTGAAGAAGATCCCAATAATGTGCAGCAGTTCTGTTAAAACACTACACATTCATTCACAATAGGTTGATTCAACCTGTGTAATGAACTTCTGTTGTGTTAAAAGTAATTTTCATACATCATAGAACAGATGACTCCTTATTCATTGTCTATTGGTAACATCACACATTAACGTAGCTTCCCTAATTACAGGATCTTCCTTTTAAGTAGGAAGAAATGGAAACTTGAGTAAAAAATTTGCTTGTCTTTCTCAAGTTAACAGTAATGCTGCATTTTCAATAGACTAACCACATCGAGTAGAATATTAGACGTCTTAAAATCTCGATAGATAACTGGTTTTTCAGCTTCATGGAGAAATGCAAGTCCTTTTGCTGCACCAAATGCAATCTTCATCCTAACAAACCATGGAAGAGGAAGCAATACTCCTGCACAATGGAAGATATATATGTTGCTATCTATCTGAAAAGACAGAGAAACAATAAAGAACAAAAATGCCTCTCACAGCTGCAACTGAAAAGTTTTGGTACATTATGCTATACTAAGTTACTGACCTCAGTCATGCTCTCAAAAAGGTCAAGAAAAAAAGTTCTCTTAATATTATTAGATGACTAAAAGGCTACCTACAATGTATGCATCTGTCCTCGATATTTTTTCTATATCACTTCCTAGTGCCTTTCTGGTGGTTTTTTGAGATCACTTTCCATAGGGATCACTTCCAGCAAAAAGAAATGTATCTATATAATTCTAACCAGAATCTACATCACTCTACTTTTCATTTTCACCTTCCTTGAAAGTAACATCAATCTACACTGCTAAAACCCATTAAGGTAGCTTTGTTGTCACTTTCTTTAATTACCTTCAAAAACAAAAATCAAGCCCTATCGCAGTCAGAAGCAATGTCCTTAGATGGCAATCCTAGCTTCAACAATGTCATCACACCAAATAATGAAGGTGGGCACTCTATTTAACTTGAAGGATGGAAAAATACAGAAAAATGAAACTCTTTTGAATCATTAATTATTTTCCTGGCAAATAATGCCTTGTTTACCTGGATCTGGCATATTTTCCTTGCTAAAATCCACATTGGTTATATTATTTAAACATCCAAAGATAAAGAAGGAAAAGCTTTTCTAGGTATTATTTTAAGGTGAATTTTCAGACACTTACTTGAAAATAGATTGTTTTCCACACTACCCCGAGCCATATACTCATATATTAGTACCCGATGTTCATCTTCACAGCAGTATCCAATCAATTTCACCAAATTTGGATGAGAGAGCTGTCCCAGAAATATGACTTCTGCCTAAAAATTCTCAAAACCCTTAATCAATCTTATCAAGAACATAAAAAACATAACAAAAAGAAAATGCATAGTAATGTCTCTCAATATGCAAAATATTATATTTTAGTAGAACGGGAAAAAAAAAAAGGAAAAACAAAAAAAAAAAGAACATAAAGATTACCAGCCATTCTCTGTGGCCTTGGTAACTATTATCACCATCATGAACCTTTACAGCAACTGGAAGAGGCTGAAGTCCATCCCTTAGATCCTCAGAGATGAACCCTTTATAAACACTTCCAAATCCTCCTCCACCCAACACATGATCTTGCCTAAAGTTTCCGGTGATTACCTTTAGTTCATCATAGGTAAATGCAATCAATGGATTTGCAGCTGAGTCACGACGTAGGTCTTCTACTTCCTCAGGATTTGATGGGAGCTTCTTAATGTCTTTTATTTCTTTGCCTGAAGGGCTCTGGTCCTTTGGAGACTCTAAAGATAGAAATGTGGGAGAAAACAAAATCAAACATGCAATCATTAAACCTTGGGCAAAATTTATTTCGAAAATTCTTTAAAACCAATGGAATAACAAAATTACAAAGAACTATAGAAAGTGCAAATTTTGAATTCTACAAATAGTAGGCTTCGAAACCAGTTATAGGTGAAAGAAGATTATCTGAAAGAACCTTATTCAGAACTGTAAATTGAAATTTAAATCTAAAATGAAAAGACATGAATTCATACAAGCCACTGAAGATGAGTTATTTAATTTATTTCTCTATTTTCTTTCTTTATCAATAATGAGAAAAAAATTAATGTATGATGAATTTTGAGCCTTATAAAGATTCATGGGAATAATAAGAACCCAGAATTGAACCTTAAAAAAGATATTCTCAATTTCCAACTAGAAAAAGAAAGGGGAAAAACAAGATAAATAAAGGTTAAAGATAATAATAGTTTGAAAACTTTAATTTTGAAGCTGTGGATATTTTTTTTTTAAAGTTTCTACATGAAATATAAAAATAGTATTAAGATAAGTACTAGCCCACAATAGTTAGAAGTTTCACTTTCCAGATGAGAAAGAAAATATAAAGTATACCACCTTTTATAAGTGGGAATAAATTAAAAGTGAAGAAAAAAGGGAAAAAAGCTACATTTCCTTCCATGCTTTTCTTAATCAAATAGCATAAGTAAAGAATATGCAGTGATTAGTGAATATCTTCCTGATAAATCATCACCCAAGATGGAAAATTTCACTATTTCCAGAGAATCTTGGAAAAATGCCCACAAAAATAGCTAAAGAACGTAGCAAAGACATGAAAACAGAATGTTCAAAGAATATGAATATTCAATTTCCTATTATTTGGAGAACGAAACACTCATCAAAATCAAAATCCTACCCCAAACTCCATAACATAATCCCAGCAATTTAAGAGAAAAAGGATATATAATTCACACAGGACAATGAGAAACAGAGAGCAGAAACAGGGCAATGAGAAACAGAGCATGGTCATCAGAATTAAACTATAATAATCCTGCTTTTAGCTAACTGTAACAGAAAAAATCATAAGAAGAAAAACCCATTTCATAAATCAATCATATAAATGAAAACAAATGGATAAATAAGATTAAACAAGCAAAAAAATAGGTAACCAACCTGATTTTGCATTTGATGAGACTCTGTAAACTGAAGACTCCCATCTACACCAACAGTTTCCCATTATAAAGAATGAAAAATATAATAATAAGAATAAGAATAATTCACTTTCTTCACCACCAACAAAAACCCATTAACAAAAAAATGAATGAAAATTAGTATCACACTTTTATGGAAAGATTGGATCAAACCCAAATTACTAAAAGAGAAAAAGAAAAAAAAAAAAAGAAAAAAGAACAGAAGAAGCTTTATTATGTCAAGTGAAAAATGAGAGAAATTGTTTATGGGTTGCAAATGTTGATGAGGGGGAGAAAGAGAGAGAGAGAGAGAGAGAGATTTCTTGATGAAAATGATGAAGGGAGTGCTGAGGTGGGGGCTAGTTCTTGGCCATGGTGGAGATGGCCCCACAAAGAGAATGGTTTCTTGTTTTGTTGTGTTTTTTTTTGGATTTCGAAAACTAAATTTTTGGTGCGCTTTTCTTTTAGTGCGTTACTCTGATGTCTGATCCCCACCACCAATATATGTATATAATTTTTCCTTTCTTTTCTTTTCTTTTCTTTGTTTCTTGTTCCCACTTCAATTCACACTGTCACTAATGCATAGTATTAATTAGTAGCATTAGACCACATTTACAAGAAACTTTGCAACCACTTTACCTACTATTATTATTTCTTGCTATTTATTTTTAATAATTTTTTTTTTAATTTAATCACTAGTTAAGTGGGCTATGAACTTTTTGCTTTTTCATTATTTTAACTTAATTAATTAATACTTCCACAAAATGAATTATTTCATTTGTTCCTCAACCTCAAGCTAGCCATTGTATTGATCCAGGCATTCTAATTCATTGTCTATCAAATCATACAAAAGTCATTTATAGTATACTTTGTCATTAGTTTCCAATTAATATGGGTTGCAATTTTTTTATTTCATTAATGAACTTCATTTTGGAAAATACTAGATAAGTGAAAGACTCTTTTTTTTTTTTTTTTTTTTTTAAGGAAAAAAATTAACTCTTTTAACTTGATACCTAAAAAAAAAGTTAATGGGGAAAAAAAAACGCTTACTTGTTATCACAAAGTATTTTTCTTTTTTTTTTTTTTAATAGTAAAGTTTTATAATGGTCAACTTTTATATATCATATTAAATTTATTTTTTTAATATTTATTTTTATAATGCGGTTAAGACTAAATCATTTATATTAAAATTAAACAATTGGTAAATAAGAAAATTATTATACTTAAGTTGTTAATTATAAGATTTGAACTAATCAATAAGGTGTAAAATAAATCCACTTAATTATCAACTCAAACAACTTTTAAATTTATTTTTTTTAAAAAAATCTTTTTATTCTTAATATCAGTCTCTTTCAATGAAATCAATAATATAATATCCAAAATCTAGCAAGATTCTAGTTTCTTTATATCTATTTAAAAACTAGTGATAAGACTTTGAGATTACTTTACAAATACACACAATTTTCAATTTTCAATTTTCAATTTTCATGAATAACAAATTCTCTTTTTAAATATTTAAAAATAATTTATTTTAATAATTTTATGATATGGAGAATTTTTTAATTGTTTTAAAATACAGTTTAAGAATTATCTTTTCAAATGTTCAAAATAAATTTTAATGATTTAGATTAATTAATATATTTTAAATTATACTTTTCTTCACATTATAACTTCAATAAAAACTAATATTTCAATTTAATAATAAAGATAAAATTAAACTATTTTAAAATTAAATAGGCTTAACAGATAAATTTATCTTGAATTTTATGTGTTTTTCAATTAATTATACCTATTTTTTATTTTGTGTCAATTTTATCTTAAGTCATAAAAAAAATTTATTAAGTAAACCCAAATTAATAAACATTAGCAACGAATTTTTATCATTATTATTAAACTATATACTAAGACACATGAAGGATTTGTGGAAATCGAAACCTGTTATTAAACTTGTGGCAATTGACAATGATTATTTCCTTGTCAAATTTACTTCATTAGAAGATTATGAGTTTGCTCAGGATGGAGGGCCATGGATGATGGCTGATCATTATCTAACAATTTGTCAATGGTATCCAAATTTTGACCTGAAAATTGATGATTTGAAGAAGGTTCTTATTTGGGTGCGCATTCCATGTTTACCTATTGAGTATTATGATTAGACCTTTCTCATGAAAATTAGCAAGAAGATAGAGAAACCCATTTGCATAGATATTGCTACTAGCTTGGTTTCTCGAGGGAAATTTGCTCAAATTTATGTAGAAGTGGATCTTACACCAAGTCCCTTTTGGCTAAATTCAAAGCTTAGACAAAGGGTGTGTAAGCTAGAATATGAGGATATCTAGTGCGTAAGTTAAAATATGAAAGTATCCACCGTGTTTGTTTTAATTGTGGGAGGTATGGCTACAGAAAAGAAGATTGTGGCAAGCATAGCAATAGCATAGAACAACACCATATCAAGATAGAGGAGGACTACCAAAGGAAAGATGTTTTTTTAGGAAAGGCATGAAATTTCGAAAGTGTTTGGGCCTTAGATGCTGGCTTAAAAAAAAAAAAAAAAAAAAAAAAAAACTTGCAATATGGAATGGAGGATTGACTCTATGAAAAATTTTCTTAGCGTGCATAGGAATAATACTGAGGATGGGATTGGGCATTCAAAAAATCAATCTGAGTTGGTGAAGGGTTCACATTTTGCTCTCTTAAAAGACTTTGATGTTAATATGGAGGAGGTAGTCCATGATGTATAGATATGGGTAATAGCAATACAATGAATAATAGGCCTCTTAAGATGGGTCGAGTTGGCACTTTTGCTAGATTAAAAGATAGAGGGTGCAGGCTTAATGTCCAAATTTAGGCCTAAAGAGTGGACAAAGGGAATGGCATTTTGTAGCATTTTGAAGCACAATCTTATTGAGATACTGTGGCAGAGTTGGGGGAAAAGTTATAGAGGGCAGCATGAGACCTTTAAATAGGGTAGTTTTAGAAAAGGAACACATGGAGGTTCATGGCAATAAGAATTCTTTGGAGATTACTAAAGTTATTGTGAATCATATGAAAGCTAGTTTGGCTGCTAAGAATTTCAACCTCCTCCGAGTAAATGAAGATTTTGAGCATTACTAAGAAACTCCTTGCTTTGCGATTGAATTGGAGAAATCAAGTGATTAGGGAGAGGATGATGGTAAGGATGTCTTAATGAATGATGACGCTATTAGGTATTTGTCTAGTAATGAATGTCTCTATAAGAAAGGCAACATTAATTAGTTAATTTTTTATTTTATGGATATTTTAGTCTGGGATTATAATGGGGTGTCTTCGAAAGAGTTTAATCGCATCCTCAAAGATATCCTCAAATTATATAAGCTTGGTGTTATAGGTTTGGTTGAGACTAGAGTTAGTGGTTCTTAGGCAAACAAAATTTATGGAAAGATGGGTTTTGATAAATGGCTAAGGGTTGAGACTATGGGATTTAGTGGTGGCATTAGGTTTTTGGCAAGATGAGGTTAGGACGAATATGCTGCCCACACATCCTCAATACGTCAATCATTGAATTAGTGATAGTAAGCAAGGTGATTGGATCCTTTCAATGGTTTATGCGAGTCCTTGCTCTACTTTGTGTCAACTTCTATGGAGCGAATCAATGCTTAAAATATGCAATTTACTAATCCATAGATGGTAATCGCCAAGTGAAGTGAGTTCTCCTCCTTTATGTTTCTCTACATGTCACTGTGCTCTGTTTAATCAATGGATTTTTGACAATAGGTGGATTGATATAGGGTTCAATGGTAGTCGATTTACTTGGAGTCAGGGTCAAAATGAGGCCACCATTACTTATGCATATTTAGATAGAGCTTTATGCACTACTTCATGGTGAGAACATTTTAGTGAAGCAGTAGTAAAATATTTACCTGGGATTATAAACTTTTATTAGTCAATTTGCGACCAACAATTAAAGGGCAAGGGATCTTAATTAAAATGATAAAGTTAAACTATTTTAAAATTAAATAGGCTTAACAAATAAATTTATCCTGAATTTTATTTTTTAATTAATTATACCTATTTTTATTTTGTGTCAATTTTATCCTAAGTCATAATTATTAGAAAAAATTTATTAATTAAATGGTAAAAAATCAAATTGATCTTTAAACTTGTTATACCATATTTTTAATTTAAGTTTTTAATTTCAATTGAAATTAATTGAACTCTTTAATTTTGTGAATTTCATTAATTAAGTCATCAATTTGATTATTAGTAATTTACCAAATTCGCAAAATTAAAAGAACTTGAATAATTTTTATCAAAATTTAAATATTAAATTGATAGTATGATATAATAAGTTCTCAAGTCAATTTCCTTTTTTCCCTTCAAATTAATACGAAAAAATTATTATTATTATTTTCAATTTAACTCTATATATAGGACTATTAAAATTACAAATAAAATTTTAAATTAGAATAAAATTAACAAAGGAAAAAATATAATTTCAAACTCACATAAAATTTAAAATAAATTTATCTATGTAGACATGCAAAACCCCTAGCATTAGTGAGAGAGACGACCAACATTCCTCTAAAGAGGAAGATTTACAAGCAAGAAGCAACAAGAAGATACGAGTTGTGATGGAAACGGGGATGATGGAAAATGATACTAGAACCATGGAAACCAAAACAATTGAGATTAACCAGAGTACTAAAGTACGTATGGTGGATGCTCCCAAATTAATGTTCAGAGACATGCTTATTGGAACAATGGATGAGTCTCAAAATCCAGAGTCTCTGGATGAAATATCTAATGATGCAGATGATGATGGTGATAATGCCCGTGTATCACAATTTTAAAGGAGAAGAAGATCTGGTTGAAATCTAAGCAACGAACTTTAATAGTCAAAATTTTAGGGAGGACAATTAGATACAATTATCTAGCAAGATGCATGAAGGAACTATTAAAGTTGTAAGCAGCCATTGAACTTGTGGCAATTGACAATAATTATTTCCTTGTCAAATTTACTTCACTAGAAGATTATGAGTTTGCTCAGGATGAGGGGCGTGGATGGTAGTTGATCATTATCTAACGATCCATCAATGGTATCCAAATTTTGACCTAGAAATTAATGATCTAAAGAAGGTTCTTTTTTGGGTGCGCATTCCTTGTTTGTCCATTGAGTATTATGATCAGACCTTCCTCATGAAAATTAATGAAACGATAGAGAAACCCATTCACATAGATATTACTATTAGCTTGGTTTTTCGAGTTAAATTTGCTTGAATTTGTGTAGAAATGGATTTTACCAAGCCTCTTCTAGTTAATTTCAAGCTTAGACAAAGGGTGCATAAGCTAGAATATAAGGGTATTCACCTTGTTTGTTTTAACTGTAGGGGATATGTGTGAACCCTTAATTTTGCACCCTCATAATGCAGCTGCAGCTTAACACCTGCTAATTTTAGTGTGCTATGCAAAATTGGTACAGCGATCCCATTAGTCAGTTACCCTACTGCTCCCGAAAGAAAATTTTAGCTTTCAAATACATCACTACCTGGACACTCAATTTTCTAACACAAACCAACACCAATCTTTAAGAAAAAAAAATGGAGCAGCATGTGTCCGTTGTAGGGGCCAACTGCGGTGCACCACAACAAGGCAATGCAACGTCGCGCAGAGGCTACGCATCGTCATCTATGGCTGGTCCCCCTTGTACGCTTAAAATTTCATTTTTACCCTTTTTTTGGCCGATTTTAACCTCTTTTCAACCCTATCATTTTGGTCTTTTCATTCTTCTACTTCCCAAACTACCCCACCTCCATTTGCCTATAAATAGGTTTCAAATCCTTCATTTTTTCACACACATTGAATTGGAGTGGACTATCCTCTAATTCCTCTTTTCTTCCCCCTCTAATCAATCTCCTTAAATTAATTAATCAATCATTTTAACTAATTAATTGCCCCACTCTAACCTAAATTAATTAATCATTTTAATTAACTAATCATTTTTTTTAAATTAATCATTCAATTAATTAATTAATTCTTTTAATTAATTAATTCTCCCATTTAATCACATTAATTAATTAATTAATTAATTCCTCAATCAATCTAACCCTCTAATATCAATAAAATAGAATTTCGGTATGACAAAACACTTCGCCCATCCCACTCAAAGGTATAATACTTTTCTTCATCCACTCAATCGAATCAAACCAAACCAATCAATTTGTAAAACCCTTTCACTTAATTATGGAACAAACTACATGAGTTTTAAACCCCATTTAATAGGGTATATAGGTACGTTTAGAATTTAAATCCAAACCGCAAATCCAAATCTAAAACTATCTATTTCCCCTTTTTATTTTTAAATGTAATTATTTATATATTTTGTAAGGTAATTTACGGCCTTCATAGAACCTATAAGGCTAGGGAAGGTATCCCACCATCTTGTAATGCAATTAATTTTATTTTAGAGTTAAGGAATAATCATATGGTTCTCCTAGTATCCATAAGAACTGGAGAGAATACTCTCCTTAACTTGTTGATATTTACTTGCTTTATTTCTTTAATCCCTCATGTATTCACAATTATGTCATGATCATGTATTTTAATTATCATCTTTTAATTGTCATTCATGAAACTAATTTTTTAAGCCAAATCAAACTTATGAGCTAAAGTAAGATTATTAAAATAAAAAACCTAGTCTCTGAATTCTCTTTAGTTTCAAAGACTAATGGTTTTATCCTTGGGTAAATTAATCAAAGATTAATGAATTAGAGTCAATTTGGGTTTTTTCTTTAATATTTTCCTAAATAAATAAAATTTAAGTGGTGACTACCAAACAAAATTTTAAAAATCAACCCAATCGAACCCAAAGGTTCCATTGTGAGTCTAAACTCAAATGAGCATCTCAATTCTCTTTAGTGAATTAGGCCAATGCTCGAGCAAGGCCTCATACCATGGCCATATAAAAGAAGAATGTGGCGAACATGGTGATAGCACGGAACAATGCCAAACTGAGATAGGGGAGGACTATCAAAAGAAAGATGTTTTTTTGGAAACGCATGAAATTACAGAGCTGTTTGGGCCTTGGATGCTAGCCCAAAAAAAAAAAAAAAGAAAGGACTCACAATATGGAATAGAGGCTAACTTTATGAAAAATTTCCTTAACGTGCATGGGAATAATACTGAGGGTGGGACTGGGCATTCAAAAAAGCAATATGAGTTGGTGAGTGGTTCATATTTTACTGGGCATTCAAAAAAGCAATATGAGTTGGTGAGTGGTTCATGTTTTACTCGCTTAAAAGATTTTGATGTTAATACAGAGGAGGCAAGCCAGGGGTCTATGGATAAGGGTAATAGCAATACAATGAATAATAGGCCTCTTAAGATGGCTTGAGCAGGCACTTTTATTAGATTAAGAGGTAAAGAGCGCAAGCCTAATTTCTAAGTTTAGGCCCAAAAAATGGAAAAAGGGAATGGTATTATGCAACATTCTAGAGTACATCTTATCGAGATACTGTGGTAGAATTAAGGGAAAAAGTTATAAAGGGCAATGTGAGATCTTTAGACAGGGCAATTTCAGAGAAGGAATAACGGTTCATGGTAATAAGAATTCTTTGGAGATTACTAGAGTTGTTGTGAATTATATGGAAGCCAATTTGGCTACTGAGAATGTCAACCTCCTCTAAGCAAATCAAGATTCTGAGTATTGCCAAGACAATCCTCGCCTTGTGACTAAATTAGAGGAATTAGGTGATCAGGGAAAGGATGATAGTGAAGATGTCTTAATGAGTGATGACACTATTGGGCATTTATTTAGGAATGAAGGCCTCCATGAGAGAGGCAACATCAATTAGTTATTTTTTCTTTTAGGATATTTTAGTCTTAAATTGTAATGGGGTGGCCTTAAAAGAGTTTAATCACGTCCTCAAAGTTATCCTCAAATTGTATAAACTTGGTGTTATAGGTTTGGTTGAGACTAGAGTTAGTGGTGCTCATGTAGATAAAATTTATGGAAAGATGGATTTTGATAATTGGCTAAGGGTTAAGGCTATGGGATTTAGTGGTGGCATTTGGGTTTTTTGGCAAGATAAGGATAGGGTGAATATGTTTGTCCACGCATCCTTAATGTGTCAATCTTTGAATCAGTGATAGTAAGTAAGGTGATTGGATCCTTTCAATGGTTTATGCAAGTCCTTGCTTTATTTTGAGTCAACTTCTATGGAGTGAACTCAATGCTCAAAATATACAATTTAATAGGCTATGGATGGTAATTAGTGACTTTAACTTAGTTACATCACCAAATGGAAGTGAGTTCTCATTCTTGTTTCTCTACTTGTCGTTGTGTTCTATTTAATCAATGGATTTTTTGCAATGGGTAGATTGATATGGGGTTCAATGGTAGTTAGTTTACTTAGAACCAAGGTCAAAATGGTGCCACCATTACTTGTGCACATTTAGATAGAGCCTTCTGGATTGCCTCATGGTGAGAACATTTTAGTAAAGCAGCGGTAACCCATTTACGCAGGAATTAGTCTAACCATAACTTTTTATTAATCAATTTGAGACTAAGGATTAAAGGGCAAGGGATCAAGTCTTTTTTGTTTTATGGCATCGTGGATGACTGACCCAAGTTTCATTGATGTGGTTAATGTAAATTGGGATAGTAAAAGGGATATTAAGTCAAATATCCCCATTATTACTAAATGCTTATATGAAAGGAATGAAGGATGACTTTTGGTAGTATTTTCAAATGCAAGCATCATCTTTGGGCAAGGATCAAAGGAGTTCAAGATACATTGTGAACTAATCCATCTTGAGGGTTGTTTTGTCTTGATAAAAAAATTGAGGGAAGAGCTTGATGTCATCTTGCAGCAATAGAAGCTTATCTAGTTCTAGAAATCTCAAGAAGTAGTAGCGAAACTACATGTAGTTGAGGGTACGCAATTGCCCCCCTAAATTTTTTAAAGGCCTAAAATAATATACTAAATTATAATATTTTTAATATTTGCCTGTAAAAAAAAAGATGGGGGCAATTAATTAATGTTACTAAGAAATTGGGATTTATTGTGTATTTTTGTTTTGAAATTAAGACTGTGAAAGAATATAATAAAAAATTAGAAAATAATAAAATTATTAATTTTGAGTAAAAAACAAATAAGTAAATATATAAAAATAATAAGATAATGAACAAAATAAATAAATGAAGAATGGGCCCTACATAAGAGTGCATTGATTTTGAGTGAAGGGAATAGAGTAAAAATACTCAATTCCACATGATTAAATGAGCTTAATATAAATTACTAATCAAGAAATTTCTACCATCATTTCTTAATTTCCTTTTATCACCCTTCACCTCTCTAAAGGATTAGAAAATATTCCTTCTCCTCCTCCAGTTCAGGCATCACCAATTAACAAGAGAAATCTTACTTTGCAAGGTAATATTTCATATATTCTCTTCTCTATGCTAACAAAAGCATGAGTATTGAATTCAATTGTTTTTGTAATTAGTTAGAGGTAAAAATATAATAGATTGTGTCCTTGGTTGGAATTTTGTTTTCTAATTTTGTATTTAGATTTTTCAATAAATTAAGGGTTAATCTCTTAATGAATATTAATTTGGGCTTCAATTAATAGTTAAATTTTTCTAATTAGTTGTTCTTGTTCATTATAATTATATTTGTATTAATATCATGATATTGATATGGTTATCATATTGATAAATTAAAAGAATTTATTATTTTAAAATTTTCATGTAGGTCGAGGAGAAATACTTTAAAAGAAAATCAATTGAAGATGACGAAGTAGTTCCTCAAGAAAATAATCCTAGTAGTTCATGACACAACATCAAACATCATCAAATTGATGTAGATTTAGATGATCTTTCCTTAGATCTTGGGTTATGAATTAAAATTTCAAATTATGATCCAAATGATAGATATAGAATTAGAAGAACATACTTACAAAAAAGACCTTGTCAACCTCGTCAACCTCGTCAACATAATTTTTCCCAAAGAAAAATTGAAAAAATACCACAATGATTTTGTGCTTCTTGGTTTAATGAATTTGAAAATTGGTTAGAGGTGCTACATTTTGTTTATATTGCCATTTATTTCAACTTAATTTTGGGAAGCAAGGTGGTGGAGACTCATTTGTTATGGAGAGGTTTTCGAATTGGAATAAAAAAGAAAGATTTAATAAACATATCAGTGAAGCAAATAGTGCCCATAATCAAGCTTGGAAAAAATGTATGGATTTATTCAAACAAGATCAACAAATTGAAGTTGCTTTGTCTAGACAGTTTGATCAGGCTAGAAAAATTTACAAGATACAGTTTACAACTTCAGTTGATTGTATTCGTTTTCTCTTATGTTAAAAATTAGCTTTTCATGGTCATGATGAGTCCAAAAATTCTATTAAGTCTGGCAATTTTAAAGAACCTTTGAAATTTCTTATTGATCACAATAAAGAAATAAAAAATGTGCTTTTGAATAATGCTCCAAAATATCATCAATTAACTTCTCTAACTATTCAAAAAGATATTGTATGACATTGCTATTAAGACTATGGTTGCAATTATAAATGAACTTGGAGATGAATTGTTTGAAATTATGATTGATGAGTCTCATGATGTCTCTAAGAAGGAGAAAATGGCTATTGCTCTTCGTTATGTCAATTTAAAAAGTATGCTTGTTGAGCATTTTTTAGGGATTGTACATGTAAGTGATATTTCTGCTTTGTCATATAAACTAGCAGTGGATTCAATACTTTCAAATTTTGGGTTAAGTGGTTGCAAAATTGGAGGACAAGGTTATGATGATGCAAGTAACATGTAGGGTGAGTTTAATGGCCTCAAAAGTTTAATTTGAAAGAAAATCGATTTATTTTTTATGTCTGTTATCGACTACAACTATTATTGTCATTGTAAAGAATCATATTCAAGTTGTGTCACTTTTTATTTTGATTTATAATGTACTAAATTTTGCTGGGGGTTCATATAATTTCATGATATCCTTCTAGAAAAAAGAAATAGAGAAGAACTTGAAAATGGTGAAATTCTTAGTAGGTGAGCTCTAAATCAAGAAATTAGGCTTAAAAGAACAATTGATACTCATTGAAGTTCATATTATGGTACATTGATGGATTTGATTTTGAACATTTCTGTTATACTTGATGTTTTAGAATACATTGTAGAAGATGGTACTACTATAGAACAAAAGGCCAAAGCTAATGGACTTTTAGATTTGGTGCAAACTTTAATTTTGCATTTACTCTGCATTTGATGAAAAATATATTGGGATTGACAAACAAGCTATCATTAGTGTTGTAGAGAAAGAATTAGGATATTGTAAATGCTATAAATTAGGTTAAAATTTGCAAAGATCGATTGCAATTGATGAGGGGTAAAGGTTAGGATTCTTTATAAGAAGAAGTCATATCATTTTGTACTAAAGAAGGTATTGATATTCCTGACATGGATGGTGTTTATATGCTCAAAGGAAGGGCACTACATAGAACTCCAACAGTTACAAATTTACACCATTATAAAGTAGATTTATTTTATAGTGCTGTAGATATACAACTTCAAAAGCGTAATGATTGGTTACCTAAGGTAACTATTGAATTGCTACTTTGTATGGAGTATCTTAGTCCTAATAATTGTTTTGCAGATTTTAAAGAGTAAAAGTTGATTCGCTTTGCTTAATTTTATCCATCTAAATTTTCTTAAGATGACTTGATGGCATTTGGCAATTAGCTTGAAATTTACATCATTGACATGTGCTCTAGTAGTGATTTTGCAAACTTAAAGGATATTGCAAGTCTAATTGAAAAATTAGTTGAGACAAAAAGACATGTTGTGTATCTCTTAATTTATTTACTCATAAAATTAGCACTTGTCTTACCTATTACTATTACCGCTTTGAAGAGGGCATTTTATGAAATGAAATTTATGAAAAGTCATTTGCATAATCAGATGGGAGATAGTTAGATGAATGATTGCTTAATTACATTCATTGAAAAAGACGTCTTCAACAATATTGATAATGAGTTAATCATGCAACATTTTCAGAATATGAGCACTTGTTTAGGACAAGTATGAACTTTGATTTAATTTTCTTTTTTTATGTAGTTATATTTGTAATGTTTTAGAATATTTTTATAGTTGTACAATTATTGAATTTAGTAGTGTACTTTTTATGGATAATATTTTTCATTTTTCAAAATTTATCTATATATTAATTATTTAATTGAATCACTATTATATTTTATTATGTTGTAAAAGGAAATTTAGTATATAAACTTCTGCTCCCTGACTTAAGGTCCTGACTCCACCACTATCAGAAAGAATGGATTGAGGATCAAGAAACTCTTAAGAATATGGTTCAGAGTTTTTATATTGGGATGTTTACTGATGATGGGTTGTGGGATTGTTCTCATTTTCCTAAAGGATGATTTCCTCTTTTATCTAGATAGCACTATGATCATTTTCACAGAGATTTCACAAGTAGGGAATTTAAAGTTACTTTGTTTAATATGAAGCCTTTCAAGACGCTAGGGCTAGATGGGCTTTATGTGACTTTTTATCAATGGCTTTGGCTTAAAATGGGAGAGTCTTTGTGTCAGTTTGTGCTTCAATTCTTAAAATATAGAGTCACACCTAAAGGTATAAATGATACCTTAATTGTTTTGATTTCTAAAGTTAAGGATCCTTAGCTTATTATGTAGATGCGACCTATAGGCTTTTCCAATATGGCTTATAAAGTCATCACAAATAAGTCTTGACTTGAATCGATTTTTAATTCTTTGGAATGAGTAGGCTATGGAAAAATTCAAGCCTACTTGTGGGATTCATCAGGGGGATGTTATTTCCCCCTATTTATTTATGCTTTGCCTTAACAGTATATCTCAGTTGATCAGAAGCTTTGTAGAAGAAAATGAATGGCAACCCATTTGACTTTCAAGGCAAGGCCCTTTCTTGTCCTATTTGTTTTTTGCAGACAATATGGTATTATTTGTAGAGGCCACTACTTAGCAAATGCAAGTGTGAGGCCTCGCCTGAGCACTTGGTCCGATCCGCTGAGGAGAATCGAAATACTCATTTGGGAGAAACATCACCATTGGAACTCGTTATGAGTTCAGAAAATTATATTTTTGTAAATTGTTATTTATAGAAGGAGTCGCCACTTTAATTTTATTTATTTTACATGGAAAAATTAAAGGAAAAACCCAATTTGATTGACTCCAAAATTATACCATTTATCCCAAGGAAAAGTACTAGTCCTTGAATGACCAAAGAGGGTTCAAGGACTAGGTTTTGGTTAAAACAATACAAAAAATTAGTTCGGGTTTAATACAAAATAGCTTTTGTAAAGAAGTTTTTATGCATACATGAACAAATATAATATGATGCATGAAATAATATTACTCGTGCAATACATGGCAACATGAAATAATGACAATTACAAAGCAGAGAAGTAAAGGAAAACTACTTAAAACTATTACAAGTCAAAATGTCAAAATTAAAGGATCTTTCTCTAGCCCTTATGGGTTCTAGAAAAACCACACATTCCCCAAATATAATCTAAATAACTGAAATAAGAAGGACAGTATTAAAACAATTATAAAAGAATTAAAATTTTGATTTTTATTTAAGAAAAGTAATTTCAATCCTAAACTATGTGAAGAATGTGATAGAAAGAAATTATTAATTTTAGCGGAGTTGAATGCCTTAGAGACAGTAAGCCTGCATATCCCTTTGAATGGGAATCAAACCCTATGCAGTTCTTCCCTTTCGCGAATGAGGGGTTTTTAAGCCATAGCCTTTGTTATCATGTTTTGATTGATTTTAAAGGGCTTAGGGGATTTGTTAATTAGGTCAGATTTTAATTAGCAAAAATTAGATCTTTTTAGATTTAGATCTTGAAATTGAAATTGAAAAGGAAAAGGAAAAGGAAAGAACTTTTACCTTTGACTTTCAGCGATGAGGAATGTAAGGAATGAGCTTGGCGCTGGATCTAAGTTTCACATTTCCTTAGGGATAGCACGAGCACTCTTTTGGGAAGAAGGACTCTTGAATAGAGTGAATTCTCCTTAGAAGGAGTTGAATCACACCTTTTCTTGAGAAACACGAATTCTCTTTGAAAGAAATAACTTGAGTTGCACCTTTTCTTGATTAGGAAGCTTAGAGATAAGGTTTGAGGTGATTAGGAGGCTTATGAATAGGGTTTTAAGATGATTGGGAAGCTTATGAATAAGACTTAAGGTGATTAGGAAGCTTATGAATAAGGTTTGATGTGATAGAGGAGGTTTTGGAATGGGATGTTAGGGATTTAGATGTTGAGAAAGAGGGTTTTGATGATTGGAAAGCTTAGGAATAGGGTTTAGAAAGCTTTAGGGAGAGTATAGAAGCATGTAATTGTGTGTCTTAGTTGTTATGAGGTGCAAGGTATTTATAAGAGGGGTTTGAGGCTAAAAATTCACAGTTTTCGGGTAGGATTCTAAAAGGGGCACACTGCGGTAATTGAGGTGTCGGCTGCGATAATTGTAGAGCCCTTTGCAATTACCGCAGGGCCGGCTGTAGTAGCCAATTGGCTACCATAGGGACCTTTGCGATAACCGCAGAGGTGGCTGCGGTAACCGTAGCCGGCTGCAAGTTACCGTAGCGGGCCTGCAGGCTACCGCAGTTCATTTTTTGGCCCATTCTTCTCCGGCTTTGATCCAATGTGAGCCCAGTCTGATTCTATGCATTCATGATCAAATGTCGGTCATTTGAAAGTGTGGGTTTCAAGAAATTTATTTTTCAACAGAGCGTTGTCCCCTTGACCATTGCCCACTAACTGGCTAATAGGACCGCCGTATGAGTAGCGCACGAATCTTAGCAAGTGTCAAGTTGTAGTCGGATCCTAAGGGTGCAAATTTGAGGGTTCACAGTAGGTCATTATGAAATGTCTAGATATCTTTTGTAAAGCTTTTGATGAAAAGGTGAATTATGCAAGGTCCATCATATCATTTTCTAAAAATATTGATGCCAATTGTGCAGAGTTAATATCTTGAATTGCAAGTATCCCCTTGGTTGATACTTTTGGAAAATACTTGGGGGCCCCTTCAGTCCATAGTCGAATATCTGTAAACAATTTTAGCTTTTTGATTGATAAAATTGCAACTCGTTTAGATGGCTAGAAGACAAAATTGTTATCTTTGGTAGGGTAGGTTACTCTGGCCCACTCAATCCTCACTTCCATCCCATACTATTCTATGCAATTTGGTCTTATACATGTAAGTGTGTGTCAAGCTATAGTGGGACAATTTATTTAGGGCAGTAAGGATGGGAAGCGAGTTTATAGTAAATTGCATTAGGATATTATGACTATGCCCAAGGATGAGGGAGGATTGAGTATTAGACAGATGCATCAAATGAACCGTGCTTTCTTGTCTAAATTTGGATGGTGTATGGATTAGGATCCTAATAGTCCATTTGATACACGATATTGCTTAACTAAGCCGCATTATTAGTAAATTACACTGTATTTGGTATATATAACTCAAGTTGAGCTTAATAATCTCAAAAGTCTTAGCTAACTTATAGGATATGTGTTATCTAAAATCTAATCCCATGTTCTCAGTAACCTCTATTTAGTGGGATTATTAATCCCATTATTTACGACATTTTATTTTTTTAAAACAACCTCACTTTTTATTTCATTTATTAATCTATCCTACCAAATATAGGATTATAAAAGGAAGATTACTTAATATTATAGATTAAAATTTTTGCACCAAACAAGATTTAAGATAGCTAATTCTATAATTTAACTAAGTTTAGGATCTAAACTAATTTTAAAGATTACGAATCCGTAAATAAAACGGACTGTGAGAGTCTCTGGACTAAGGTTATTAGTTTTAAATATTGTCTCTGGACTAAGGTTATTAGTTCTAAATATTGTTCTTCAAAGATTTCTTTAAAAAAAGTAATTGTATATATAAGACGGGTAAAATTACAACTAAAATTTTAAATTAAAATAAAATTAATGAAAGAAAAATATAATTGCAAACTCGCGTAAAATTTAAAATAAATTTATCTATTAAGCCAATTGAATAACAATATAATATATCATTATTTAAAGGTTATCAATATTGAATCCCTATCAATAATACTTTCAAAAATTTCAATAACCATCTTAAAAAGAACTTGAGTAACAATTACAAACAGAAAAAGAACCAAAATTAATCGATTAGTCTTTCTCTCACATTTTCATTATGAGTTGAGCATATATTCAACCATAAATGAAAATTTGGTAAAAGAAAACTAAAAAGAAGGAAAAAGGGTTATGTGGGCTACAGAATATGATGGATGAGAAGATGTCAACTTAGATAGAGAAGTGTGTGTATATATATATATATATATATATATATATATATATATAAAGCTGACGCATAAAAAAAAAATTGAAATTCTATTTATATTTATTACTCACCATTTGATTTATCTTTTTATAATTTTTTCAAATTTTTATACAATTTTAAGTATTTAAAAAATAATTAAAATAAATGTTAGATAATTAATAAAGGATTTAATATAAAAGTTTAAGAATTTTTTTTTATAAATTTTTCATGTAATATCCTTATTTTATAAATTAAATGAAGAAAGTAAATATAAAAAATAAATAAATATATACTTTTAATACATTATAATTATTATTTCATTATATTCTCCCATGATGATTTTTTTTATTTCTTTGAATGATTAATAATTCTAACTTTTATTTCAATATATAAAGATAAAAATATTAATGAGAAGACTAGTTTAAAAATTGATTACAATAATAATTATGTTTTATATAAAATATATAATAATTTTAAATTTATATAAATTTTTGTGTATAATAATATATTTATATATTTTTCACATTTTATGACATATAAAAATTAATTAAAAATATTTTTTAATAATAAAATGTGCGAAACGCCATTTTACAAACTAATAAATATTAATTTGATATCATTTGGTGACTCAACCTAATCTTCTTCTGCTTTCAACCATAATTTAAAGTCCAGTGTATATTCTTTTTGGTCTGCAACTCAATTTTAATTTGCTTTATATTTGCAATATTCCTTAATTTCAACACATTTAACATAAGTTATGAAATTAAGCAACTAAATATAATATTATTAAATTAATTTCATCTTATTAGTCTTTTTATTTCCTTTAAAAGACAGAAAGAATTTTAAGTTGAAATTTTATCATGCATTATTTTGGCATGCAAATAGAAGAAAACTAGGAAATTATAACTTGTATAATTTGTAAAGTATTCCTAAAAAGGAAGGTGGGCTTAAAGATTTGAGAGCATGGAATATTGTTGCAGTTGGGAAGCAAATGTAGATTATGTTGACCTCTAGACTTTTTTGTGGGCTAAATGGATTCAACAAACTAAGCTTGCAAAGCTTAGTTTTTGGGGAATTACTAAACCTCATGATACTAATTGGAGTTTGGAACAATCTAGTGAAGATTAGGCCTTGGATTAAGGAATTTTTTCATTACAAGTTAGATGATGGGAAGAATGTTAACTTTTAGTTTGATCCATGGATCAATCAATAGGCTTTAATACATAAATTTCCATTTATTAATATTAAGGATACAGATGTGGGTTCTAGAATAAAGGTGGCAGATGTTTTGGAGGAGAGGGACATGGTTGTTACTTGATCCAACAAAAGATATAATAGATAAGGCTTGGAGTCTAATAAGAACAAGGATATGTATCCTCAGGAAAATCAAAATGATAGCATATCATCATGGTCTCTCACTAGGCAAGGGAAGTATACAGTGGCATCAGCTTGGGAGGTGTTAAGCACTAAGGCTAGAAAGGTTACTTGGTCGAGGGTTGTATGGGGTCCCTAGTTATGTGCCAAGGTTCAACTTTATTCTATGGATGGCCCTAAAAAATAGATTAGCTGTGAAAAGTATATTAGTTAAAGTAGAAAATTAAAACTTTAAAAACAAAGTAATTTTACATTGCAAGATTATAGATCTATCTATACATATACACACATTGACCGAGCCAAAGAATTTATTTTTAAATTTTTTATATTATATATGAGTAGACAACTTCTATATATTTTCACCTAAAATAAGAAGGAATATATTCAATACATTGCCAATTTTTATAAAATTACACTTAAAAAAGATTCACCAACGTAATATTTTTTGTAGTCATCGAAACTGATTTCACCATACAAAAGATGTTATCATTTCTTCTAAAGATAATCTTATATATGATGAGATTTAATTTTGTACAAGGCAGATTGAGCCTAAACCAAAATTTTCCTAATTTGTATTGTGTGACTCTGGATATATATGGATTGATATTAGCAGTTACACATATCGAGAAGGCTGATTTATTAAGCAATTCTAATCTACAATTTTTTTTTTTAATACGTTAGAAAATAATCCTGTTTTATTTCGTAACCTTGTTATGTGGTCGTGGGGCGGAATAAAAAAAAATTAATTAGGAGCCAAAATTGAGAGAAAAAAAATTATTTTTTTTCAATTGTTTTTCAACTTTTTAATAATTTTTGTTTCAAAAATAATAACAAATTATTTTTTTCATAAAATATATTTTTAACTAAATAAATATTTGTTGATCTTCTATATTTATAGGATGAGAATTAATTAAATACTTTAAACATTAAATTATTTATAATAATTTAATTTTGAGATGATGAATTAGAAATTTAAAATGATTAATTAAAAAATTAAACTAATTATATAGGAGTAATATGTATATTTGATATTTAGCAAATAGATTTATGTTCCCAACATAAGGTCCTGGCTCTGCCACTATTTATAATTGTGTATATGATTATTTAGAATTATTAAATAGGAAGATTATCTTAGTATTTAGTTCATTATATTTATAATTTTTATGTTATAATTAAAACATTTAATTTATAATGAACTGAAATAATTATTATTGTGAATTATATAATTAATAAAAAGTTATATGTAGCTTTCTCATTTTTAATTCTCAATTAATTAATAAAAACTCCTATTTACGTTCCTAAGAAAGAAGTCCCATATATGATGTTAATGGGTCAGAAAATTTGAACGCAATATTTCTCATTTTCTACCGATTTGATTGAATATTTGAAAATCTAATACTAATATTTTATCATAACAGTAATTAAGAAAAAGAAAATTTCCACCTTCATGATTATCAGCATATACCGATTATTGCGAGTGCTTTAATTATGTGAAAAGGAAGTAATATTAAAAAATAAAGGAGCAATATAAACAGTACATGTACTAAGAAAATAAATTAATTCACCAGAATAAATAGTAAAATTAGCAATAAAAATTTTAACATCAAAAAGTTAATATACAACAGCAAGTCAAAATGCTGATTACAAAATATTTTTTTTTATTTTTTTAAATTATTAACTAATAAAATTTGAAATTTGTAAACGCATTATTTTTATATTAAACTATATTATAAATCATATAAATTTTTTATTAAAAAATATTTATCATTATTAAGAATTTTTTATATCAAATTAAATTATTAGGCAAACGACTTACGAATTCAACCGTTAAGTTATAAATTCCACGTTGATTAAATATAAAATATTAAATAAATTTATATATAATTAAATTATCCAACATCAAGAAATTAGCTTTTAAAATTTGCGCTCCCAAAACCATATAAACTTTAATATTTGTAAAATGATATTAGAGTAGAAAATGATCAATGCAACTATTCCTATTATATCATGATTCAAAATTGATTTTAATTTTTCTTTCAATTTTTTATATTCCAAGTTTAGTTTGATTTCAATTCTTACCTCGTGGTGGGCTATTAAATTTATTTTTTTTTATTTTTTATTTTTTATCTATGTTGGGCTTTCAAATGTATTAACCTAGTTTTTATTATAAATTTGCAAATATCAATGGAGTTTAAGAAAAAATTATTTTGACTCATTGAAGAGAATGTTAAAATATAAATCTCATATAGATTAAATATAAAATATTAAATAGACTTAATATAATTAAGCTCTTTAACCTGAAAAATTATTTAATTCACTTTTAATATTGACACACTCCTAAAACTGTATAAACTTCAATATTTATAAGTGACTTTTTAACAATAGTATTGACTATACAACTTAGTTTCATTATCATAAACTTAAAAAAATATGATTTTTGTAATTTTTTTTAGCAGCAATATTAATATTGCTTGTAGTGATTTATCTTTCGAGACGGTTCTTAATCGAAGAAAACATATACGTATATATATGTATTTCTGCAAATGAAAGGATGGTAGAGAGTGATACACATGTCACACGTCACAAAAACTTGGCTATTTAGTGGACAAACCATTCATACAATTATCATCATGTCTTTATAGACAGACCAGAGAGACCAATTTTTTTTTTTTTTTTTTTTATAACTATTTCATAATTTTTCCATTTCAAACAATTATTTGGTCTCTGAAGTTAATAATTTAATTAAATTAATGATAGAAAATATAGAAAATAAAAATTGTCTTTGTTCTAATTTCTTTCACTGTCAACTAATCTTTCAGACTTCTTATAGTTTTGGGATTCTTCTAAATACTAAAAGAAACTCTGTATATGTCCCACTTTGTGACTGCATGACCTTGATGTATCTAAATATTATTCTTTCATTCCTTTTAAATTCTTTCAACTTAGTCGTCTAAGTGAAAAGATGTTAGTGAATGGTGGGTCCAATCACATTCAAAAGACCCAAACCTTTATATTCAAGCATCTTTTCTTTCTTTCTTTCTTTTTTTTTTTTCATATAAAAAATTTTTAATGAAGAGGTAAGTTAGAATTTGTACTCTTAAGTTCCTATATACATTATGATGTAAATACTTCATCATTAAACTAAAAAAATTAGAATGTCAATTTTAAACCATTGATTTCCTACATTATGAGATAGACATTTGACTATAAATCTAATAATTTTTTAAAAATAATTTAAAAACTAAAAAGTAATACATTTGAAAATCAAAATAATGAGCTACTTGATAAGAATAAAAATCAGTCCTAAGAAAATTTAGGTTTTGAACCTTTAGAAATACAGATCTCTGAAGAAATTTAATAAGTTTCATCTAAGACCCAAGAATAAGGTTTGGTGTGTGAGGTCAAAAAGGTCAAAGGAATTGAGTTAAAGAACATTGCCATATGAAAAGCACTACTCCTTGGCCTGTTCACCACCTCTCTATCCTACAAAGAAATCTTCAAAGAACCTCTTCGCCTAAGCACCTCTCCACCAAGGCATGTTTATTCAAGATGGCCCACACCTTGATCTTATCTTACATCTCTAACACCTCTTCGATGATGACTCTAGCTTAGACAACTAAACATGATAAAACACCTACATCCATGACAGATCACCTTCATCCATCTGTCTCACAAGGAAGTAGATTTCTCTAAGTGACATCTGTCCATTTTTACCCTTTGAATGACATTTGTACATTTACTTCCTTGTTACCATGAAGGCTTGACATGTGCTACACCCTTATTCACCAGGAGATACTTCCATTTAGTTAGGTATAAATAACTCATATGCATTCTTATGCAAAGCAACTGATTCTCCATCTTCTAATTCCTTCTTTTACTCTAAATACTCTTAACTTCATCTATGGCCAACTTGAGCATCGGAGCATCATTCCTAGGTCAAGGCCTGGGCTCTCTCACTCTTTCTTACTATTTTATAGGTTGATTCAAGCTTATCCACCAAGTTCCTTCACAAAATCCAACCCATTTCCCTTCCAACAAAAACTAAGCTTATCAAATCGGCGCCATTGTGGGAAATGCGTAGCTAGGATTTCATAAACTTGTGGTTTCTTTCCTTCTCAGAGGATAGCCACATTAGTTTTCCTTTTCTTTGTTCTTGTATCCAACACTTGAACATCAATATAAAACATAGAAAATACACAAAACCTACAAACCTTCAAGAATATGACTCAACATGATGAAAAACCACCAACATCCACCTTCACAAGATTCAGGAATGTCTATGCAAGGGCTTCCTAGTGCTTCAATGAGTCAAGGCTCATTAGGAGTGTCATTGTCTATAATATCAACACATCAATGTACTCCCATGCAAACATCACAAGCTATTCCTATGGATTTGGTAGCTTTCATGCAATATTTGAGTAGTGTGATGCCATATAATGTTCTAACCCCTTTAATTGTTACTTCCACTTCCATACCACAGATAGATGTTCCATCATCTTTATGATTCATTAGCTCTATTGTCTCGCACTTATCTTCCATAGTACAAGCCTTGGCTCTTGCTTAAAACCAAACACCTTCACCTCCTGTGCATGAAACTACCACAATTCCAAAGATTGCAACAAAGGGTAATGTGAATGAACCTTTGCCTCATCAACCTAGTGTTCATATTGGTGTAAGGGCAGAAAAAAGTCAAGGAAAAAGATTAAAATCTAAAGTGCTGAGTGTAGACTAGTATGAGTGTGAGGCCTCGCCCGAGCATCCCGGTTCCAGCATCGGCTTGGTCTGCTAAAGGGAACCGGGATGCTCATTCGGGTTTAAACTCACGATGGAACCCTCAGGTTCGGATTTGGTTGTTTTTTAAAATGATTTTTGAGAGTCACCACCCTAATTTATTTTTAAATGGAAAAATTAAAGAAAAAACCCAGTTAACTCCAATTCATTAATTTTCAATTAATTTGCCCATGGATAAAATTACTGGCCTCGAACCAGATTGAGCTCGGGGACTAGATTTTTGGTTTTAAATAATCAAAATTTGGCTCTTAAGTTTAATTTTGACTTGAAATTGATTCATGAATGATATTAATAATTGCAAATAAAATGCATGAATATGGCATAAGATAGATGCATGAAAATTAACTAAATAATAAACATTTATAAATAGAGGAGAGTATTCCCTGTACTCTTTAAAAATTTAGGGGAACCACATGATCACTCTTTAATTAAGATAATTATATTGATAGAAAAATAGGATGCCTTCTCTAACCCTTATAGGATTCTAGGAAGACCATAGATTCCCTTATAAATGTTGTAAAAAGATAATTAATTTAAGAAAGATAAGGAAAATAAGCTTAATTTAAAAGAAATTGGATTTAAGATTTTGACTTAAATTCCAAACATGCCTATGTATTCCATTTAAATAGGGACCAAAACCCACGTAATTCATTTCACGATTAAGTGGAGAGGTTTACAAATAGATTAAAATGATCTTTTGGGTTTGGAGAACGAGTTTGATTAAAATACCTTGAATTTTGATGGATAAGATGGAAAAAGAATTTTGCTAGAACGAAGTTTCATTTTATCGGATCGGACAAATGAGTTGATTAATGATTAAAGAAAATGATGGATGGGTAAATTAACTAATTAAAATGATTAATTAATTAAAATAGTGGATGAGTTGAAAAAGGGATTTTTGATTTAATTTTAAAAAAAGAGAGTAATTAATTAATTAAAATGATTAATTAATTAATTAAAATAGGGGATGAGTTTAAAAAGAGATTTTTTATTTAATTAAAGAAAAGTAATTAATTAATTAAAAAGATTAATTAATTAATTAGCTTGTAAGTGATTAAAAAAAAAGATATTTTTTTTAGTTAATTAAAAGGATCAATTAATTTGGCTTTGGGTGAGAAAATTAATTAATTAAAATGATTAATTAATTAATTAGAGAGTGGATGGAGGGAGAAAAAGAAAGAAAATCGATAGATAGCTATCAATATCAACTTTAGTGTGTGGAAATGAGGAAATGGGAGACTCTATTTATAGGCAAATGAGTTGATTAATGATTAAAGAAAATGATGGATGGGTAAATTAATTAATTAAAATGATTAATTAATTAAAATAGTGGATGAGCTGAAAAAAGGATTTTTGATTTAATTTTAAAAAAAGAGAGTAATTAATTAATTAAAATGATTAATTAATTAATTAAAATAGGGGATGAGTTTAAAAAGAGATTTTTGATTTAATTAAAGAAAAGTAATTAATTAATTAAAAAGATTAATTAATTAATTAGCTTGTAAGTGATTAAAAAAAAGATATTTTTTTTAGTTAATTAAAAGGATCAATTAATTTGGCTTTGGATGAGAAAATTAATTAATTAAAATGATTAATTAATTAATTAGAGAGTGGATGGAGGGAGAAAAAGAAAGAAGATTGATAGATAGCTATCAATATCAACTTTAGTGTGTGGAAATAAGGAAATGGGAGAGCCTATTTATAGGCAAATGGGATTGAGGGTAGTTTAGGTAATGAAAATGTGAAAAGACCGTGATAGTAGGGTCAAAAAATGGTTGAAAACTGGATAAAAAAGGGTAGAATAGTCATTTTACACGCGTAGGGTCCATTGGAGGTAGAAAACCCATGACCTAGCATGGCATTGCACCAAACCTGTGCGGCGCTACACCAGGGTTTTGCAGCACGCCGCAAAAAGGCCATGTGGCGCAGCACAGATCTAACGCGACACCGCATGCTTTCTATGAGGAACACGACATGGCACAACACGCTTTCCTAGGTTTTCTCTTTCGGCCTATTTTTAAGAGATTTTCGGGTCAATTTTTGAGACTTTCAAGTCAGTTTCTGGGAGTTATAGAGCTCAGAAAAATTATCGGTCAGTGTCGTTAGGATCAAAATTAATTTGAGAACATTTGAACAGTCAGTCTGAGATAGATTCTAGTCAGTTTTGAAAAAAAGGTTGTCTGATACAGAAGATTCGGTTAGGGTCGAAAAGGCATCAGGTTGTGCCAAAAATGCTCTAGTTAGTTCTGGAAAGTTCAATGTTAATTTTGAAGGTGATAAAATGAGGGTTCACAACTGTCCTCTCATTAAATTTGTCTATCAGTTAGACAATTTTGGTGAAAGTGAACCCAAAAAATCAATAGATCTGAGCTTGAAAAATAATTCTAGTTATGATGAGATA
The DNA here is from genome assembly GCA_947687605.1 of Reutealis trisperma. Lineage (NCBI taxonomy): Eukaryota > Viridiplantae > Streptophyta > Magnoliopsida > Malpighiales > Euphorbiaceae > Reutealis > Reutealis trisperma. Next base: position 63,467 of record CANTUT010000176.1, on the reverse strand, counting down.
ATTTTCATGAATTTTGGAATTCGATTTGATTGTTTTTGGGATACTGGTGAATTTTCAGGTTCATAATTTTCCAATTTTTCTAATGCCAGGGCTACATTTTTATCCTAAAAATAGGAAAATGAGACGTGTAAGGATAAATCAAAATCTCACGAACACATAGAAACTTCCGGATTCTGATTCTGAATTAATACTAGCTGAAAATTTACTTTCATGTAACTAAATAATTATAGGACATTTTTTACTATATACTATTTCGTCCTATATGACCCAAAACTCTATAAATAGGAACACACTCCATTTGTTGTAGCATTCACCTCCTTTCCTTGCTTAAAACGTGAGCAAGTTTTCTCCTCTTTTTTTTTTTTTTTTTTTTTTTTTTTTTTTTTTTAATAATAATGATTTTTTTTGGTGGTAATAATGCAAATTCAAATTCTTTTTTTTTTCATTTTTTTAATAATAACGATTTTTTTGGTTGTAATAATGCAAATTCAAATTCTTTTTTTTTCTTTTTTTAAATAATAACGATTTTTTTGGCAGTAATAATGCAAATTCAAATTCCTTTTTTTTTTTAATAATAATAGTAGCAATACTAATGAAAATTCCTCCTTTTTTTTGTTGTAATAATAGTAACAATAATAATGAAAATTCTCTCTTTTTTTTAATAATAATAGTAGCAGTACTAATGAAAATTCCTCTTTTTTTTTTTTTTTTTGTAGTAATAATAGTAACAATAATAATGAATATTCATTTTCCTCTTTTTTTTTTATTTTTTTTACACACATATATTTTTTATAACAGCAATAGTAACGTGTACTTTTCTTATCTGCTTCCTTTGGTTGTCAGGTCTGCATTTGATTAAGATGGCATCTATATTCTGTCATGGAATTGCTTCCTCGAGGAGGACCTCCTCTTCTTCTGCAGGTGGTCGGGGGCATTAGTACGAAACGCCCAGAGACAATCCACACCCGGCCCTCCTATTACAGGACCCCAAAGGTCATATGTCTTATGACGGTCAATTAGCGGTCGATAGTCTTGCTTACTCTTTTGAAACCCAATTTCGTTCATAGCTTTCGCAAAATCATTCCGTGCTTTTACTGGTTTACTTGCAGTCACAGATGATCAAAAATAGGGGTGATCATAGTAACCTTAGGGAGGTGATCAGGTATGCCTCCCTAGGCAGTACTGTCAGGGCCATTCTAGAGCCTGCCGGCTTTGTTGACTTTTCTAGAGGTGCAAACTCTAGACCGTTTGAACATCAACCTGATCAAGGCTTTTAGCGGAGAGGTGGTGGGATACCATGAACACCTTCCACTTTGCTTGCAGGGAGTTGACCTGCACGCTGCTTAATTTGCATATGTTTTATGGGATCTGGTTCGGGACTCGGACTCTCAACATATGCAGCGACTGGAGATAGACATTCTCTACCGAAGCAACATAGGCTTTTCTTGGCTTTGACTGGCCTCGCGATAGCACTCAAGTGAGGCGCACCTTGCTGGTAGATAAGCTGGAGTGGGTGGCGGCTGCAGGCGGGATTGTCCCAAATGCAGTAGTGGCCCGACTGTGTCTGCTGATTATAGTGGGTTGTACTTTCTCCAATTCCCTGAGAGACACTATGGATCTCAACATCTTGGCTAGCCTAGTTGATCTAAGTGCCTAGAGGGAGTATTATTGGGGCGATGTAGTGCTTAGTGCCATGTACCATGACATAGTAGAGCTGTCTCGGGGAAATATCTTTTCTGTTGGTGGTACAACACCTCTCTGGGAGGTAAGTTCCCATACTCTAACTTGTATTTTAATTTGCAATATTGATGATTTTTGACTGTTTATTGCATACAGCTTTGGGCATATGAGTATTTTGCTTTCATAGCTCTTGAACTGATCAGACAGAGGTTGGGGGATTTTCCTGTTGGGAGGAGATGGGTGGAGTCTAGTTGGAGTTCTGGCTTTAACAGTCACAGTGTGTTGACACTCCGAGCCTTCTTTGATAATTTGACAGAGCTTGAGGTTTTACACTCATTACTTCACTTTTTCTATTTATCTTAGTATTTAAACCATTTTGCTCATCATTCAATGTGACAAATCTTGAGGCCTTTCGGGGAGTTGCGGCGTCTCGGCATTGACAGCATAATTTTTGCCAAGCACATCTCTCGGAGGCATCTTCTGTTGCACTCACCCTATCACCACTTGTTTTACTTGGGTGAGAGAGTGTACTTCTAAATTATCGGCTTTTGGTGCGTCCCTAAGCCCCCCGGTGTACATGAGATATGGGTCAGTGATCCGTCCTTCCCCTACGCTTTGTAATGGCGACAAAGGGTGCATCCATCAATACCTCGGCTAGAGCTAGCGCGATTTTTGTTTCGCTTTCCTGATGCGTGAGATCACACCGAGGAGTCACTCTTCTATTGGGTCTGCTCCTCTAAGGAAGCCAATCATCCATGAGACTTCTGAGGCACCTAGAAGGAGTACCTCTGAGGGACCTATTCCTGATGCAGGCAGAGGCGCTAGGCCAAGCTAGAGTACCGGTGCGATAAACTAGGACATGGATTTCTACATCCCCGGGTAGATTTCATACTATGGCCCAGATGGCTCATTGAGGATGTGGTAGCTTCTTGATGTTGTTCACCCAGACGTGCGAGACATTCCTGACGATGTCGAGGTATGATTTTGTCTTACATTCAGAAATGATCTTCATGTAAAGAAGGCATTTACACTCATTTATGTCCAGGGTTCCTGACATCTTGTTTGCAATAGGTACCTCGGAGCTTCGTTCGCCGGATCTACAGAGTTTCACGCAGGATGGAGGCTGCCCTCGGTGGGATGTTGACACGTTTAGACATTTTTGATACTCGTGAGGCTGGTGATAAGGATGTTCCTTAGAGGCGCAGGAGAGGAAGGCGCCAGTGATTTGGTGACCGCAATGCTGCCTCTGATTTTCTTTGTAATTTTTTCTTTCTATGTAGCCTTTTGGGGCAGCCATGTCACCTATTTCCCCTGGTAGGAAGTAGTACTCTTACGTGGGTGATGTCTATGTATTGATATGCTATGCTTATGTTATGTACATTATGACTATGTGAAACATTCTGATGCTTCCTATCATGCATGTTTGTGTTATGGATGTATGAATGTGATGTATGCGTGTTTTGACTTTAACAGCTCCTTTTTTCTCTCCCTCCCCTTCGTTGTTTAGAGAAGATACAACTTTTCTAGCCTTTTTGCTCTAAGGAAGAGAGAAACGTCATTTATCTTTTGTACCGGGGGCATAGAATTGCAGTTCTAACATCGAAAGAGCAATCGTCGGAGCACTGCTACAGTGTCATGCTGCGTCAGCTCTGTGCAGTGCCGCACAAGCTAGTTGCAGCTAACCGCAACTTGCGGTGCTGCACAGGGGCCCTGCAGCGCCGTGTCAGGCTTTTGTGGCAGATCCATTTATCTGACAGTTTTTTTGTGTTTTTTGATTTGATTGTGACATCTAGGGGCTTATATAAAGGCAGAACTTTTAAAGGCAAATCCATCCATTTTTCATTTGAGAGTTGAAACTCTGTCCGTTTGTCGACTTTCTCTTCCTTTGCTTGGTTTTTCATCACCTTCTTTTATTTTCTTTCTTTTTCACATGGAGCTTTATGGACAAGAAAACTCGACAAAGTAGATAGGATAAACTTGGGTAGGTATGGAATTTTGGCTATGATGGCATTGAGAGGGGTTCGGGTGGACTAGGATTTTTTAAGAGTGTGTTCTCAATTTTGGGATCTAGTGGCCCAAGTCTTTCTGTTTGGTGTGGGTATGGAGGAGCTATGCCCCACATTTGTGGAGTTTTGTGCCATACTTGGTGGCGATCTGGGGGTCGCCCTAGTAGTGCCCCAGTTCAGAGTTAGGCACTATAGAATTTTCCAGGAGTTTTTAGTTCTACTAGTGGACACTGATAGTCGGATGGTGGTAGAGGGGCAGGCGAACCTAACTGCCATTATCGAGGAGTTTCATGATCCCGGCGACTAGGGTGATGTAGGGGTGCAGAGGCTTAGGATGTGAGCCTTGGTTTTCTGCTTGACTACTGGATATCTGTTTCCCAGGCCCATCGGTTGGGGAGATGCCAAAGTAGCTAGTCTGGTACTTCAGATGGAGCAGGGTAGCTTTATTATTGGGGCCATGTTGGCGGAGACACTATTGAGTCTCGATTGCTATGTTCAGGGACTGGAGAGATGGACTGTATCTCCAGTGGTGCTTCAGGTGAGGAAAAGAAATTTGTTGGCTTCTATCCTTTCATGAGTGGATATTTTATGTGTATCTGAATTTTATCTTGGTTTATTTTATAGGTGTGGTTGATGGACCACTTGAGGGTGGTTGCTGCTCCGACAAAGAGTCTGTATACAGCTATTCAGCATCGGATATGGCCCATCTTGGTGAGGTGGGGATCAGTCAGACAGTGGATGGGATAGCTCCTAGAGCTTGCCCCAGAGGACATACTCTGGCACTGCCAATGGTATGGGATTAGGTCCTTCATGATGATGAGCCATGGGTACCGGTGGTCTGTCTGCTCGGTTTAGCCTAGACATCATTCTATCAGGGTACGAGGGTCTTGAGGCAGATGGGTCAGACCCAGGACATCCCCCTAATTGTACCTTTCTTGGAGTCTGCGAGGATTACAGCCCCCATTACCAGGGCCATTAGAGGGAGGTGGATAAGAAGTTTTCATGCGGTGAGGCTAGAGATTAGTTTTGGTATTGCTGAGAGGTACCATAATTAGTTGATTGAGACTATTTGGCTGGTCGAGAGAGAGTACTGGGCTGCACTACTCAAGGAGACCGAGGACGACGAGACAGAGGAGGCAGTTATCAAAGGTGCTAGAGACCAAGGGATTGCTGCTAAGACAGGGGAGGTGGCCCGACCTAAGAGGGAGGCTAGAGGTTCCACAGGGAGATTGACTTTATAGGTCGCAGTGGTGACTCAAACTGTAGTGGATATGACCTAGAGGACCGTCACTGCGGTTAGACACCAGGGTGACACTACCTTGGTCACATAGAGGAAGACCACAGCAGTGAATGCACAGAGGAGGATTGCTATTGCTAGAGTACAGAGGAGGACTCTGACTTTAACACAAGGGAGGATTATAGCTGGTAGCTCAGGAGGTATGGGCCTTCAGAGGAGAGTCTTAGATATGACTTCAGGAAGTAGTTCTAGAGTTACCAAGACACGGGATAAAAAGGCTAGAGCAGTCATTGAGAGCAGTTTGAGTGTTATGAGCGCTTTGACTACTGACATTACAAAGGGGGACTCAAAGACCAGGATTAGAGAGGTGACAATTGAGGAGATAGTGGCGGGGTCTGATTCTGAGGGAGACGTTCATCCTAGGAGGAGGAGAAGGATGATTGACTAGGTAGAGGTAGTTTTCTCCCTATTTTTTGGTGGTTGTTCTGACACAAGCTATATGTTTCTTTTTTGTACACTCATATAAGCTAACATGACCACAGGACAAGCTATAGATATAGATAGAGGCTATCCTTTTTGTGATGATAGATTGTATGCTTTTGTAAAATATGATCATCATTATATAAGATACCTTTATTTTTGCTCTAATTTTTGCCTAAACTGCCCTCGCGGGTTTTCAACTTAGCGAGCATTATTTATTATTATTTATTTTTTTGTTATTTTATTTATTATTTATTTATTTTTTTGAAAAAAGTACCAAATGTTGCATTAGGCATAGAAGAGATGAGATGGTGATGCAAACAAAATATTTTTATATTATACTTTGGACCGCACCCGAGTCGGGCTGCTTATGTATCCCTTACATCACTTTTCCATCGATTATTTCTTTTAGGGAGAATCAGGTCCACATAGTTCTGATTACATTACTTTAAATCAGAAAACAGATAGAAATGATATAGATTAAGATAAAGTATCTTTTTAGCTGATCCAAATTGCAGGGATTAGAGAACTCATTTCCGTCCACATTCGTAAGAGTGGCACCTCCGCCAAATAAAATCTTCTTTAGTACATATGGCCCTACCCAGTTTAGCCTAAACTTTCCCCTAGGGTCATGAATTGGGGCTCTAATTTCCTTAAGAATCAAATTTCCTTCCTTAAGAATCAAATTTCCTTCCTCTAGGCCCCTGTCTTTTACCCTCCTATTGAAGTGTCAGGCTAGTCTCTGTTAATAGCCTTAGATCCTATACAAGGTATCCATTCTTTTCTCATCAATAGCATTTAGTTGCTCATGATATCCTTTGATCTAGTCTACTTCACTCAATTGGCTTTCCCTCATTACCCTAATAGATTGGATCTGCATCTCGATGGGAAGGACAACCTCTATTTAATAAACCAAGGCATATGGGGTTGCTCCTGTCGGAGTATGAACGGTAGTTCTAAGGCAGTAGGTAGTCGCTCATACCAGTCTTTATGCTTTTCAATAACCTCCTGCAAAATAGTGTTTATGGTCTTGTTGGCGGCCTCAACTGCGCCGTTAGTCTGGGGCCAATAGGGAGAGGAGCGGTGATGCCGAATCTTCTTCGTCAAGAGTAGGCGGACTACCTCCTTTTGAAAATGAGAGCCATTATCCATGATTATTTTGAAGGGGGTTCCAAACCGATAAAGGATATTGGTTTGGATGAAGTGTGCCACTTTTTTTGCATTTAGACTTGATATGTTGCTGCTTCAATCCATTTTGTAAAGTAGTCTACGACCACCAGAATGTACTCATGTCCACTGGAGGACTTTGGGGAAATCCTTCCAATGACATCTATGCCCCAAGTAGAAAAAGGCCATAGTGTTGCTATTGGATTTAGAGGAACAGAGGGCTGATGTTGGAGTTTAGCAAAGATCTGACATTTGTGACATCTCTGCACATACTTTGCATAATCCTCATTCATGGTTAGGCAAAAGTAGCCTAGGTTTGCCATCTTTCATGCCAAGGCTAAACCATTCATATGTGGGCCTTCCTCTCCACTATGGACCCACTCCATAATTTATTGGGCTTCTTCTTCAGTCACGCATCACAGGTGGATGTTATCCCAGGCTCTCTTCTATAGCACACCTCCATTAGGTATAAAACCAGTAGATAGCTACCTTAGGATTCTCTGGTCTGCTTTTGAGACTCCTTCTGGATACTTACCATTCTAGATGTAATTGAGGATGTTCTAAAACCAGGGTTTAGCGTCAGCCAACTGGAGATTCATGCACATGGTAAAACATCCAGGTTGTCGTTTTACTTCGATAACAATAGGCCTGTGTATCTCGTTATCGCTTATATTGATCATCAAGGCCAAAGTGGCCAGAGCGTCAGCAAATTGATTCTTTGCCCTTAGCAGGTAGTGAAAGGAGAGTTTATGGAAATTCTCTGCCAAGTCATTCAAGCGTTGATGGTAAGGAACCAAACGCTCTTCTCTAATTTTTCACTTACCTAGCGCTTAGGAAACAATGAGGTTAGAATTGCCATAAACCTCCAAATAGTCTATCCTCATGTTAATGGCCACCTCTAGACCAGCTATGCATGCCTCATATTCCACTTCATTGTTGGTCACCTTAAATGCTAGCTTGATCGCCATAGGCAAATGATCTCCTTTAGGGGTAACCAGAACTACGCCAGCTCCGTAGCCTTTACTATTAGAGGCGCCATCAAAGAATAACTTCTATACCTCAGGATCTATGATCAAGATATCCTCGTTTGGGAACTCAGACTCAAATATTTCTTCCCCTAAAGGGGTAGCAGGCAGTTGGTCAGCGATTATGCTTCCTTTAATCGCTTTTCTTAGGGCATACTTTAGGTCAAATGTTGCAAGAATTGCCATCCATCATGCCATCTTGCTGTCAAGAATTGGCCTCTCCATAAGGAATTTCAAGGGGCTCTTGTCAGCTAGCACATGGGTTATGTACGAGCATAGGTAGTGTTGGAGTTTGTGACATACCCAGAGTAAGGCTAAGCATAACTACTCAATATGATTGTACTTAAGCTCATGAGCTAGCATACATTTGCTCAGGTAGTAAATAGCGTTCTCTCTGTGTGAATCTAGAGCATTTTGAGCAAGCATTGCACCCATGGCTTCTGAAGTTGCTACTAAGTAAAGCAACAATGGCTGACCTAGCCTTGGAGGTTGCAGTATTGGTGAGTTCAAGAGGTAGTCCTTGATTCTATCAAAGGCTTTTTGACATTCTTCGTTCCACTGTTTAGAGGCTCCTTTCCTCAATAGTTTGATGATCGGCCCACAAGTATCTGCCAGTTGTGCAACGAAGCGACTGATATACTATAGGTGGCCCCAAAAACCTCTAATCTTCTTTTCAGTTTTAGGGGGAGGCATTTCTATAATTGCCTTTGACTTTGCTGGATCCACCTCTATACGTCTTTGGCTGACTAAGTGTCCCAGAATTACATATTAAGAGGCACCAAAGAGGCACTTAGTTGGGTTCAGCTTGAGATTATACTGCCTGAGCCTAGTGAAGAATCGATCCAGAGCATCAAAATGGCCTTCAAGGGTTTTAGATTTTATGACCATGTCGTCCACATATACTTTGACATCCTTGTGCATCATGTCATGGAATATAGTAGTGGCCATTCTTTGATAAGTTGCCCCGGCATTCTTCAAACTAAAAGGCATTACTCGATAGAAATATGTGCCCCATTAAGTCATGAATGATGTCTTTTCCTTATCAGAAGTATAGACTTGGATCTGTTGTAGCCCATATAGAGGTCGGTCAAGGAGACCACTGATGCACCTGTCATGCGGTCCATAAGTAAATCAATATCAGGCAAAGGGAAATCATCCTTTGGGCAAGCTTTGCTGAGATCCCTCTAATCAACACACATTCGGACCTTTCCATCTTTCTTGGGGACAGGTACTATATTGGCCAACCATGAGGGGTAAGTGATGGGTTTGATAAACCCATTATCTAGCAACTTGGCAACCTCCTCTTTGATCTTCAAAGACCATTCTGTCTTCATTCTCCTCAACTTTTTCTTTATAGGCTTCTTGTGCTCGTAAGTTGGGATCTTATGAACTACTATGCTTGGATCTACCCCCACCATGTTCTTAGGTTCCCATGCAAAACAGTCAATGAATTCATGAACTTTTTCAGCTAATGCCTGTGTGTTAGAATATGCAGATGCAATGTATGTAATTTTTGGATTCTCCTTTGTGCCATAATTGATGAGTTCTTTGCCCTTTTCATTTTTTATTTCTTTTTTATCTTCTTTTTTAGATTTCTCATTTAATGATGAGTTAGATGAAGTAGAGCATAGATAGTCAAGAAAGTAAGCAGAAAATTTATTCATTTTATTAAAAACAAAAGTCCCATCATCATGGGTTACATCATTTTGAAAGGACAAGCTCAAGAGATGGGTTAAAAATTAGACAAAAAGGACTGAAAGGTCTCCATAGACTCACACTCAGACTCAAGGGACTCAGACTTGAAAGACTCAAATGAGGACATATCAGGATTGGTGCTCTTTTCGAAATACCAGTTATTCAGCAGTGCTTGGGATGGTTAGATGAGCTTTGTGGGGTCAAGTTCTTAATGGTAGGAGATCATGTGGATGGTCTCGAAAAGAGAGGGCTCCATGCTTGCTTCTCAATCCTCTTCTAATTGGTAGATGGGCTTGCACTCCTCTAGGTTGAGCCTGATATCAAAGAAAATTTCAAAACCAGGGATTAGTTTCTTAGAAATGGGACAAAACCATGGTTTGGAAAGCTACAGTAGGGGAAATCTTCTCCTTCTTTCACAAAATACCCATTAAGGGTTTTGAAATAGGAGCGTATAGGCCAATCAAAAGTCTCACCTTGCCTTTTGGCCCCAACTCTTAGTTTGGCTCTTTCCTCTAATTCTACAATATCTTCAGGTCTGGGCACATAGCCAAGACCGAAAGGAGGAGTGGCAGTGGGATACTCGAGAAATTGGGTGATCCCTTGTTGGTTTCTTCCAAGTCTCAAACCTAGAAAATAATCCATTTTCTTCATCATATTAGCTACTGCCACATTACTATATGGATCAAAGTCGAAAGGAACAAACTCTTTACCTTCCCCCTGAATGAATTGGATGGTATCAAATGAGAAGCCAGATAGAGGAATGGTAGATGGTTCGGACTTGATTTCTAGGATTGGCATAGATCTTGGAATGTCATTCTTCCCATGTACATCAGCTTAGACAGTTATGATATTTGTACCATGGGAAAATTTCAACTTTTGGTGTAAGGAGGAAGGAACTGCTTTCACTTAGTGGATCCATGGTCTACCAAGTAGGAGGTTGAAATAGGCTGACACATCAATCACCTAAAATGGGATTGGCATTGTCACTGGTCCAATTGTGATGTCAAGGTTTGCCACTCCTAAAACTTCCCTCTTAGTGTTGTCATATGCTGTTACCACTTGGTCTGATGGAATAAAATCCGAAGCCTCTAATCCTAGGCAGCTGGCCACCTTTAGTGGACATACATTTAGGGTGGACCCATTATCTACTAATACCATAGGCATAATTTTACCTTGGGTCATCACTGTGATGTAGAGAGCATGGTTGTGGCTTTCTCCTCCATGAGGGATATCATGATTGCTAAAGGAAATGGTCATAGTTTTGACAGTGTTGGTTAAAGATACCACTAGGGTCTCCAGTGAGATGTCGATGGGAGCCTGGCATTGATTCAAAGCCTTGCAAAGAGCTTAGCGATGAGGGTAAGAAGACTGGATGAGGCTCCATATCGATATGTTTGCTTGGGTTTTCTTTAATTGCTTGAGAATGGGATCCTCCTCTGGTTCGTTATGGGGTTTTAATTTTTTAAGAAGAGGAGGGATTACATGACCTATCGGGTTTGAATACATGGGTTGTGGAGGTAGTGAGAGGACTTTTCCACTCTAAGTAATCACATCGACTTCGGTGACATAATTGTTTAGATCAAGTACACAATAATAACCCGAAATGGGGTAGATGAGGGAGAGAGGATCAATTCTTGATTCATCAGAAGAAATAAGGTTAACATTCGCCTAGTGGTTAGGCAAAGGATTAGTGGTGATGTTGGGTTTAGCTCTTAAAGTAATGATATCCCCACTGTCTATTAGGTCCTGGATTTGATACCTCAAAGCCTTGCAAGCATCCATTTTATGCTCGGGTCCTTGGTGATAATCACATCATTTGTTGGCATTATAGTTCTTGGGTAAAGGATTTGGGGGCGGTCTTAGCTTTAAGGGTTTGATGAGGTGGGCTTCCAGAGCTTTTTTATAGATTGTGCTTAGAGGCATTCCCAATTTAGAAAAACTCCTTCTTTCTAATCTCATGGGTTGATGGTAAGAAACAGTATTAATTTCTCCTCCCTTTTGAGGTATAGAATGAGTGGTGTTAGAGGTGAAATTGGTGTTCTTGTGGTATCTCGATTCAAGGATTCATCCTTGATTTGACCAGTTTGAATCAAATCCTCAATTTTAAAGGCTGTAGCAATGAGAGCCTTAAAGTCTAGGAGATACTGGGTTTGCAAGTGAACTTGGTATTGTGGGAGAAGATTCTTCACGATGGTGTCAATTTGTTCTTCCTCAGATGGGCAGTTCACCATTTGTGCTGCCTTTGCCCTCCACCTTGTAAGAAATGCAGTGAAGGATTCTCTTTGGCTTTGTTTAGTGGTTTCTAGGTCTTATAGAGTGACATCTACCTCAATATTGTAATGGTATTGCTTGACGAAAGCATTGCAAATATCATCCCAAGTTTTGTTATGATTTTTGTCCAGATCTAATAACCACTTAATGACAGTTTCGGTCAATGACTGCTGGAATAATTGAGCAAGGAGCTCATATCCACACCAAAGGGTCTCATGGCACCCATGTACATCTTGAGATGGGTCTTAGGGCAAGTGGTGCCACTAAACTTATCCATCATAGGCATCTTGAACTTGGGCAAAACCTTGGCATTTGGGAAAAGAGCAAGGGAGTCGACATCTATGATGTCCTCATGTTTTTTGATATTCTTGATGGACTGTTCTAGGGTTTTAAATTTCTCCATCAGTCTTTTGGCTACGGGGAAGCTGGAAAATCCCCACTTTGAAAGAGATTTGCAGTGGGAGTAGGAGTGGTGGCATTCATATTCAAAGGAGGAGAGGTGGGTGTTTCAAGGGCTTTCCCTTTATCGGTGAGATTGATAACGGGAGTAGTGAAAGTAGGGGCATGGCTGGTCCCAACTTGGGTAGAGGTATGCTGAATAGGAGGAGGAGCGATAGGAGCATTGGTCATTTCCCTCATTTCATTAATGATTAATTGATGCTGGGAATTGAGAGCATTGGTAAAAGTGGTAGACTGAGCATTGAGGGCATTAGTGAAGGTGTCGGCTTAGGTTTTGAGGACAATGGTGAGTGTATTTTGAAAAGCTTTCTCTTGCTTCTTGAGAAGATTGGTAAAAAAGGCATCCATCACATCTTGGTCAAAAGGGTAAGCCATTGATACCTTAAAACAGAAAACAGAAAACCGAGTAAGAAAATAGAATTATAAAGGAAAAAAGGGCATAAATGCATAGGTGCGTTGGAAAAAGGATTCCCTTCACAAGGTTGGTTGCCGGGTTTGCATGTTGACAGGGTGAGTGTGTGAGGTGCTTTGGGGTAACAGACCACAACTTTTGGGATTTTTTTTGTCGAGTTTCTCATGTTATGCGTGTATGATCATATCGTGATGTATGCTAAAAAAGGTTTCATGGACATGTAAAAGTATCGATTATTACGGTACATGGAACCTAAGGTCAAAGACTAGGGCGGCTATATGAACAAGGGTGAAGGTTGATTTGATTTAAGGGTCCCCGTCCCACTAGAGCATCGATATACTTAACCACATGTGAGGCAAGGAGCCTCGTGTGGGTCCAATAGTACTGATTGCTTGTTACACCACCGAAATGATTGGGGATTCGTCGTGGGGTGGAATGCTTTCGCTGTCTCCCAACATACTCAAAGAGAGTTGTCAAGCCAATGCTACTTGCCCTCCAAAAGTTTTCCTAAAACTAAGGTTTAGGCAAGGAGCCTTTATTATGCAAAATGATGCATGGAAGTCAAATTACACTTAATGAGCCAAATAGAGATTATTTTGGAAAAACTTTCCTTAACCAAATATTAATCCTTTTGTTTTTTTTTTTTTTTTTAAAAGAAAGGTGGCAACCAGTCCCCAGTGGAGTCGCCAGCTATGAGGTCTCTCCCGAGCACTGGCCCGGTCCGCTAGAGGGAACTAGGATGCTCATTCGGGTTTAGACTCACGATGGAATCCTCGGGTTCAGATTTGGTTGTTTTTGAAAATAGTTTTTGGGAGTCGCCACCCTAATTTATTTTTAAATATGAAAATTAAGGAAAAAACCTGGTTTACTCCAATTCATTAATTTTTAATTAATTTGCCCATGGATAAAATCACTAGCCTCAAACCAGGTTGAGTTCGGGGACTAGGTTTTTGGTTTTAAATAATCAAAATTTAGCTCTTAAGTTTAATTTTGACTTGAAAATTGATTTAATGAATGACATTAATAATTGCAAATAAAATGCATGAATATGGCATAAGATGGATGCATGAAAATTAACGAAACAATAAACATTTACAAATAGAGGAGAGTGTTCCCTCTACTCTTTAAAGATTTAGGGGAACCACATAATCACTCCTTAATTAAAATAATTACATTGATAGAAAAATGTGATACTTTCTCTAGCCCTTATGGGATTCTAGGAAGACCACAGATTCCCTTACAAATGTCGTAAAAAGATAATTAATTTAAGAAAGATAAGGAAAATAAGCTTAATTTAAAAGAAATTGGATTTGAGATTTGGACTTAAATTCTAAATATGCCTATGTACCCTTTTTGAATAGGGATCAAAACCCATGTAGTTCGTTCCACGATTAAGTGGAGAGGTTTACAAATTGATTAAAATGATTTTTGGGTTTGGAGAACGAGTTTGATTAAAATACTTTGAATTTTGATGGATGAGATGGAAAAAGTGTTTTGCCGAACTGAAGTTCCGTTTTATCAGATCAGACAAATGAGTTGATTAATGATTAAAGAAAATGATGGATGGATAAATTAATTAATTAAAATAATTAATTAATTAAAATAGTGGATGAGTTGAAAAAAGGATTTTTTATTTAATTTTAAAAAGAGAGTAATTAATTAATTAAAATGATTAATTAATTAATTAATTAAAATAGGGAATGAGTTTAAAAAGAGATTTTTGATTTAATTAAAAAAAAGTAATTAATTAATTAAAAAGATTAATTAATTAATTAGCTTGTAAGTGATTAAAAAAAAGATTTTTTTTTAGTTAATTAAAAGGATCAATTAACTTAGCTTTGGGTGAGAAAATTAATTACTTAAAATGCTTAATTAATTAATTGGAGAGTGGATGGAGGGAGAAGAAGAAAGAAGGTTGAAGGTAGCTATCAATATCAACCTTGGTGTGTAGAAATGAGGAAATGGGAGAGCCTATTTATAGGCAAATGGGGTTGAAGGTAGTTTAGGTAATGAAAATGTGAAAAGACCATGAGAGTAGGGTCAGAAAATGGTTGAAAACTAGATAAAAAGGGGTAGAAGAGTCATTTTACGCGCGTGGAGCCCACTAAAGGCAGAAAACCCATAACCTGGCGTGGCGCCGCACCAGGCCTATACGGCGTGCCATAAAAAGGTCATGTGGCACTGCAAAGATCTGACGTGGCGCTGCACGCCTTTCGTGCAGCACACAACATGGCACGACACGCTTCCCCAGGTTTTCTCTTTCAGCCCATTTTGCGGAGATTTTTGAGTCAATTTTTGAGACTTTTAGGTCAGTTTCTGAGAGTTATAGAGCTCAGAAAAATTATCGGTTAGTGTCGTTAGGATCAAAATTAATTTGAGAACATTTGAACAGTCAGTCTGAGATAGATTCCAGTTAGTTTTGAAAAAAAGGCTGTCTGATATAGAAGGTTCGGTCAGGGTCAAAAAGGCGTCAGGTTGTGCCAAGAATGCTCCAATCAGTTCTGGAAAGTTCAATGTTAATTTTGAAGGTGCTAAAATGAGGGTTCACAATGAGTTTGTTAGAGATGAAGAGGATGATGGGAGGATTCCTTCACCTCAAAAGGATAAAAGATATGAACATAGAAAAAATCCACATGTTGATAACAAAAGATTGTCTCATGATGAAGAGCCATCACAACAGGCAGGTGAAAGAGGAAGGGGGTAAAGCGATCCAAGAGGAAGACATTACCATGACAAATAGAAGAACAAGCAGACTTTTAGCTATAAAGGATGTTCCAAGAAAGGGGTAGAAGGACCCCGATCATTCTCTTCCCATTATAAAAAGCATAAGAGTCTGCAAAGCCAAAAGGCTACAATCAAACATGATCCAGAAAGGATGAGAGAAATGATGAAAAAGCTTTTTAAAGAGATGGGCAAAGATACAAGTAAGAAGGCGATTGACCAAAACTTTTACTTGCTATAAAATCACCCTTTGTAAAAAGAATAAGTGATTACAAGATGCCAAAAAAGTTTAAGTCACCATGCATTGAGTGGTACAATGGAGAATCTAATCCAAAGATCCACATTATGGACTATAAGCACGCTGTGAAGTTGCAAACCATAAGCAATGATGCCTTATGTAGAGATTTTTTAGGATCCCTAGAAGGAGCATCCATCAAATGATTTGATAGGTTAGAAGAAGGAAATATAAGTTCTTTTAAACAACTTACTAAAAAACTTCATTTATAGATTTGCTGCGAGTATCCCAAAAGAAAAAGAACTCATTTCTTAGAATAGATAATCCAAGAAGACAATGAATCCCTTCGAAATTGTGTTGTACACTTTAATAGTGAAGTTTTGAAAGTGATGAAGCTTGATCAATGAAGAGTTTCTAAATCACTTTAAAATGGAACAACTCATGTAGATTATTTCAAAGCCTTAAGTAGGCATGCACCATAAACTCTAGAGGAAACTATTGCAATAGCTCAAAAGTATAACCAATAAGATGATGCCTATGGCTATAACTTAATTTCGAAGTGAATAAGGGTAGAAGTCATGACACCATAAGAAGTTGTGAAGAAGCAGAAGAAAGAAGTTAAAGCTACTTCATCAGCAGAGAAAAAACAATAAGAAGCTCCCACCACTTCTGGGCGAAGAGGTCTTGGAAGACCAAGACAACCACACTTTAATCTTTTAAAGCTTACCTGTCTTAATGCTCATCTAGTTGAGGTGTTCGCAGCATTTTAAGATCAAAGCATATGATGAGACAAAGAACACTAAGGGATCTATTGAATTAAGAGACAAGAATAGATATTGCCTCTTTTATGATACACATGGCCATAACACCAATGAATGCAGATCATTGATTAAAGAAATTGAAAGGCTTATCCAATAAGGTTATCTTGGAAAGTTCATAAAGAAGAAGAGAGTTGGTAGAGAAGAACCATAAGTTGCTTAACACAAAGGCAAACAACCCACAAACAACCCATAAATGAAGGCACAACATGTACCATACGTTGCTTGATTGAGGGGCTTATCAAAGCACCACTCAGCAAAACCAAAGCCAAGGCTTTGGCCAGGAGACAAAAGTCATCAAAACTTATGTTCTACAATGGAACTAAGATATGGGTTGATGAAAGTACATATGACATTTCACGTGCAAGCCCCTGTGAACCCTTAATTTTACACTCTTATCATCAGACCGCAGCTTAACACTTGTTAAGGTTTAACGTGCTAAGCAAAGCTAGTACGGCAGCCTTACTAGCAGGTTAGTGGGTGTGAGTCAAAAGGGCAATGCCCCTGGAGCAAAAAATGGGCTTTCAGTTACATTAGTATGAGGATACTCAATTTTCAAACACTAACATTTTTGCTACCCTGACTGAGCCTTCTATACTAGATAGTATTTTCATAAAACTAATAAGATTTTCTCTCAGACTGATTGTTTAACTGTTTCAAAATTAATTTTGAGCCTATTAATATTGACTGATAGGATTTTTGAATTATGTAACTTTTAAAAACTAACTCAGAGGTCTCAAAAACTGACATAAAACCTCCAAAAACTGACCAAAAATGAGCTGGGCCCTCACCACATGGAGCTGCATTTGCCCCTATCTGAGGCAGATCTGCCCCCTTTGAAGTGGATCTGCGTCTCCTTATGAGCGGAGCTGCGTCTTTTGTATCATCTCGGCACCAAAAATGACCAAATTAGCCATTTCAACCCAATTTTTAACCCCTTTTCAGCCCTACTTTTTTTTGTCTTTTCACATTTTCACTTCCCAAATCACTCTCACCTCATTTTTCTATAAATAGTCCTTCAATTTCTTCATTTCATCACACCCCTTCAGTTAGAGTTGATAGCTATCCTCTAATTCCTCTCATCTTCTTCCTCCAATCATTCTCTAATTAATTAATTAATTAATCTTTTACTTAATTAATCCATCCATTCTTTTCATCATATTAATTAGTTAATTAATCATTTTAATTAATTAATTAATCTCCCAATCAATCCAATCACTCTATCCCAATAAAACGGAACTTTGGTCTAGTAAAACTCTCTATCCACCAAAAGTAAAGATATCAACCTTTTTCACTCTCAAAACACCCAAACCAAAATCAATCTCCTTTCCCCTTTTTAATTAATTTATGTAACTAGTTTAATTTATGGATGTTTTACTTTTCTCCATGATCATGCATTAATCATGATATTATAAATGTCATCTTATAAATGTTATTCATGAAATTAATTTTTCAAAGTTAAATTAAACTTAAGAACCAAATTTAGATTATTTAAAACTAAAAATCTAGCCCCTAAACTCAAACTGGTTTGAGCTTAGTGATTTTATCCTTGGGTAAATTAATTGAAAATTAATGAATTAGAGTCAATTGGATTTTTCCTTAATTTTTCCATTTAAAAATAAATTAGGGTGGCGACTCCCAAAATCATTTTTAAAATCAACCAATCCAAACCTAAGGGTTTCATCATGAGTCTAAACCCAAATAAACATCTCGATTCTCTCTAGCGGGGCCTCACTGCTGGCAACTTTACTAAGGACTGGTTGTCACATTTTTTAAATAAAAGGAAAACAAGAGGATTACTATTTGGTTAAGGAAAAATTTTTCAAAAATAATCTTTGCTTGCCTTATTAAGTGTAATTTGACTTTTATCACTTTGTATAATAAAGGTTCATTGCCTAACCTTAGCTTTAAGAAAGCTTTTGGATGGCGAGTAGCATTGGCTTGACAACTCTTTTTGAGTATATTGCAAGATAGTGAAAGCATTCCACCTTGCGATGAATCCTTGATCATTTCAGTGGTGTAACAAGAAATCAGTACTGCTGGACCCATGCGAGGCTCCTTGCTTCACATGTGGTTAGGTATATTGATGCTCTAGTGGGACAGGTACCTTAACCAATCCACCTTTCACCTTTGTGCATATAGTTGCCCTAATTTTTCCATGCATTGTAATAAATCAAGACCTTTGTGCATTTTCATGAAACCTTTTTGGCATGCATTATGACATGACCATGCATACATATTATAAGACTGAGAACCCCAAGTCTATGTCATGCTTGAACCAAGTCGAGCATCAACCTTCAATCCCCAAGCACTTTTTTGTTAAGACTTTTGGCTTATTACCTCCCTTAAGCCTAAAACCATTGCCACCACCATCACTTTAAGCCCAAAACTTTTGGCACCTCATCTATCCTAAGACTGAGACATTTGGCCCACCATCACCTTAAAGTCAAAACCTTTGCATCTCACTTATCTCAGAACCCAAAACATTTGGTTTACCATTACCTTGAGCCAAAAACTTTTGACACCTCATCTCTGTGATGCCTAAAAACCTAAGAAATTTGGCCCACCTCCACTTTAAGGTCAAACCTTTTAACCTTTTAACCTAAGTCTTAATCCTTAAGCCTAAAACCTTTTTGGCCCCTAACCTAAGACTTAATCCTTAAAACCCAATGCCTTTGGCCCACTGAATAATCATTACCCCAAATGCCTTAAACCTAAAACATGTGGCCCAAAACACCTTATGATTTTTTTTCTCAAAATTTGCATACCAATCCATCCTTTCATCATTTTTTCATGCCTTTTTCATACATTTACTCATTCTTTTTTTATTTTACCTTGAAGGTACCGATGGCTCACTCTTTCGATTGAGACACCATGAACACATTTTTCACCAACATCCTCAAAATGCAAGAGGAAAATTTCCACGCCATACTCATCTATGCCCTTGATGCTTAACAAGCTAATTTCAACAATGCCTTAGCCACCCAACAAACCAAATTTAACAAAGCCCTTACTGCTCAACAAGTCAGCTTTAACAAAGCATTGGCCTAGCTTACCAAAGCCCTATGTTCCTAAAGGCAGACCATGCATTCAAATCCCTCAAGCATACCTTGTGATTCCTATATTAGTCTGCCTAACATCATACCTCCTCATTTTGCTAATCAATCCTAGTCAAATCTAATTGACTCAAGTTCCACTGTGCCCATCTTGATCCAACCACCATTTTAACTCCTCCCATGGTCAATAAGCCCAACACCTCTCTTTTCTCAACTAATACTGCCTTTGGACCTATTGCTACAACTATACTAGCTCCTATCATTGGCCTTGCCTATGATAAAGAAGTGTCAAAAATGCCACACAACTAATCCCAAACACTTATGCCAACCCAACTCTAGTTATTGATTTGACCAACAGTGGAGAAGTCCTCAAAAGTCTCATACCACTAAACCCTAAAGTTAATCTTCCTCCTCCTGGATTCCTTCTCAGAGAATGGAAACCTTTGCCTAACCAAACATCAAAAGGCCCATCAAACTACCATTGAAGCGCAACACCACTGTGCTCTAGCAAGCTTACACAGTTAAGAAAAGATGCAAGAATAGTAATCCTTATGCTACCACCCCAATTATCTCCTCTGAGTAAAAAGGAAAAGAGGCAACTACCATCACCAACCAGTAACCCTATAAGCTAGAGAGAAGAAAGTTCACTGATTTAGGAAGTCCTTTAGGTATAGCTTACAAGATGGCCTTTGAAGCCAATTTGGTTAAGCCTCTAGAGTCGAAAGCACCCTCCATCCATCCATCCAAAAACTATAGACTTAATTAGTATTGCGAGTACCACTAAGGAGCTAGGCATGAAACTGAGATGTGCAAAAGTGTAAGGCATCGAATCCAAGACCTCATTAACAATAGAGATATCTTCCCTCTAGAACTGATACTCAGTGTATCCATTGACCTTAGGGACATCATCAATCTTAAACAGGAATACACTTTTCCAAATTCATCTAACCTACCCAGTAACTAGCACTTGAGGGAGAGCATTGGCCTAGCTAACCTGCCCTTGTTTGAGTCCTACAATCAAGTTAAGTCTAGTCAATCCTGAGTCTAAGTCATCTAAAGTCTAAGTTTGAGTCTTTTGAGTCTATTAAACCTTTCTCTATTCAGTCTTATTATTGTTTTTTTTTTGCATGCATTACACCATAAGATGGAACGGCTCTTAGGACTCAGCTATCCTCAATTAGGAACAAGAATACCTTAGTGGTTGCAGATCACTTCACGAAGAGTATTGAAGAAGGGCCATGTCAAAATAGGGAAAGGCCCAATAAACAAATGTAAAACAAGATTTTCATGTCTAACTCTTTTTCTATACTGTAATAAGAACTATGTGGACTTGATTCTCAAAAAAAAAAAAAAAAAAAGAGCAATGTAAGAGACACATAGGCAACCTAACCCGGGTGCAGTGCCAATTATAGTAAAAATATCTTTTATCTTGTAAGGCATCATACCCTCGTGTTCACTAAACCACATAAATCGCATCCCCACTTGTTTCCTCTGCCCAAAAAAAAAAAAAAAAAGATGGTGTGTCATTCAAGTTGGATTCTATTTTAAGTCATTTCAAAATCCATTTGTATCTATCTAGTCAATCTAAATAATTTATCCTCATGAGCAGTCAAACAATTTTATCTTCCTTAGAGTCATCCTTCTTTGTGTCACCCTTTTTCTTCCCTTATTCTTTCGAAAGATAAAGAAAGTTTTCAAGTCAAATATCAAGTCATTACAAATAAAGTTATCCTAACCCATTATTAGGGACATGTCATTTGAAGATATTCATATTCTTTTGAGTAACCTTCGGTCAGTCCACCACCTCTTGTCAAGGGCAAGATCTATAAGTCATGTATTTTTGTCAAAGTGCTTGAGTTACCAAAAGACCCAAATTAGAGGGTTCTCTCTCATTTCCTAAAAGTTCATTTCGACCTTTATGCCAATCCAACCAAAAAAAAAAAAAAGCCATTATCCCTAAAAGCCTTTTTGGCCCAGATAATGCATTCTTTCTTTTCTATAAAGCACTGAAAAAAAAAAAAGAAGAAAAGGAACAACCATAAAACTGAAGCCCTTGGCAAAACTCAAAACTCTTAAAAATTTGCATCGCCCAAACTTTGTGCTAAGCCCACAACCCACTTTGAATCCCCATTTTCTTAGCAAAATGAAAATCATGCACACTTTTTAAAAGTCCCAACTTCAAAATCCCAAGCCATTGTGGAAAGCCTACCTTCCATTTTTAAGGCCCTAGCTCTTTATTAAACCAAGCCACTCGAAGGGTCCCACTGTGAACCAAAATCAAGGCATACTCCGCTCATCTACTCAAAGAAAACCCGATCTCCAAAATCCAAGTGAACCTTCCAAACTTATGCAAGCCATTTGTCCTTATAACAAAAACCCTGTCATACCCCGACCAAAACCAGAGCCAAGATTAACGAAATCTTAACACCTACCAACCCATTTATTCCAACCTCTTGACAAAACCAAAATCAAACATTGAAAGAAATGCAAATCCTAGACTCCCTAATTAATCGCCCAGGCCACCCAGTCAGACTAAGAGCACAAAAGGAAACATTGGGACACATGGAGTGAACCATAAGTCTCTATCATCTATACTAACCATAAGTCTCTAGCAGAATTATTGCCTTCCAATAGGGTACCTTCCTAAAATCACTTTTTTAGATAACAAGTCATTGGTTCAAGGCATGTAGCTTGCATGAATGCCTTTTTTGTTTAGGGTCTAGATTACCCATCATTGTCATCACTTAAAAATATCACAGAATTATTAGACCTTCATAGGATAGCCTTAGGAATCCATTAAAAAAATCAATCAAAATAATCATCTTATAACTTGCATGCCACTTTTAAGAGTCAACATCACATGCAAATTACATTCACAACATTCACAAAGCAAACATGTGAATCCACCCTCTTGCATCCATACATTCATCCCTTACATTCATCATCATACATAGTGCAAAAGTTAAGATGCTCATGAATCCCAAAGCATGTATACATAAACATGCATCATTTGTGCACCAACATCCATGCAACCATTTGTAATCATGCACCATCATGCATATACTGAGCCAATAGCCTCACCAACGTCTCTTGAAGTTGATTAGTACTTCCTTGAAGCTAGCCTACACCTCCTAAAGCTGACCAATGCCTCTTTGAAGATAAATGACACCTTTCCAAATCAAATTGATGAAGTGTGGCCTCTAGAGTCTCTTTAATATGAGCAAAGTTTTATTGAGCCTTCCAAAAGGCCTAACCTCTCACATTCAGAAGTCTAAATTTCTTCAACACATCCAAAATCCTATTAAAATCTCTCAAGCCAACTTGTCATATGTCGAGGCTCTCCTTCTATCAAAACCTTTTTAGAATCTCTTGTGCAACTCACTAAAGGCCGAGGCTCTCCTTCTATGAAAATCGTGTCAGAATTCCTTAAGCCGACTTTCTATAAGTCGAGGCTCTCCTTTTACCAAAATCTTTTCAGAATTTATTGAATCGACTTACCATAGGCTGAGGCTCTCCTCCTATTAAAATCTTTTTAGAATCTCTTTAGTAGACTTGCCCTAAGCCGAGGGTCTCCTATCAAAATCTTTTTAGAATCTCTTGGGCCAACTTGCTATGGGCCGAGACTCTCCCTTTACCAAAATCTTGTCAGAATCTCTTGAGCTAAGTCACCATAGGTCAAGACTCTCCTTTCATTAAATTATCTTTTCCAAAATCCTCTTCCACTTGTAAATATCTTGTAACGGTCACCTAAACATTTCTGTGGTTCTTTTTTCTATCTCTTTTATCCAAATCCATCAATTTCACTTATAAATGTTTAGAAATGATCACCTATACATCTATATGGTTCCACTTTTCACATCTTTTACCCAAATCCATCAATTCACCTAAAAATATATAGCCACTAATCTAGATATCCCTTTGATCCATTTTCTCGCTTCCATTTATCAGCTACATTTTCCACTCATAAATATTTAGGAATGATTGCTTAAACATCCTTATGGTTCTTTTACCATCTTCCTTTTTCTATTATGTCCCTTACCTAAACATGTCTAAGCACCGACCTAGACATCATGCTTTCTTTTGGGTTCACTATTATCAAAATTGCCTTATAGAAAAGACAATTTTGATGAGGGGATAACTATGAACCCTTAATTTTACACTGTCATCATTTGACCGCAGCTGGATACTTGTTAAGGTTTAATATGCTATGTAGAGCTAGTAGGCAGCCCCGTTAGCCAGTTAGCAAGGATCAAAGAGGTAATGCCCCTTACGAGGGAGCAGGGGGCAATGCTCCTAGAGCAAAAAATAGACTTTTAGTCACATTAGCATGATGATATTTAATTTTTGAACACTAACACTTTTCCTCCTCTGATCAAGCCTTCTATACCAGATAGTATTTTCCCAAAATTGATTAGATTTTCTCTCAAATTAACTGTTCAACTATTCTAAAATTAATTTTGAGACTATCAACACTGACCAATAAGATTTCTAAACTCTAAAGCTCCCAAAAGTTGACCCAAAAGTCTCAAAAACTAATCCAAAATTTCTAAAAATTGACCAAAAAAGATCTCAAAAAATGTGCCGAACCTGTGCCATGTGAAGCAACATCAGTCTGACGTGGATCCACTTCAGTGTCTATGAGGATCCAAGTTAAATAAGTAAGGCGGCCACCCCTTTTTAAGATAGATCTAAGCAGACCTGAAGAGGATCTGTGCCCTCTGACATGAATCTGTATCTCCTTCTACACAAAGTTGTGTCTTTTGTACTGCCTCTGCATCAAAAATGACCAAATTACCCCTTTAACCCAATTTTAATCCCTTTTCAGCCCTACCGTTTTGGTCTTTTCATATTTCCACTTCCCAAATCACCCTCACCTAATTTTCTTATAAATAACTCTTTCATTTCTTCATTTCACCACATCTCTTGAGTTAGAGTTAATAGGTATCCTCTAATACTTTTCTTCTTCTCCCTCCAACTAGTCTCTAATTAATTAATTAATCTTGTTAATTAATTAATTATCTCCTTCATACAAATTAATTAATTAATCTTTTTAATTAATTAATCCATCAATCCTTTTTATCATATTAATTAGTTAATTAATCATTTTAATTAATTAATTAATCTCCCAATCAATCCAACTATCTGATCCTAATAAAACAGAAATTTGGTCTGATAAAACTCTCCATTTGCCAAAAGCAAAGGTGTCAGCCTTTTTCACTCTCAAAACACCCAAGCCAAAATCAATCTTCTTTCCCCTTTTTAATTAATTTAAGTAATTAATTTAATTTATGGATGTTTTACTTTTCTCCATGCTAATGCATTAATCATGATATTATAATTGTCATCTTATAAATATTATTCATGAAATCAATTTTTTAAAGACAAATTAAACTTAAAAACCAAATTTAAATTATTTAAAACCCAAAACCTGGTCCCCAAACTCAATCTAGTTCGAGGCTAGTAATTTTATCCTTGGGTAAATTAATTGAAAATTAGTGAATTGAAGTCAATTGGGTTTTTCCTTAATTTTTCCATTTAAAAATAAATTAGGGTGGCAACTCTCAAAATCATTTTCAAAAACAACCAATCCGAACTTGAGGGTTCTATCGTGAGCCTAAACCTAAATGAGTATCCTGATTCCCTTTAGCAGATCGGGCTAGTACTCGGACGAGGCCTTATAGCCCTGTGGTGATCCAGGCTATAATTACAAAACTTTATAGTGAAAAGAATACTAGTTGATGATGGAAGTTCAGTCAATATGATGACCCTTGAAGCATATCAAAAAATGGGATTGAAAGAAAAAGACCTTAAAGATTTGAACAACCCCATTCATATATTGGATGGTTCTGAAGTCCCATCAAGAGGAGTAAAAAAGTTACCTTTCACTATAGGCATAGTACCAAAGTGCATTACAACAATGGCTACCTTTATTGTTGTTGAGACACTGCTTATAACGTACTAATGTGAAGACCATTACTTTATGCACTTGGTGCTTTGGTCAAAAGCAGGAGATTGAAGATTGTTATACCAAAACTATCAGGTGGAGAGTTCTATGTCTATGGAAACCACACCAACAAAGTGAAAGAATCAAATAAACATCACAAGAAGATGAAGTAGATCTTTAAAGAAGTGGCAATGGTAGAAAGGGAAGCTCAAATTATAGAATCAAAGTTAACTCAAAGACTAAGCCTGTAGACAAGTTAGGGAAGTTCTTCGTTCAATAAGAGGAACCTAATAAGTTTTTGCTGATCAACTCCTCATTGAGCAAAGAAGAGAAGGAAGTGCTCAACATTTCCTAACAGAAAGCCTATCTAGCTTTGCTTGGACCACAATTGAAATGACAGGAGTCAATCTTGAGATCATCACGCATCAACTCAGTGTTAACCCAAATTTTAAACATATCAAGCGAAAAAAGGTGCTTCAGAGTGGAAAGGTAAGCAGTAATTGATGAAAAAGTTGACAAGTTAATGGGAGTAGGATTCATTTGAGAGGTTCACTATTTGAATGGTTAGCTAATGTTGCTCTTGCAAAAAAGCCTAATCGAACTTATAGAATATGTGTTGATTTCACCAATCTTAACAAATCTTATCCTAAAGACTCCTTCCTATTGCCACTGATAGATAAGCTAGTAGATTCCATAGTCGACTAGCTTTTTATCTTCATAAGATGTAAAGCAAGGCTACCATCAGATTAGCATGCACCCTAATGATGAATAGAAGACATCCTTTGTGACTAAGAAAGGTACTTACTGTTACATTTTTCATGCTCTTTGATCTCAAAAATGTTGTTGACACTTATTAAAGGCTTATCAAAATGATGTTAAAAAACTTACTAGGGAAGAACTTGGAAACATATGTTGATGATATGATAGTCAAAATCAAAAGTTTTGAAGATCATAATCATGAAAGTATTTGCAGTGATGAATGACTATAGAAAGAAGTTAAATCTAGAAAAGTATGCCTTCTTCATCAAAAGAGGGAAGTTCCTTAGGTTCATGGTCAACGAACAAGGAATAGAGCCAAATCATGACAAAGTCAAAGCCATTCTTAACATGTCACCATTGAAGAACATGAAAGAAGTTCAAATGTTGACAAGAAAGATAATAGCTCTCAACAGGTTTTTATCTCAGTTTGCAGAAAAGTATATGCCTTTCTTAAAAAAACTAAGGCAGATGCTTTTAAATGGATGCCTAAGTGTGAAGTTGCTTTCAAATAGCTCAAAGCTTTTCTTAGCTCTAAATAGATATTAAGCAAGCTATTATAGGGAGAGCAAGTCTTCATCTACCTCTCAGCTTCAGTCCAAGCTGTAAGCTCAATTCTAATTTGAGAAGAAGGCTTAGTACAAAAGCCAATTTACTACTTCAGCAATGTCTTACAAGGTGCCAAATTAAATTATATTCTAATAGTTACTCTTGTCAGCCAAAAAGTAGAAAGTTTATTTACAAGCACATCAAGGAGTGGTCACACTAATCAACCACTTTAAAAAGTTCTTCATAAGCTAGATATCGAGGCAAATACTATGTTGGTCAGTTGAGCTAAGCCAACACGGGTTGTAGTACAAACCACGATCAGCCATTAAAGCACAAGCCCTAGCTAATTTCATCTCTGAATGCTCCTTCTCCATCCTACTACCTTCGATAGAGCAAACCATATTAACTAAAGTGGTACAACATGTCAAACCAAACTCTTCACTAACTCATAATAATTCTTTCTAGGAACTTTATGTGGATGGGGCAAGTAGTATAGGAAGCAGTGGTCTAGGCCAGGAAGCAATGGTCCAGGCATAGTGCTCAAAAATGAAAATAATTTTATGCTTGAATAAGCCTTGAGATTAAATTTTTCAACTACAAATAATACAACTAAATATGAAGTAATGATCCAAGGGTTAATTGCTTGCTGATTATTACAGTTAAAGGCTTTAAAATTCTTCAATGATTATCAATTGATAATTGGCCAAATCAAAGGGGAATTTGAAGCAAAAGATTAAAACATACTGAAGTACTTAGATAAGGCTAAGGCATTGGTGTAGAAGATAAAAAACAAAGACGTAGATGTTCAATTCTATAAAGTCCCTCAAATTGACAATTGCCAAGTTGATAGCCTTAGCAGAATGGCAACCACTCACCCAACCGAACTTCCTTGAAAAATCTTTAGAGGATCACTTCCTCATCTAAGCATTCAAGAGGGTGATGAGGTCATACAGATTGATGAAAAGCCTAGCTAGATGGATCCTGTTAGAGCTTACTTAAATAAGGGGGAACTGCCTTTAGACTTGAAAAATGGCAAGAAAGGTACAATATCAAAGTGCTCACTTTTCATTGCATGATGAAGTAATTTATAAGAAAGCCTATTCCTTGCTATAGTTAAACTATCTCAAGCTGACCGAAGTATATTATGTTTTGCGAGAGATGCATGAAAGAACATGTGGAATGCATATAAGAGGTAAAGCACTAGCAACGAAGGTCATTAGATAAGGATACTTCTAGCCAACAATCAAACAAGATGCAATCAAGTTGTTGTGAAGTTGTCTTATTTGCCAAAAATATGCTCGTGGCCAATGCATTTCAGCAACAGAATAGATCCCAATCATAGGCTCTTGGCCATTTACTAAGTGGGGAATGGACATTTTAGGGCTTTTCCTAATGGCTTCTAGACAAAGAAAATTCTTACTAGTAACTTCGGAATACTTTAACAAATGGGTAGAGGCTGAAACACTTGCCATAATTATAGTAGAGAAAATCATTAACTTCCTATGGAGGAATGTCTTATATCGATTAGCTTGTTAGTGATAATGGGAAATAATTCCATAATGCTAAGGTTCGAGCGTTTTGTGATGGTCTCCAGATCACGCAACACTTCTTATCCATAGTCAAATGGGCAAGCTAAAGTAGTTAATCAAACCATCCTCTAAGGTTTGAAGAAGCAGTTAACATGTCATTTAGGCAAACAAGACAACACCAAAAGAGACAACAGGTGAAACTCCTTTTAGTTTAACTTATGGAATGAAAGCTATAATCCCAGTTGATATTGGCATGCCAAGTGGAAGGATCAACTTTCTTAGAGATGAAATAAATGACCAAGAAAGAAAGGTTGATCTAGATCTTTTAAAAGAGCATTGTGAAAAGGCAACAATCTTCCTGAAAACTTATAAGACTAAAGAAGCGAACTACTTTAATAAAAAAGTTAAAGTTCAAGGAGGAGACTCAGTGATGATATAACTCAAAGCCACAAGCTATAGAGAAGAAATGGGAAAGCTGGCTCCAACATAGGAAAGTCCATATTAAGTACAAAAAATGATAGGTCTAGCAACATATAAGCTTATAACCCTAGAAAGAGTTAAAGTTCCTCATACTTGGAATATTCAACATCTCAAGATGTACTATAAATAATTTTGAAATAAAGAAGTATCTTCAAGTACATTCTACTTTATGAAGCACTTTTCAGATCTTTCACCAACTTTGCTAAGGTGAAGATAAATCCCTTATCAAGGCAAGGCTAAAATCCTCATCAAGGTGAGGTACCAAGCCCTTGCCAAGGCAAGGCCAATGTGCCTTACCAAGGTGAAGCATTAAGTCCTTTGCTAGAGGGCACATAAAAACCTTATCAAGGTGAGCTATTAGGCCCTTACTAAGGAAGGCCAAAGCCTTCACAAGGTGGAGCATTAAGTTTGAGGTTACTCAAAAAACTCATCAAAGAGAGGTATATTCTTTGCCAAGGCAATAGAAAAAGCCCTTACCAAGGCAAGGCCAAAACCTTCACTAAGGTAGAGCACTAAGTTCCCTGTAAGAGATCATCCAAAGACCTCATTAAGGTGAGGCATTTCCTTCTCTAAGGTGAACATCAAGCCCTTGTCAGGGCAAGGCTGAAGTCCTTGTTAAGGTGAGGCATACTCTTTGCTAATGCGAACCAGATCAATGCATTACATATAACAATTGCCAAGGCCAAAGAAATAACAAGTTGTTTCTTCTTCGAAGGGGGGAATAACTATGTATATACATTTAGTTATTGAATTCAAGATTCAAGTTAAGTTTAAAGTTTAGAATTCAAAAGTACATATTTATAAGTTAAGTATAATTTTTGAATTCAACTCAATTCAATTATCAGTGAAGAAATTTCAACAAAAAAAGAAATATAGTAATATTGGAAAAAGAATGCAAGTTTATTGAATCAAAGAATTGTACAAGTGTTACTAATATTATAATTATATATAAAAAGAATATCCTAAGTTATATATGAAGAAGTCAAAGAGGGAACTAGTCTAATCAAAGATGGTTGTCCAAAAATAGAGATGTTCTTCATATCAGAGCTTTGGCTTGACAAATATAAAGCAGAAAGATTAGACTTTGTGATCGAAATAATTGCACCAACTTTTCCTTGAAGCTTTCTTAAAGTACTCTAGGAAACATCTTAGAGACATCATCGATAGCTGTCTTATAAAGATTAATAGCTTGATGCATGCCCTTTAAAGTAATGAACTTCTAGAGCACTTTAGACTTAATGAAATTATTGATGATAGTCTCTTCATCCTTGTTGACAGTTTTAGCTTGAAGTGCTACTTCACTAGTCTTGCACCTTTTGACATCCAACTTTTATTCTAAGCTCTGTATCCTCTTTTTCACTTCAGCTAGTTCATTTTACCTAGCTCTAAGTTGGTCAACCTCTCATTGCAGTTGGTTAACCTTCAACTTTAAGTCCTTTACTTCCTCTTCAGAGCTCTTGAAAGAAGATTAAAGCTCCTTAATGCCCTTACATTTTGCTATAGTAATAGTTGCATTAAGGTTTTCAGCCCTCTTTTTAGAAGGTTCATCGACTTCCTTTAACCTCATTTGCCATTGAGCTGCATCCTCAACTAATTTGGCATTTTTAGCTTGCAACCTATCCACTTTGTCTTATAGTTTCTTAAGCTCTTTAGCATTGGATTTCTCCTTCCTTAAATTGCTTACTTCATCATATAAATGATTTATGACAAATCATTGCTTCTTGATGAGATCAATGCACTTCAGAGTTTTCTTTCACGCTTCGATATAAAACTCATCACAAGCATCCATACACTCTATCAAAGCAGTTACCATTCTCATGGTCTATAAGGAAAAGTGAACAAGTAGTTAAAAGAAATAATAAAGATGGAATGAAAGAAAAATCCAAAGATTTAATTACATCATAGCCCTTGAACACTTTAATTTTTAATAACTCTTCCATAGAATTCTTGGGCTGATTGCAAGAGTGTGGAAAAGGCTATAGACCCATGGCAAGATCATTAGCAAAGCCTATTGTGTCATCTGCTCACTAAAAATAGCAAATCTTAGGAAATTGCTCAAATAGAGCCTTAGATGAAGAATTGAAGAGCTTATGAAGGATAGAATGAGTCTTATTATGGAGTTCTTCATTCCTAAGAACTTTCTGTAATACCCAAGGTTTCCTTAGCCAACTGTAAACAGTAATGATGACATGATAATGTCCATATACGATTCCATTTAAGATCCTTTTAGTATACTAAAACCTTAAGAACATCACAAAAAGTGAATTTACTAAATAATGTGACAATGAGTAGTGAAGGAAGTCAATATTGATATGTGCTTTTATGATAAGGTGGAAGTCAATCGAGTTTGAATTAATGGGACTGTGTTGGCTAGTTATATGAAATATGAATCTAAAATGCTGGTAAATGGGTGTTCACATCTCTTAAGACATTAGGAGGTGATGATAGTGATATGGGAAATTGAATTTAATCAAAGTTCCAATGGTATAACGGAGGTCAAACTTAGTACCCAATGAGCTTATATGATATACATACTTGATCAATGCTAGTAAAGAGTTAGTAAATGGGCAATATGATATATATGGAATTTGTCTAATAATGTTTAGAGTGCGTAATGATATTAGAAGGTAGGTGTATATGTATTAAAGTGAAAGAAATAAAATGGAAAATATATTAAGTACTGAGCTTGAAACATGCATACAAGGATTTGTTACCAAAAGCCCAAACCCATTGGATGGCCGGCCCATTACGCTTAGGAAGTATACAACATCCAATCTTGTGAGCAAATGGTTGGCCCAAAATAATAGATAAAGAGTGTGTAGAGAATGGGTCTTTAGTGTGTATCTCTTTAGTCACCAAAGTTGACGAAGTCAAATACTTAACCAAGTGAAACTCTTGATTTTTCCTGCACATGAGTCAAGCTTCCATTGGAACACCCAGTACATTGTGATTACTCTCTCCATTGTAGAGAGAATCCTAGTCCTCCACATTGAACAAATCATAGCCATCCATCAAGGTTACATTTTACCCATTGGATGGAACTTGATCAAATCTCCACCAGCCAACCTATTATTATATATACGAAAAATTTATGTTACAATCTTCATTTTTCTATCTCTACACCAAAGTTCTACCATGGCAAAAAGAAGTTCTCTCTCCTAACACCAAGAACCTTAACAAATCAAAGCTAATCAAGGTGAGGAATCTTGATCATCCCTTCCTTTCTATGTTTAAAGTTGATTTTGGTGACTACATTGCTTGAAAAATCTTTTGTACACCTTATATGAGAATTTGGCCATGCTAGTGAATAGCCATGGAAATATTTTAAATTATAATTGATTACACCTATGGGTGCTTTAGATGAGAAATAATGAATTAGAAGTGTTAAAGTGAACTTTAGAAGCTTAGGTTAAGATTTGAACATCTTAAGGGAACTTGAACTTTTTGTGCTAAATATTGACAATTGAATGATTATATAGGTTTTATGTTATGCTAATTACATAGTTCTTTGATGAATTTGAAGATGTGATGATTTGGTGGGGAATTAATAGTTTTCCCCAAATTCTAAGGTTAATAGGAAAAT
Organism: Reutealis trisperma; assembly: GCA_947687605.1. Lineage (NCBI taxonomy): Eukaryota > Viridiplantae > Streptophyta > Magnoliopsida > Malpighiales > Euphorbiaceae > Reutealis > Reutealis trisperma. The sequence goes on along the minus strand of CANTUT010000176.1, from coordinate 31,364 downwards.
TAGGGATTTAAGTATTGAATTTGAATTCATAAAAGTAAAGGGAAAATCAAGCTTAAGAATGGAATTAGATGATTTATATAATGTTAGTTTTTAAATCCAATTGATAGAAGTGACTTTCCCCAAAATTAATGAACTATATTTATTTATGAAATTTAATGGTAGAAATAGAATTGGTTCTATTGAACATTAGAATTTGTTTATATTGTTTGTACTAAAAATTGAAATGTGAGATTTGGAGGAAAGGAATTATCCTTCCTATAATGTATAGCTTCGGCCATTTAAAGAATGACTAAGGAAAATGATAAGATTAGTAATGGGTATATGTGTAGTATATCTTGCCTTTAATAGTGATTTATGTGCAATTGAATTGCAAATGTGTAGAATCTAAAGGCAAGGGTAAGGATGTTATCATAAGTGTGAAGAGCACTACTAGCCTCAAGAGTCAAGTGTAATAGGAGCAAAGGAGTCCGAGATGAGTACTTAATAATATAATATGTCTTGTGTTATATGCTTTGAACCTTTATTATTCGAACCATAATTGTTAAAAGTATTCCAATTTCTTGAAAGGCTCGAACTGCTTATTGACTATTAAACCATTTGATATGATGCTTCTTGATCCATTGATAAACTTAAATTACTCATTGAACATTGGATCATTTGATATGATGGTCCTTAATAACAATCAATTATTTTTGAACCTATCACATTGGATTCATAATGTGCTCATTGAATTCATTGATATAAATCTTACTTGAACTATCCTATTGAATACCTATTGATAAGCGAAAATCCCCTTTTTGGTGTGGGGAAAGACACCAAAGCTTGTGCACTTGGTAAAGCCTGCAGGTAGGACGAGAGTACCCAACCTCTATTAGGGGGGAACACCTAACCATAAGACTTGATTTGTCTTACATAATGTGATACTTGTGAGTGAGCAAGGCTTAAGCTGCCACTCTTGAATTGATATAAGTGGGTAGCATCCTGCTTCCACAAGTGGGTTATTTCTGCTAATGATATTGTTTCCACCGTAAATGGGAAATTGAACCTAATGATAACATTGATTGAAACTGTTATATTTCTATAAAGAGCCTTCTTGCTATTGATTCCTGTACTCATTATACATTTACGTATATATGTATGTATTTTGTATTATCATATGCTCACTGAGTCTTGTCTCATTCTCTAGTGGTTTCAATTTCTCAAGCATGATTAATAAGTCAACAAGATGAATTCCAAGCCATGTTCTTCTGCTTGAAAATTGTTCAATAAATTACAAGTATCGTGATTCTTGAAGACCACTATTTAGAGCTCCATGGTAGTCAGAGGTTTAGTACTAGAATGATATTGGTTATATGTATTGTAAAAATTGTTGTATTATTATTATGAAATATATGAATAATATATATTAAGTTTTGATATGAAATGAAATCGTAGAAATCCTATAAGTTGTGATTATGAATGGCCTTATAAGTTAGTTAAGAAATGGTGAACGAGTAATGGGTAATAAGGAAAAGGTATCAGGTTGTGGTCTTAGGGTAAGGTATAATATGATAATTGAATGAGATTATAAGTTAAATGGGTTCTACGGGTTTAGGTGACCTTATGTCTCCCTATGCCCTAAGATCGTCACGACTCAAAAGGCGGGTTGTGACAAAGGTGGTATCAGAGCAAAAGTTTAAGTCTAGTTTAGACTTTGTAAATACTATGTGTTATAAGTCAAACCATGGAGCATAGGTATTCCTTCTTGTTATTGAAGTATATCGATAAGTCTAGATTTACGTTACTCATAAAAGTCTAAGTTTCTCCTATGATATATGATATGTGCACAATGATTGTGAAAAGGGAATGTGTACAATGAATGGGATATATGATAGAATTGATATGTGTAATGAGCTATGTGCTATATAGAAATGGAATGATATGGATAAATTGCGTATATGAGAAACATATTGTTTATGTGAAAAGCGTTTAAATGAATATGTGTATATTACTAAATAGGATTAAATTTCATATTGTATTTGATTGTTGATTAAATATGATTTCTTAAAAAGTGAATAGTGATGTGAACAAGTAATAAGCACGATGGTTAGGATATGAGATATCCTAAATCAAGTTGCATAAGGATAATGAGAGAATATGGGATTTATTTTAGACAAAAATTGGAGTTCTCTAATTAGAAATTAGTTCCTAAACCAATAAGAAGTTATAATTGAGATGGGTTATCAATGTGATAAGTTTAAGGCTAAAAAGTATTGAAGGTAATGGAAATTAGAAATTCCGAAAGCTGACACGCCCAGTGACATAGGCGTGTCCCTACCCGTGTAATTATTGGAATTTGCTAATAGCTTAACATGCTCAGAGGAATGGGCATGTCCTTGATCATGTAATTAATGAGAATTGGTAGTCAGCAGACATGAGAAGCGACACGGGCGTGTCCCTAGCTGTGTCAGAGCCTGTACCTAAATTTTAAGGATTTGAAAATTTTCCCCTTATGGCCATGTTTAACTCTATATATGATAGTTTCTTTCCACTTTGATTCTTATCATTAAGTATTGATGTACATTTGGAGGTTTAATTTAAGAAATGAATCATTCTTAGACTTGTGGAATTGAGGCTAAGTTAACCCAACTAGCATTTTTTATGAATTTCCTCCTTCATGAATTTATGATGAGATGATTGGAAAGGTGAATTGGATTATAGTGTTATGTGTTTTCTTGAATGTGTTATTAAATGTATCTAGGGATAGTGAATGAGTTTATGATATGTGTAAACAAAGGGTTAAATGACATAAGATATTGGTGAATGAGATGTAAACTTGTTAAAGGTTATGAATAGTATGTGGGATGTTTTAGATATGATATATCTTAAGATGTTGTATGATGATAGTGAGAGATTTTAAGAATCTATAAGGCTTGGTTATGAATAGATAGATTTTGAATATAGCAAATGTTACATAGATACATATGGAATAATTTAAATTGGGAAGTAAGTGCATACAAAGTTGAAGGAAAAACTTTAGAGCCTCCAAAATAGCTTTAAATGATTGAATTTAGGCCCTAAAGGCGGCAATGTTAGGTAAAGCCTAACATGATTATAGATCTCTAAATGAGCTTCGATTTGATATGTCATAGGCCCTGTAACTCACCCGTAGCTGAAAGTTATGGCTTCTAAAAGTTGGACTGCGCGGAGAACTTTTTCCTCCTGGCTGTGGGCATCTAGCTGTAGGGTGTTGGGGATCACTAAGAGTGCTAAAGCTGTGTGTGTTACAAGAAAAGAGCTACAGCATGGCGCTGGGAGGCTTAGTGAGGCACTAGGGAGGTGCAGCTACAAATGGTCTCTTACTGCAAGAAGCTGGGATCCATTGCGAGGCGCTGAAGCTTGGTTGGCCGTAGGTGACTCCTAGCTGCAGCATGCTGGGACTCCTTGGCGTGCACTGGGTTGGCCTGCTGCTGCTGCTAGGTTGCTGCTTGTTGCCATGCGATAGCATTCCTCCTACCATGTAATGTTTCGTCGAAATTTTTTGAGTGGGCCAAGTATCTTCGATTTTCTCCATTTAGTAAGGGAATTTAAACAATTTAACAAGAAAGTTATGGTAATAAGGCTATTGAGAAGGTACATGGGACACTAATATTACATATTTCCTTGATTATAATATGAGAGATATCTAAGAGATGGTGAATTGATCTATGACATGTATATGCAAATGATTAAATGATATGTAATATGGTTGGATGAAATGACTATAGGAAATTGTTAGAGGTTATGAACCATTAAGGTTATAAAATGAAAGATAATACTCAATAGTGATTGAGGGAAACCATAAATGTTTTATATGGCTATTACACATTAAGATTTATGTGAGATAAGCTAAAGAAGATGATATCAAATTTGTGGCCTAGGTGTTATTTTATAAACTAAAACAATAAGAAAGATAAGGATTTCTTTAACACTAAAGTAGTTACTAAGTATAATTAAGGGAAGAATATTAAGCTAGTGTGACCTAAGAGAAGAATACTTTGTAATAAAAAAGGAAGCAATTAATTGTATATGTGTTTGATGTGACTATAGAAAAGCGATTATGGGAAAGTATAAAACCTAATAAGGGAATAAAGTTGTAAGGTCGGTAAAGGACCAAAGTAGCATATGATTGGTATTGGATCACCCTATAGGAAAGGAGTATGGAATTGACAATTACAAGAAAGTATGTATGATTAAGAAATAGTCTTTAAAAGAAAATGGGAGATGATCTAACTTAAAAGGGATAGATGTAAGCTAAGAACGAATTAGTGTAAGAATATAGATTGATTTTGACAAGTATCTTATATTGAGAATGAGTTCACAATGGGAAGAATACTTGTAAGATAAGATAAGTATGATATTGGAGGGTTATATGTTAGTAACAAAAACAACGTGAATATGGTTAAGCAAGGCAAGCGAAATATGGAGAATGAAAGGAAACAAAGGTTATGATATGAAAAGAGTTTATAAAGTCAACTGATTAGACAAATCTCATCCAAAAGAAGTATTCTATGATGAACTTTGAAATAATAATGAGATAGAATTGAATAAGTTAAGATAAATACCATAAGAAATTGTAAGCTTTAAAAATAACTCAATGAAGAAAGGGTGAGATGGATTAAGTTGTAAGGTGGAAAATATAGAAAATTTTGAGGCAAGGAAATTATAAGTGTTAAAGAGAATGTAATATGAGGAAAAAGATAATATAGATAAAGGGATATATTGATAAGGATAGGGTCATAGAAAGGTAAGTAGAGAAAAGTTATAGAGACAAGTGAATGATATGAAAAGTTTATTTCAGACAGGATGAGTTTTTGCCAAAAAGGTGTTGCAATTGGGAATAGTCCTAGTGAATTATTGGTTCAATGCAATATAGTTGATTGGATACAATGGTGTTATTAATGTTGAGGAAAAAAAAGTGTAAATGTTACGAGTGATACAAAAATTTAAATAGTATGAGAGAATAGTATTGATGGAATTTTATTAAGAATGGTGTATATACCAAATGGCTTAAATCTATAAATAATGAGAATATAAAATTCTTAAGGAATGAATGATCTGATGTAAAGTGTATAAAGAGATGTAATATACCATGTGAAATCCTTAAGAAGAATATGACTAGTAGAAATAAGAATGTTATATTTAAAGCTATAATTATCACCCTAGTGAGGAACCCCAAGAAGTGGAAAGATTTTCCCTATAGTGAGAAGATGACTTAAAATGTTAATGTGGATGTTAAGATTCTACTATAATGAATAAATGGTATTTACTCAACGAACATAAGGCCTCTTAATAAGAAGGTAAAAGAGATACACTATTAGGTATGAAAATCTACACATAAGAAAAATATGCTATACAAGAGATAATGTGATGATATAAGATGGATAGGGCAATAGACTAAACAAATAGGAATTGCTTGATAAGAAGCACAATATTGGAGGGAATTACTAATTGAATATGGTTTTTGTTTAAAGACTTGTAAGGGCAATAACATAGTTCTATCATGGATACCTCAATAGATACCCTTTAGTATAACACGATTAGTGATAAAGTTGATGGTATTAGTTCTTAAGGCTCATTCTTAGAAATAAAAAGGATAAGTTCATATAGGGGCACATGTACTCTAATGCAAAAGACAAAAAGTACTTCATAGGAATCATAGTTTAAATAAAGCTTGCAGCTATATAGTATAAAGAAAAAGAATTAGTTGAAATAAGAACGTGGATATGGGGAAAGGAAGGTTGACACAAGTTTAATAAAGTATGTAAAGAGAATGAGGAATATCATCTAAGTGCTAGAAATTTTCATGAAGTATAAATGGACCATATATTTGAATGATAGAAATAAGAATCCTGATAACCATGTTAGAACACACCAAAGGATGGTGTTGACTAAGTAAAATTGTATTTCTTCATTGTACTTAAGTTGAGAACTAGAAAGAAATGTATAAGTATGAATATCAATAAAAATTAGCATTGAAGTGCATGATATGTACAACGATTAAGTTTGATTGGATAAGAAGAACTTGAGAATTTAAAAGAATATACATGCTTTACTAAACTTAATAGGAAAAAATCTTATTGAGCGGTAAATAAGTCTTCTTAGAAAAAGAAAAGGGAAGATCAAACTATAGGATACAAGGAACTAAAAAGGAGTTAGATTAGAATAGTAATGTAATTACATGAGATTTATTATGATAAATTTGCCAAGTAAAGTGAAACAACAAGGAGTATAGTGTGAGACAGGTATTCAATAGTAGAGATTTTGCCGCTGAAGTGCCTTAATGATAATGCAATCTTTGAAGTCAAAGAAGTTTTGGGATTTTTTTATATAGATGCATCAATACCATTTGTAAAAGGGTTAGTAGGAAGATGATTAAAGAGAGATGAAGCATAATTACTATTAAAGTATTTTCTGAAAGGTTGAAGGGTACAAGTGAACTATAAGATATGAGGAACCAGAAACTATTTGAAGTAAAGGATAATGTTTGTAGGGACAACCGAGACAATTAGTCTTAGAATATCTATATGTTGATTTGAAATTTTATAGAATTGTAAAGATTTAATGAACGACTATGCAATTGATATGTGGAGATAAGACATATAAGTTCATGAATGATTTAAGATGAATTTTGTTATGTCTTTCATTTGAGAATAGCTACGCATATACTATATGGTTATTACATGTCCAAAGAGTGATAAAATATTTGAAGTTGTAGAAAAGGCTTTAACAAAGGAAAATTGACTGAAAGTTTAGTTTGAGGAAATAATTAAATAATTCCTTATAGACATATATAGTTAGAGATTGATTATTTACAGAAAAATCAACTCTTCAATGGTAAGTGAAGAACAAAAATAGAAGTTATTTGTCTAAAAGAATTAGACATGAGATTATAACATTTAAGATATTATTCTGAAGAACAGAAATAGAAACCAACTGAGATATGTGCCCTAAGTATTGTCAATTGCTTTATGAGCCAAGACTTTTTGTTTTGAAAATTTGAAGATGAATTTTCTTAAGGGGGTAGAATGTAATACCCAAGGTTTCCTTAGCCAACTATAAATAGTAATGATGACATGATAACATCCATATACCGTATCATTTAAGGTCTTCTTAGTATACTAATAACCTTAAGAATATCACAAGAAGTGAATTTACTAAATAATATGACAATGAGTAGTAAAGGAAGTCAATATTGGTATGTGCTTTTATGATAAGGTGGAAGTCAACCGAGTTTGACCTAATGGGACTGTGTTAGCTAGTTATATGAAATATGAATCTAAAGTGCTAGTAAATGGATGTTCACATCTTTTAAGATATTGGGAGGTGATGATAGTGATATGGGAAATTGAATTTAATCAAAATTCCAATGGTATAATGGAGGTCAAACTTAGTTTGACCGAATGAGCTTATGTGATATACATATTTGATCAATGCTAGTAAAGAGTTAGTAAATGGGCATTATGATATATATGGAATTTATCTAACAATGTTTAGAGTGTGTAGTGATATTAGAAGGTAGGAATATATGTATTAGAGTGAAAGAAATGAAATGGAAAATATATTAAGTACCGAGTTTAAAATGTGCATATAAGAATTTTTAACCCATTAGATGACCGGCCTATTGGGCCTAGGAAGAATACAACATCTAATCTTGTGAGCAAATGGTTGGCCCAAAACAATGGATAAAGAGTGTGTAGAGAATGGATCTTTGGTGTGTAGCTCTTTAGTCACCAAAGTTGACTAAGTCAAATACTTAGCCAAGTGAAACTCTTGATTTTTCCTACACATGAGTCAAGCTTCCATTAGAACACCTAGCACTTTGTGATAAATCTCTCCATTATAGAGAGAATGCTAGCCCTCCACCTTGAACAAATCATAGCCATCCATCAAGGTTACATCTTAGCCATTGGATGGAACTTGATCAAATCTCCACCATCCAACCTATTGTTATATATATGAAAAAATTTATATTACAATCTTCATTTTTCTATCTTTACAACAAAGTTCTACCATGGCAAAAAGAAGTTCTCTCTCTCTACACTAAGAACCTTAACAAATCAAAGCTTATCAAGGTGAGGAATCTTGATCATCCCTTTCTTTCTATGTTTAAAGTTGATTTTGGTGACTACGTTGCTTGAAAAATCTTTTGTACACCTTATATGGGAATTTGGCCATGTTAGTGAATAGCTATGGAAATATTTTAAATTATAATTGATTACACCTATGGGTGCTTTAGATGAGAAATAATGAATTAGAAGTGTTAAAGTGAACTTTAGAAGCTCAGGTTAAGATTTGAACATCTTAAAGGAACTTGAACTTTTTGTGCTAGATGTTGACAATTGAATTATCATATAGGTTTTATGTTATGCTAATTACATAGCTTTATGATGAATTTGAAGATGTGATGATTTGGTGGGGAATTAATAGTTTGCCCCAAATTCTAGGGTTTATGGGAAAATTGGGGATTTAAGTATTGAATTTAAATTCATAAAAGTAAGGGAAAATCAAGCTTAAGAATGGAATTAGATGATTTGTATAATGTTAGTTTTTAAATCCAATTGATAGAAGTGACTTTCCCCAAAATTAATGAACTAGACTTATTTATGAAATTTAATGGTAGAAATAGAATTAGTTCTATTGAACATTAGAATTTGTTTATATTGTTTGTACTCAAAGTTGAAATGTAAGATTTGGAGGAAAGGAATTATCCTTCCTACAATGTATAGCTTCGGCCATTTAAAGAATGACTAAGGAAAATGATAAGATGAGTAATGGGTATATGTGTAGTATATCTTGCCTTTAATAATGATTGATGTGCAATTGAATTGCAAATATGTAGAATCTAAAGGTAAGGGTAAGGATGTTGTCATAAGTGTGAAGAGCACTACTAGCCTCAAGAGTCAAGTGTAATAGGAGCAAAGGAGTCCGAGGTGAGTACTTAATAATATAATATATCTTGTGTTATATGCTTTGAACCTTTATTATTTGAACCATAATTTTTAAAAGTATTCTAATTTCTTGAAAGGTTCGAACTGTTCATTGACTATTGAACCATTTGATATGATGCTCATTGATCCATTGATAAACTTGAATTGCTCATTGAACATTAGATCATTTGATATGATACTCCTTAATAACAATCGATTATTTTTGAACCTATCACACTAGATTCATAATGTGCTAATTGAATTCATTGATATAAATCTTACATGAACTATCCTATTGAATACCTAGTGATAAGTAGAAATCCCCTTTTTGGTGTTGGGAAAGACAAAAAACCTTTTGCACTTGGTAAAACCTGCGGGTAGGGCGAGAGTACCTAACCTCTATTAGGGGGAATGCCTAACCGTAAGACTTGATCAGTCTTATGTAATGTGATATTTGTGAGTGAGCAAGGCTTAGGCTGCCACTCTTAAATTTATACACGTGGGTAGCATCCTACTTCCACAAGTGGATTATTTCTGCTAATGATATTGTTTCCACCATAAATGGGAAATTGAACTTAATGATAATATTGATTGAAACTATTCCATTTCTATAAAGAGCCTTTTTGCTATTAACTTCTGTACTCACCATGCATTTACGTATATATGTATTTGGTATTATTATGTACTCACTGAGTCTTGTCTCATTCTCTAGTGGTTTCAATTTCTCAGGCATGATCAATAAGTCAACAAGATGAATTCCAAGCCATGTTCTTTTACTTGGAAATCGTTCGGTAAATTACAAGTGTCGTGATTCTTGATTTTTGAAGACCACTATTTAGAGCTCCATGGTAGTCAGAGGTTTAGTACTAGAATGATACTAGTTACATGTATTGTAAAAATTGTTGTGTTATTATTATGAAATATATGAATAATGTATATTAAGTTCTGATATGAAATGAAATCCTAGAAATCTTATAATTTGTGATTGTGAATGGCCTTATGAGTTAGTTAAGAAATGGTGAATGAGTAATGGGTAACAAGGAAAGAGTATCAGGTTATAGTTTTGGGGTAAGGTATAATATGATAATTGAATGAGATTATAAGTTAAGTGGATTTTATGGGTTTAGGTGACCTTATGTCTCCCTATGCCCTAGGACCATCATGGCTCAAAAGGAGGGTCGTGACACTTTCTTCCTTATATACTTCAGTCAACCAAGAAGCACACCTTTCATTCCAGAAAGGGGTCTTCCATCCATAGTCTCTGTTTTGATTCTAGCACTTCTAATACACCCCAAGATCCCTAGAGGGTTTGAACCAATGAAGGTGAAATCTAGAATAGGAAACTACCTTCAATCGCTATCTTCATCATCTAAAGGTGGACGAGTAGATGCATTACTGTGAGAAGGCCCAGCAACTGCTTTTGAAGTCACTCTCACCTCTGCTTCATTGGTTCTCTCCCTCCCCGTTGGCAGAGCTTTGACATTTTTTTCAACTAAAGGATCATGGCCAGCTATACTCAAAGGCCCACCTTCAGCTAGAGTAGCAGAAACAGCAACAGCAGCTTCAACTTTGGATTCTTCAGCCACTAGATTATTGTAGTAGTCATCAAAATCAAAAGAATTAAAATTCTCCTTTGCATAAGAACAATATTTCTCAGTATAAATACTTAGTACCAAGTGTAAAGTGTTGAAGACACTACACCAAGAGCAAGAGATTCAATAGTCGACGATGAGCGAGCTTCTATAGCAATATGAGGCTCTTCACCCATTGGCTACTCCACATCAATAATGGCACGCATTGGCTCCTCCACATCAATAGTGGAAGCTTGTTATTCTTGAACTCTTTTGGTCCGAAAAGTATCATCATCTCAAAGAATGTTTATTTCTTCCCTTAGAACAACCTCAGCGATAGATTCTTCTCTTTGAGCGATCTCAGAAGACTGACTCCTTTGCAACATGGTAGAGATAGATTGAAGATCATCTTTATCCACCAGAGCAAAAGTTGTAGTAAATCTAATTACATTCTCCACTAAGTTAGAGAGTTCAGCTATAGCCCCTTCCATAGTATTTCTTTTAGAAGATAAACCTATTTTCTCCTTTCCCTTCCTAAAAGGAGTAGACTTCTTTGACTTTTTAGCAACTTTCCTCATTGCCACTTCTTTGCTGATGTTCATGCCATCAACAGGCGTTCTAGTTTTTTTGCCAACAGTTTGCTTCACTAGATTTGGATTTAATGGGGTAGATGAAGGGAGCACCATCTTCAGAGGTTGTCATTCCTTTTCACTAAACCAAATAACCTACTAGTTACCTTATTAATGCTCAGCAAACGAGCATGGTAGTTTTAGGTTAGCAGAGTGATGTACTTCAAGTACTTCTCGATATTAGCGTAGCACTCATCCTCGTCATTATTCTCAACTTTGAAGAGAATCATAAACAAAGTTAGCAATTTGATGAAGAATATCAAAAACATTCAAACAACAAATGAGTACACAGACTCACACCTAACATCATTTATCCTTACGAAGGAAATCACTATACCTTGAGCAGTTTCTAAGGTCATGAAGACCTCTAGCTTCTTCATATTATATGAAGACCTTCCTTGGATCAAAGTATTTATTCCCACCTTCTCTTCATGAGTCAGACCCTCAAGCCAGTTAGATAGAGTGCCCAGATCTTAGGAAACCAAAACCAGGACCTTCATTTGCTTTTCACCTAATGATAATGAAATGTTTTGCCTAGTTAGGGACTTTATTTTATTTACATCTAAAGAGATAGCATTTTGAGCGAGAGAAAGTAGTAGACCTTCCTAGCTTAAAGAAGACTTAGAACACCTTCAAAGTGGGAGTGATCCTCAAGGTAATACAGACCACTTCAAAGAAGAATATTTCCCTAATGCATCAGATGAAGTGCCATTTGATTCAACTGGTAGTGGTTGAAGAGTGCCACCATGAAAGGAGATGATGGCCACGTCAACCTAGCCATCATCTGGTCATAGAAAAAGACATAGTTGCAGTAATCCTTTTGTAGCTCTCTTAAGGACTTTTGCATCTTCCTTTTTCCCATCCATCAAGACTATCTCCTCAAGTTCTGGGATGTATAGCTCAAATTTGACATTACTAGGCTTCAAGTTTTGAGCCCACACCTTAAAATCTCTTACCTTAACTGTAGAGGTAGTGAAATGCCCTTAGTTAAGCAAAGCCACAAAAAATTTAGAAGTTGCAGATTTTGGGGCCATTCTAGTGTTTTCAAAGAAAAGTTTGAAGGAAAATAGAAGAAAATTCAAGAAAATGCAAGAAAAGCATAGAACACAAACACAAACACAAAAGGCTTTGAAGCTTAGGAGAACAACAAAGGAAAAAATAATGAAAGAGTACGCACTAAAAATGTAGGGAAGTAGAGGAAAATGCCCACTATTTATAAAAGATCGAACTCTCGATAACCATCCACTAATCATTAATTCAAATTTCAAAAAGCAATTTCAGGGTGCTCAAGAATTGATCTAATGGATGATATTAAAGAGCCCATCACCTCACTAGGCCATTTGTCACTTCCAACTAAAATAGTAGCATCATTATTCATACATAATTTTAGTTGTTAAAAGGATAAAGAGATTTGTAACCATTATAGTTCTTCACCAAGTAAACTCCTTGCTAAGACCAAAGGAGTTTAATACATATCCAAGTTCGAAGAAGTTTCTTCAATAAAAAATGGCTTCACACTATGTGTTTCAATAAGGACTTCACAGAGCACATCCTTATCGAAATAGGGTGCCTTTGATAACTATAAAAATCAATCCTAAGAGAATTTTGACTTTGGATCCTTAAGAATATAGATCTCTGTAGGAATTTAATGAGTTTCAGCTAAGGCCCAAGAATAAGGTCTAGTGTGAAAGGTTAGAAAGGTCAAAGAGGTTGAGTTAAAGAACATTGCCATACAAAGAGCATTACTTTTTTGCCACCTCTTTGCCTAAGCATCTCTCCACCAAGGCATGCTTCTTCGGGAAGGCCCACATTGATCTTTTCCTTACATCTTTAATACCTCTTCGGTGATGACCTCCAGCTTCTACAATTAAGCATGACAAAGCACCTATATCTATGACAGAGTACCTTCATCTGCCTGCCTCATAAAGAAGTAGACTTTTCCAAGTGACATTAGACAATTCTACCATTTGAATGACATTTATACATTTACTTCCTTGTCATCACGAAAGCTTGATGTGTGATCCACCCTTATCCATGAGGAGATACTTCCAATTAATCAAGTATAAATAACTCCCACGCATTATCATGTAAAGTAGCTAAGTCTCCACCTTCTAATCTCCTTCTTTTATTCTAAATGCTCTCAACTTCATTTATGGCTAACTTGAGCGTTAGAGCATCATTCCTAGGTCAAGGCTTGGGCTCCCTCACTCTTTCTTGCTGTTTTGTAGGTTAATTCTATCATATCCACCAAGTTCCTTCATAAAATCTAGCCTATTTCCCTTCCCAAAAAAAATAAAAAAAATTGAGCTTATCATTACTAAATATAAATTTACTTTTTATCCAACTCAAATATTTAGATTTTAAACTTTCTAATAAAAATTTAAGTCAAATATCTCCATTTATATAAGAGTTTTCACCTGTTCAAAAAGAATTATGAAAATAAGAAAACTATTTTCCTTGTATACCTAACATTCTCTTCTTTATACTTTTTTTTGTTAGACTACATATTATAAATATAAATAAACTCAGCAGAAGAGCATTGCGTCACTCTGACACTGCCGTACACCTTTAATTCCCTTCTGCATTTCGCCGCTCTGCAGCACGCATGCGCTAAGCAGATGCCTTCTCTACATAATAATGTCTTGTAAACATATAATGATAATAATTATTTAATTTTACATACATAAAATTAATTACAGGTAGAGTAATATACAAGTTTTATTAATCATAATCATAATTAATAAATTAATGCACTATAATATATTCGTATAAATTAAAATGATGTAAATCTTAATTACTCTGGCTAGATATAATTGTTACAATTAATGGTAATAATAGAAGTATTACTACTGGCTACATTCTTTTGACTAATATATGCCTAATAATAATGACTAATTAGTCAATGAGATTGTATGCACATACATAACTGGAAAGTACTAATTAATTTGTACAAGTATCTATAATCTAATCAACAATCATAATCATATAATCTTAAACTACATAATTACGATAGTTAATTGTGAAAAATTTCAAAAATTAAAATTTCGCACGGAAAATTTATCAACTTCTACGAGCCTTTATTATTGAAAATTAGCTTACTTGAATTTTGGTAAATAATTAATAAAAATGAGGGATGGGCTTGCAAGCATGAAATTGAGCCCAGATTCTACAAATTTAATTCAATGGCTTCGGAAATACCCACAATATACAACAGCTCTTCTTCCATTATCTCCATGGCCATGCATCATGAACATACGATACAAGCTCTCTTCTTCCATTTCTTCTTGCTTTTGCTCTTCTGGGTTCTGCTTATTGTACTGTCATGTGTACCTTGTTGAACAAATCAGCATTTGATTATAAGTACATGTGAAATCTTAGGAGGGTTGAAATAAATCCTCTACACACCAGCAATTATATAAATAAGAAATATTTGGATTAGTATATACTTAAAATTAATCAGTTAATTACACTTTATACTGATATTTGAACATGTAAACATGCTAAAGTCAATAGTTTTTCTCTATTGATAATTATATCTTAAATATAATGAGAGATCACTTATACTAAGCATAATTAGAGAGTAATTTAGAAGTATTATTAATCATAACTAACTCTATAGTCTTATTCATAATTCATAAACAAAGATTCGTCTTTAATTCCTTATATGATAATTAAAAAATCAACATGGCATTAAATAATTAATACATTAATTCCAGATGAATACAAATTAAAGTGCAATTATAAGATACTTTTTTTTGAGACTAAATGCATTGTTGGAAAATTTAATTATTACGTTATAAGCTTCAGCAACTGCATCCTACGGCTATAAATTGCCTTATCAGATTCTTTCAAATTGACTTTTCAACTCTAGCCCACCCTTTCTAAGAAGACAAACTCATATACATATACTAATTCTCTTTTGACCAAAAGGGCATTTTTGACATCTCAAACAACTAAAATCCAATCCATGCAACTAAAAGGAGAAATAAACACAAACAATCCACGCACATAAACACATTCTTGCTAGATATTAAACATTAATTATAATCAAGATTATTAAGAAACTAAGACTTTTTAATCCTCTGCTAATTAACAAACCCATTTTCATGTTTTACAAGTTAATTATTATGTAAATATTCAAGAAAACAATTCACAGTCAACTCTTGAACATGTATAAAAGCTGTTTCAATTCCTTAATTTAGGGAGCATATATACATTAATATCATTAAATATGTATGAGCAATCGTATATAGTGAGCTGTTTTTCAAATTATTCCAATAATATGATGATATTGTTAAGTAATTGCACATCCATCATCAAGGAAATTGAAGAAAATAAAAATGCTCCTAACTCTCATATATTGCAAGAACATAAATTAAGAATAAATAAACCGTATTTTTTTCAATGCCAAGTCAATTTTTATTTAATGTATTGGAAACTATTATATATAAATATTGTTTGATTGTCAATCACATGGGGTATATATATACTTAGTAAGGTTAATTCGCTTTGACCATATCATCTATCTAACTATTATAATGTCTCAAGAAAGATAAAATTCTTTACGATCCACTTAAATTTCCTGCTTATCAAAGCAAAATGAATGCTTTACTTCAATTGCCTATCCAAAAAAAAAAAAGAATGCTTTACTTCAATCAAATTATGATGATTTTACTAGCATGCAATTATGGATTTCTATGACTGAAATCTAATGCCTATTTACAAAGGAAGTTCTTAATATTCTTCTTGAAAGAGGTTTAATGATGTGAAGTTTAAATTAGAAGGTAAAATTCGAATCGTAATCTCTAAGATCTTCGATTTTAAGCTTGAGATTACACAACAAGAATGAACTCAAATCCACGCAATGTGTTAACGAAAGATTAGCTAAAACTATGAATTGAGTAGCTTTGATCATTGCTTTATTCTTAGTTATACACTTCAAATGAGTATTTGAGTATATATACTAGAGCTTCTATAGCTATGATGATCATCACATAGATATAGGTTTATACTCTTCTTGTTTATATAAGTGCTTCATTTTAATTGATTAGGAGTAACAAAAGTTAATTTGGGTACTATAATGTGTGTAGAATGAAGTAAATTAATTCATTTGTATAATTTAGTAGGAACTAAAGAGTGAATTTATAATTCTTTCAGAGATAATTTTTCTATATTCTAATTAGAGAAGCATTCATAGCTTGGTGCATCATTAATTAGGACTCTATTACATACTAGCTAGATGTTCCTATGCTAGTTTACAAGGTATAATTCCTTAATCTCAACCACCATCATATGGTATATGTAGTGGCTCAAAATTTTTTAATCCATGAGCAAATCTAGCTTAAACCTAATATCTATAGTTAATTAGGATGTGGCTAGGTTAATTGATTAGGACCCAATTACTAAGGTTTATTTATTCATTTATTATTTTTAGTTAAAGATTGCATACTTAATTACATTATATTAGAAAAATTAAACCAAAATTTAATTACTCAAGTTCCATAAAAAATTTCCTTAAACCATTAAACACAAGCCTTAAAATTAAGTTATATATAGAGCTAGAAAGAAAAGCAATTAATAATCTTGGTCAAATAAAAATTTCACATGAGGAAAAAAAAAAAAAAAAAGAAGATATCATTCTATATAGAATGATGAAGGGTCACATGCAATTCTCTTCAAGCTATTCATGGTACATGATGGAGCTTTATGAAGGGTGTCTCTATATCTATCTAAGCATATAAGTACGTAGTACACTACACATGTGATGTACAATGAAAAAGCAATTTTGTTTTTACTTTTATTTTTATTTATTTATTTATTTTTTTGGTTGAAGGGTAGGGTTTTCCTTTTCTTCATCAACTATAGCTTTGAAGGTAAAATATCATAATGGATTCAGGAAAACATGTCAGTACAATTCCAACCCTTAGATTGAAAGCCTTCGAATATACGCGCTGTTTGTAACTAAAATTTCCATTGCTACCACCAATTTTGAAATGATAATTGATCACCTCACACTCATTCACAGTACTCACACAAACTCTATTTAATCCCCCAACTAGCCATGTGGTTCTTCCCATATAGGAGACATGGCAACTTATTTGCAATATTTTTGGGGCCTATACTTCTCCATTTCACTTTATTTTCTTCACTCAATATCTACATCTCATGTAACTTTATTTATTCATTTTTTCTTTTTGTCTTCCTCCCCTATAATAATGATTTCATCTTTTGTTAATATATATAATTATATATTTTTGCAGGTTTACATTGTTTATCTAGGCCACAACCAATTTCTTGACCCTGTTGTTACTTCAAACTCTCATTTCCAACTCCTCTCTAATGTCTTTGCAAAGTACATTAAATTTTGTACTTAATTATTTTTTTTTAAAGTTTATTTAAGTTCTTAATTTATAACCATCTTGAACTTTTATTGATTATTTAATTTCTATCATCATTTCCTTATTATAGTGAAGAAGAAGCTAAACAATCCTTGCTCTACAGCTACAAGCATAGCTTCTCAGGCTTTTCAGCAATGCTTAATTCAACTCAAGCAACCACCATTGCCAG
Source organism: Reutealis trisperma (assembly GCA_947687605.1). NCBI lineage: Eukaryota > Viridiplantae > Streptophyta > Magnoliopsida > Malpighiales > Euphorbiaceae > Reutealis > Reutealis trisperma. The sequence goes on along the minus strand of CANTUT010000176.1, from coordinate 13,649 downwards.
TAATGAATTTATTATCTTTCACTGATCCTATTTACATGATAATCAAGAACTATATTATTATGTGATTGAGAAAGTAATTATTTCTTGTAGAAATGAAAGGAGTGATATCAGTGTTCAGAAGCAAGACCCTAAAGTTGCATACCACAAGAAGTTGGGACTTCTTAGGCCTTACTTTGGAAAGCACTACTAAAGTAACTCCATTGCCATTGCGCTATGGGGATAACGTTGTTGTCGGGATCTTTGATACAGGTATAGTTATAGCAAAGTTCTGCACTTATAAGAGATAGTATATGGACCTTTTTCTAAAAATTTTTTGAAAAGAAGAAATGAATATCAAAATTTGAATCTTTGACCTTGTATAGTACTAAATCATTATATATTTGTATATATTATTATTCCATAAGCAGAAATTTTATTATAAAAGAAGTAAAATATGAAGACTTAAATATATCTATTAGGGAAAACAGAGTTATAAGTGTAAGAATAAGAAAAGAGAAAAAAAAAAAAACAAGCAGCAGGAAAGTATCGAGCTACAGGTACATAATTCTTTGAAGGGGTGATGCACATTTCTTGTCATGAGTGAACATATAACTTGTTGCAAAGTATATGTAATATATTGAATTATAAATCTGATTTTTTTTTTTTTGGTTACATTCATGAATCTATTTGTTTGTTTTGTGATAATAAGGCATATGGCCAGAATCTGAAAGTTTCAAGGAAGAACAATGCTTAGGGCCAATTCCACCGTCCTGGAAAGGAGAATGTGTAAAAGGGAAAAAATTTGAACCGAAAAAACATTGTAACCGCAAATTAATTGGTGCTCGTTACTATTTCAAAGGTTTTGAAAAAAAATATGGACCTTTAAACAAGACTGAAGAATATCAATCTGCTCGAGACTTTCTTGGTCATGGAACACATACAGCATCAACAGCAGTTGGATCCATAGTTAAAAATAATGTAAGTTTTTTCGGTTTCGGACAAGGTATTGCTAGAGGAGGAGCACCAAGAGCAAGATTAGCAGTTTACAAGATATGTTGGAATAAAGGGTTTGATGGGAAATGTGCAGAAGAAGATATTCTTGCTGCTTTTGATGATGCAATAAAAGATGGTGTTAATATAATATCAGCTTCTTTTGGTGCATTGCCCCCATTAGTTCAATTCTTTGATTCAAGTGTTGATATTGGTTCTTTTCATGCAATGCAAGCTGGTATTACTGTGGTTTTCTCAGCTGGTAATGGAGGTCCTGATCCTTCTTTAATTGGAAATGTCTCACCATGGAGTATTTGTGTTGCTGCTTCAACTATTGATCGAACATTTCCAGCCAAGATTGTTCTCGACAAGAACCTCGCTGTCATGGTACATAATTTAAGCATACATAATATATGATCTCCTTAATATGAATATTTAGGGCTAAGGCAATTTTTTTTTTTTTTTTAAGTCAACAACTTTCATTATGAATGCTTTGTGAAAATAGGGTTTTCCCTGGATGAAAAAGAAGTAAATAGATTTTTTTTTTTTTAATCTTCTTTTCTAAAAAGACAAAAAAAATAAAATTTACTTTCTTTTTTTTTTTTTTAAATATTTGTCGTTTTAAAGATTTTTTTTAATTTATTTGCTATTTTAAAATTTCAAAAAGGTATATGTTATTTTTTTTCCAAATTTTCTCTTAATTTATTTTTCCATTAAACATTTGCGTTAATTGTTTTATTTCTTTACATTAAAATAGAAAAATGATATTTTAGTTTTTTTACTTTAAAATTATGATAATTTTATTACTTTTTTAATCAATGTGCCGAAATCTTAAATGGTAAATATTTTGAATCAGACGAAGTATTTTATTATATATATAATATTAATAATTAAAGCTCAACTTATCATTGCTAAATAGAATTTTTTTTAACAGAATTTAGGAGGGTTTTGTTTGAGGTAATAAGCTTGATATATTTTGGTCATAAAAACTTCAAAGTATATTTATTTAATTAATAGTTTCAAACTCTCTTTTTCAAAAACCAATTAAAATTCTAGCTGCCTCTATATATTTATATTTTATATATCTATATATGGTTAATTTGACAAACTAATTTGATAGTGATGATTATTTATTTAGGGAGAAGGCTTCATAACCAAAGAGATCAAAGGAAAATTGGCACCTGCCCAAACGTATTTTGGAAATGGGTACCTCTCCATCCCTCTATTTCTCAGGATATATATATCTATGTATATGAATTAATATTGATTTTATTGCAGGATTTGCGCAAAGGAGACTTGGAATAATAAATCTGCAGCAGGGAAGATTGTTCTATGCTTCTCCAATATAGGGCCAATACCATTAAGCGGAATTGCGCAAGAAGCAGTGAAGATAGCAAGTGGATCAGCTTTGATATTTGTTGACTTTCCTACAAAGCAGATTGCTGATGTTGATATCGTCCCCACTATTCGTGTTGACCTCACCCAGGGATCTCTCATTTTTAAGTTTCTTTCTCAGTTTAAGTTGTAAGTGCAACATTTCTAATTCATTTTACTTTTGAATTTTTTTACATCTAACAAATAATAATATCTTAGTAATTCATTATTATTTATTTTTGGAAATTAAGACACCAGCACATTAATTAGTATAATAATTATAGAAACTACAATATATATACACATTAATTTTTTTTTTTTTAAATTTTTGTTAGGACAGTGCTAGGTGTAGTGGGTTGTCATGAATACAAGTGGCAAAAATGTCGACTTCAGTGGATCTGTATTAGGTCATTTGAGGTTGTAGATGGGTTGGTTTATGCATTGGGTTGACATTATTGGGATGAACTTTTATTTGCTACTGAGACTATAGCCACATAGTGACAAGCACCAATTATCATTAATATTTCTATTGTGATAAGGTGACATGATCATGAATTAATTTTGTTGTAGTCTCCCAATGATAAAGATATTGCCAAGTAAAACTGTGGTTGGAAAGACACCAGCACCTGTAGTCGCATGGTACTCATCTAGAGGGCCAAGCACACTTTCAGCTGACTTTCTGAAGCCAGACTTGACTGCTCCAGGAATCAATATATTAGCAGCATGGCCTCCATTCACTACTCCAACTTTGATGCCAGAATATGATGATCGCTCTGTGAATTGGAATTTTCAGTCAGGAACTTCAATGTCTTGCCCTCATGTATCTGGTGCAGCTGCTCTTGTTAAATCTGTCCATCCCTCTTGGTCTCCGGCAGCCATTAAATCTGCTCTAATGACTACTGGTAAGAAAGATATGAATTTTCATCTAACAGTAAAAAAACCCTTTCTATATTTTCGCCGCCATCTTCTATTTGTTATCCACATCCCACATGCACCTAAAAACTTTTGGACTTCACTACTACATGGAAAATTGTTGTGGTGACAATGTATACAAACTTCAAGCTCTAGGCTGTATGCAACCATCCATTAAGTCATATGAGAATAGGACTCTAAAAATAGACCCTACATCATCCTAGAATGTGATTGTTGGTTTACAGCTAAAAAGTTTGTAATGAATTTTAGTTGGGTGATTTTGGAATTATTATTTTTAGGATTATGAGATTATAAGCTCCATCCAACTCTATTTAAAGTAAAAATACCTAAAATGTACAAATTATTACTTAAAACAAAATATCTTCCTTATGGTCATCGAGCCCACTCTATGGTACCTATAAGTACCAGCACAAGATCTGGTTTATAGGTAATTTAATATGCTAGCACATATTGACAAATGTCATATCACATCATTGTCAACAGTTACGTGAGATCCATATTAAGTTTAACTTCTTTAATTTGAGAGAGACTCATGTAGATTGTAAATAAATTATTTTCTATATGTTTTCTTTTATTTTAGTGAACTTAAAAAGAAACTTTTCATATTTTTTTATTCATAATATTAGTCCCAATGGCTTTAATTATAATAAATCTGAATTCCGTCTGAATGAGTTTCATTTATTACAATAGATTTAGCTTCAACAAATGGGCTTGATTACAATAGGATTGTTTTAATTATGATAGACTTGATTTCGTTTTTCAAGGATATAGCTTTGGTCCAAATGACCTAGCTTATATGAGAGTGGCTTTTGCCCAGGCTTTGTTGATTCACTTTTCGATTGATCTTATAAAGAAACACTTTATTATATTACTTACCGAAAGTGATGGTAATAATAATATTAATGAAAACAATAAATAACTAAGTTAGCAAATGAATGGGATTCAACGAATATGTAAGGGAGCTTTTTTACTATATTGTTCATTCATTTCTTAACTTACAAATAAAAATATTTACATTCTTATGAATTTTTTACCTGTTTATTATATCCTCCAATTAGACTTTGCGGCACATCTCAAGTTTCTTTTTTACTCTTAATTTCTCAATAATTTTCGATGGCCCAATAGAGTCAAAAGATTTTCTATAAAAATATCCATCAATGATTTCCCAATAACTCTATTATTTCAAATCAATGTATCACCATCTATGTCCGGATTATCATCAAGCTCTATTCGACTCATCTTTAAACTTCCTAGATCCACCAATCTATTTCCTAGACCCACTTGGAGATCTTCCAAAAAACCGGAAGGAACATCTTAGATATATGGGTTTCATTTGCAGTTGGCTAATTCTTTAGAAGAAGGTTTAGAGAGAGAAAGCTCTTGGTTTTGAATTTAGTTTCTCTTGAGTTTCAGAAAGAAACTTTAGAATTGAAACTTTTAGAAAGAGAAAGGAATTATAGCCATTTAATGGTGAAACTAATATATTTCTTAAATTTCTTTTAAATTGAAAGATTAATTACGGCTTCATTATGAAAAGATAGAAAACTGTTCAATAGTGCCTAGGGATAAAACATCTGACATTGGAAAAGTTACTGGGTCAGTAAATTTTTCTTGGAAAAACTATCATTAATTACTAGAGAAAAATTGTCAATGAAAGATGACTTTGTGTTTTTCCCAAACTTATCAGTTACAATTTAATATCTTGGGATATTACACCTTCGAACGAACTCACCAGTTCGTTCGCAATCATCTTAAGACACCAAAACCTTATCATTGAATTTGCAAGTCATCTTTATGAGTATACCTTGATATCTATATATTATCATTGAGTCTACAACTTGTCTTTATCTCATAAAGTCTAGACGCACCCTGTCCCCTTCGTAATTCTATGATTACTGTCGACCTTGTCACCATGCTCCTTAACTTTTTTTACATTTACTTTGCGCATCTTGTTGAATTGAATCCATCTATTCACTGTGATGTTGTGTCTTGTTTAGGTATTATATGAATACTCCTTTTTAATTAACTCATTCATATTCCTCTTCATATCATCTCTCATCATTTATCTCTCATACAACCTCAATTCATGACACTCGACACTATTTCTAGATTCAAGTCGTCCTTATAGCTCTTGCTCGATACTTCTTACTTTTGTCACTAACCTTATTATTGTCCATCAAGTTTCCAACATACACCTTTGCAATCAATGTTTATCCTTGATTATTCTCAAATGTCTATTATGACTAATAAGATATTGGGGTATTACAATGAATTAAGAAATAAAAATATTATTTATTTCTTAACTCGTTAATATTTAAGTATTATGGCAAAAAATTTTGTAAGACATGAAATATTAGTGCATATCATAGTTTTTTAATTATTTTTTTTAATTTTGAAAGGATTTATTTAAAATATATATTAATGAAAAATTATGTGTCTAACTTAGCAAAATTAAAAATTATCATAATTAATTTCATAATTTAATCTTTAAATATTGACTAAATTTAATGTTTGTAATTAAACAATATAATGCTTTAATTAATTGGTGAAGTATGTTGCAATAAAAAAAAAATGTCTTATATAGTTGTAAGGAAAAATGTCATTGGTTCAGCTTATTTTGTTTTTCGATGCATTAAATTAGTAATTTGCCTAACAAATATTTTACCCTAATTAATATTTTATATTTTTTTAATTTTAACGGTTATAACAAATATCTAATTAATAAAAATACTATCACATATGTCCAATAATATTCTAAAAATAATTTTTTTAAAAAAATACTGTATAAGTATTTATTTTAATATTTGATCAATAATTATATAAATGAATTTAAGTAGACAAATTATTTTATTATATAGAATTTGAACTAATACATTATTTTGGACATATTATTACAATGAATGCACTCCAGTTTTTTTTTTTTTTTTTCATTAATATCTATGATATACGACGCATGAAAATAATTTACTGTTTCTTTATTTTTTTGTCGTTGGATCAGCATCTACAAGAGACACAGCCTTTGATAACATTCTAGCTGGAGGATCAATGGAAGTTTCAGATCCCTTTGACATTGGCGCAGGCCATATAAATCCATTAAGGGCAATAGATCCAGGTCTTATTTATGACATGAAAACAAAAGATTATATTATTTTCTTATGCAACCTTGGCTACACACAAGACCAAATACAAAAATTAGTTGGAACAGACACATTTAAATGCAAATCTTACAATCATGATAAAACCAACACAAACATAAATTACCCATCAATTACAGTCTCTAATCTCCAATCCATTACTACAATTAAAAGAACTGTTAAAAATGTTGGTAAAAATAAAAATGCAATTTACTTTGTTAAAATTGCTGAGCCTAATGGAGTGGAAGTAGTGATTTGGCCTCCCATATTGTTCTTCTCATACTTCAAGGAAGAGCTTTCTTATTATGTGACACTTAAGCCATTGAAGAAATCTCAAGGAAGATATGATTTTGGAGAGATCATTTGGTCAGATGGATTTCACTGTGTTAGAAGTCCATTGGTTGTGTTAGTGAATACTATTCATGATGACGCTCATGATTTTTTATCAAGCATTTAATCAACGTCCTTAATTATGTAATACATTATCTCTTTTTTTTTTTTTTTTTTTCTTTCCATATTTGTATGATTGAAGCTCATTGTATGGTTTTTGTTGTTTTTCAACTTTGGTTGTTATGTAATAAACCTAATAACCATCATTGTGATTTAATATAAAAGAGATTAATAACTACTATCGCATGATTGTGTTCAATCCAACTCTAACTTTGGAGATCATTAATTTACACATGAGCAAATAGTTTATTCATGGATGGAATTAAAAGGAAAAATATTTTCCTTCTTTGAACATGTTTTAGAAAAAGAAAAAAAAAAAAAAAGCAATTTTAATCCATATTATGAATAATAAATTAAAAAAAAAACTTTTTTTAATAAATCATGATTTAAAAAAAAAAAAAAATCTAGTGATGAGGGATAAAAATAGTTTTGATATAAAATGGGCATGAAGGTGATTAAAGAATGTTGTTATATTATGGATCACGGTTCATATTGCATTATGAACTATGAATCCAATACATATGGAAACATCTTTCTTTCTCTCTCTCTCTCTCTCTCTCTCTCTTTTACATTAAATGCAGGAGACCATATGATTTTAAGTCATTTTTTTGTATTTTTTATTTGTTTGTAATACTTTTAATTAAACTTATATTAATTTTACTTTATAAAAAAAGCAATTTATCTTTTTACCATATCTCACCTCTTTATTTTGCATTATATCATTATTAATAATTTATTAATATATTATTTATTTTAATTTTAAATGAAAAATAATATAATTTTTATTTTAATTTTATATTTCAATGTGTTTTATATTTTTTTATTTCAGCACTAAATTTATTTTTTAATAATCTAGCATTTTTATTACAAAAATTAAACAAATAAAAAACTAGAAGAATATAATTTTTGTTCTTTAACTAATATAATTTAAATTAGAAGAATTAAACAAATAAAAGAACTAACCCATTAATGTAATTCTTTTTTTAGATAAATTAATATAATTTTAATAATCTTTAGAATACTAAAAAATAAAATAGAATAAATATAATTTTAATATGTTAATTAACTGTTGATTACATATTTATCGCATGTAAGCAGAATGTTCATTATTCATACACTATATATTCATTATATTTAATAGTAAGATATATTAAAAGATATATTAAAAAATTATATATTTTCTACATTTATGAATGTATATGATAAAAACTCAACCATTAATGTAATTTTTTCTTATAAAAATTAATATAATTTAAATTAGAAGAATTAAACAAATAAAAAAAACTTATCCATTAATGTAATTTTCTTCTTAGAGAAATTAATATAATTTTAATTATCTCTAGAATACTGAAAAATAAAATAAAATAAGTATAATTTTAGTATATTCATTAACTGTTGATTATATATTCATTACATGTGAGCAGAATGTTCATCATTCGTACAGTGTATATTCAATAAATTTTGCAGTAAGATATATTAAAATACATATTAATAAATTTATTTTTTATAAAAAAAATTATTATTTTTACACTTCTGAATGTATATGACAAAAACTCAACCATTAATATAATTTTTTTTTTCTTATCGAAATTAATATAATTTAAATTAGAAGAATTAAACAAATAAAAAAACTTAATTATTAATGTAATTTTTTTTAGAAAAATTAATAAAATTTTAATTATCTCTTGAATACTAAAAAATAAAATAAAATAAATAAAATTTTTGCATGTTCATTAACTGTTAACTATTGTTCATCGCATGTGAGCAGAATATTCATCATTCGCACATTTGTATATGTATTATATTTAGCAGTAAGATATACTAAAAGATATATTAAAAGATTTATTTTTTTTTAAAAAAATATGTTTCCTACACTGCTGAATGTATATGACAAAAACTCAGCCATTAATGTTATTTTGTTCTTATAGAAATTAATATAATTTTAATTAGAAAACTAAACAAATAAAAAAAAAATTCAACAATTAATGAAATTCTTTTTATAGAAATTAATATAAATTTAATTAGAATAATTAAACAAGTAAAAAAATTCAATTATTAATGTAATTTTCTTAGAGAAATTAATATAATTTTAATTATCTCTATAATACTGAAAAATAAAATAAATATAATTTTAATTACAAATATCACAAACAAATAAAAAAAAAATTGATAGTGGTCCCCTCTTTTAATATTAAATTTGGTCTCTTTCTTTACTTTTCTCCCATAGTGCCACATATTTTTTATGTAATATTCCAACTTAATACATGTTGCATGTACGGAAGTATAGTAAAGATATCCGATTAGTATCGTAATACATGCTTAAGTTAATAATGAATATGTGAATTAAGTTCAAATATTTTGTATTTATGTGTGAATTTTTCACATTTTTATAAGATAAATAGTTAAGTAATTGATAAATAAATTTTGATTTATAAAGATTATTAAATGAATTTATGAAAACTGAATTTATTATAGATGATGATAACCTTATATACTATTAAATAAATATTTTCAAACTTGAAATGATTTAAATTTAAATGTTTCAAAAATAGTAATTTTATATTGACATTCAAAGTTATAAATATTTACGAATTTATGTTTGAATGTTGAATTGATATTGATATTTATTTATATTATTATATTGATATTGATAAGCTAAATTTATATTGATATTTGATATTATATGTATGATTTATTAATATTGTTAAATGAGTATTTGAAATAATAGAGAATTATTTCAAATTTAATATTGATATTTGGAATAATTTATTTATTATATTTTATATTGATATTTGAAATGATATTAATTTTGTATATTATTACTAATATTTTTTAAGAGAATATTTTATTAATGAAGTATTGGATTTTAAACTTATTATTTATTAAATTGATAAAGTTTTAAATTAAAGAAATTGAAATTTTATTGTGAAAATATAGAAATTTGTTTAATTTATATTTGACATTTTATATTATGATTTATATCATAATTATGGGAAAATATTGTGAATTTTTGTGAAATAAATATTTTAGTTAAAATTATTGTTTAAAAGAAAATTATGTAACTAAATATTATTATTATTATTATTATTATTATTATTATTATTATTATTATTATTATTATTATGAGAAGAAACAAAAAAAAAATAATAAAACTTGCTTAGCCCTGCTCGGGCAGAAGGAGAAAAGAAACAGAAAGTGATAGAGCAGAGAGAGAGAGAGACGGCTGATCTTTGGTCCACCACCATCCGGCTGCCACCAATCGACATGCGCCACACTAGAGGAAAAAGCGCCCGCCGATGAGTCAACCCACAGAAGCCCGTAGCCAACAGCCACCGGATGGCGGAGTATGCACCATTCAAGGCGACTGCCGGCAACTTTTTCTAGACCGTTTTTCAGTCATTTTTTGATTCCATTCGCAACAGTTCTGGTATATCTAGAATGCTTTTCCTTCTACACTTTAATTTAGTATATCCTTTGCTAATTTTAGATAAATTTTATTTTCACTAGAATCCGGCGATCTCAACGGCTGCCACGCCATTTCTAGCCATTTTCCGGTGAATTTCAGAAAGTGAAGGTTATATTCAGACTCCTCATGTCATAGGCTAACTGTTGATACCCTTGAATCGCAATTCGGTCATCGTTGGAATTTTCCGATGACCGGATTCCAATGATCCCAAAACTGATGATTTCGGACAGCAATTTCAGCTCATTAAACTGAGTCATATGGTATAAATCTTGACTCCTAATTGTATATAGATAGTGAATTATGAATTTATTTGTGAGAATTTAAGTAAATAGTTTATTGGAATTAATTAGTTAAATTGGATAGTTGAATTGAGATAATTATTATTTATATGATTATTGAATACTATTGATGATTAATTGAAAGATTGAAGTGAGATGTGGAGATTGGTATTGATTGAATTGAATTGGGCGAATACTAGTTTGATAATGAAGAATGGAATCAATGGATGGGATTAGTGCATTGAAGGCCCAGGTTAGACCAATTAATTGTGTTATTGTTGATAAATTATATTTATGGTAGTTGGGAGTTAATCTTAGTTTAGAGGAGATGCTACCAAATTTTTGGTAGATAATTGAAAGATAAATAAGAAAGAAATAGTATGATAGTATCTAATAAATGATTTTATGTTTCTAGAAGTATGCCAAGGGAGAATTCGGAGGATAACTGACAGAAGGAAGTATTTCGTTAGATTGCAATTGATAGTCCAGGTGAGTGAAGAGTACATAATGTTATGTTTAAGTTTAAAATATTTAAAGTTAATAAA
>CANTUT010000175.1:3792500-3801603 GCA_947687605.1 Reutealis trisperma | reverse complement strand
TTATAATATATATATATATATATATATATATATATATATATATATATATGTATGTATATATACAAATTTATAGAAAGTGAATTTTATTTGATGCATTAAATAATTTACATAAACAAATAAAAATAATATTTAATAACTTTATTAGTTTTTCAAATTTAACATAAATAAAAAAAAAATCAAACTTATAATTTCATAGAAATAAACAAATAAATATTTATAAAAAATTCAACCATAAATTTTTTTTATAGAAATAAATATAAATTTAATTAAAATAATTAAATAAATAAATAAATAACTATTAATATAATTTAGTCGCAAATATCACAAACAAAAAAGGAAAAAGAAAAGAATAACTAAAAAAGGGCAAAAAACAAAGAATAACTAAAAAAAAGAAAAAAAATGTTTTTGCTAAGATTTGAACCCATAACCTTGATGGAAATAAGTAAGGTTCGCATATTAACCAGTTACACCAACTAATGTTATTACTTAATTTATTATGTATATAATAATTAAAGCTTTGGATCTAAGTCTATGACGCAAGGTGAATCTAAGTCTAAGATATAAGAACTCTTTTATTTTGGTTGTAGAAGGAGTGGGGACTACAAAACTGGAAGTTAAACTTCCAATTTTGTGAGGAACAAGAAAGACTAAGCAGTGCCTAGAAAACTAGATGTTTGACATCCGGTTTTTTTGTATACGTGGAGAAACCAGATGTTTTCTTGTTCTTCCTGTCAACCGTGAGTTGACAACTGCCTGATAAAATCGGAACTCTAAGATCCGGTTTATGTGTGTCTCCTTGCTTTTAAATACCCCTAAACCGTACCAGATACAATGCTTCATCTCATTTCTTATTATCTGAAATTTTGAAGAAATTTGCATGAAAAAAGGTAAGTAATTTTTTTTTTAATATTTATTGTAAGTTTTTGAAGCAAATATTTATGATAAATAATTTTTTTTAATATTTATGATAAGTAATTTTTTTTAATATTTATTATAAGTTTTTTTAAAGCAAATATTTATTATAAGTTTATTTCTCATATTAAAAAGTGGTTGTTTGTAATTTTAATTGGCAAATTTTTTCTCTACAATATTTTTTTAATTAATAATTTTTAGAAATTACAAATGTGTGAACTAATTGTTTAAGTGAAATAATATTATTTTATAAATAATAATATATGTATATAATATATGTATATCATTTATAATGAATTTTTATTTTTAATAGATTTGATGATTTTTGTAAATAAATTTGTTATTATGAAATAATAATTATTAAGAAATAAGTGAAATAATAATTTAATTAGTTTTATATTTATTTAAATCACAATAGTGTATTATTTTTTTAAAATTTTTGTTTGGATTTCAGAAAATCTAAACAAATACAATTTTTTGAATAATAAATTTTAAGAAGTATTATATAATTAATATATTATTTATAAAATAAGGTAATAAATAATGTTTAATTGTATAATATTATTAAATTAGTATAATATACTAATTTAAGTTAAGTTAAAAATATAATTTAATAGCATAATTTAACATCATTAGTTTATATTTATTTCAACTTATTTAAATTTATTTAAAATGTATATAAAATGTCTAGTTTAGAAATATTTAATATGCAAAATTTGAAATTTAGTATATTATGTGCATACTGAATGTTAATTGCCATATTTAATTTTAATACATGCAATGAACTTTAAATTGACAAGTTGAAGCATCAATTGTAAAAAAAATACACTCTTGATAATGTTGCATTTTAATGATGACTATGAGCGTAAAAAATTTATAGATCCAATAGAATACTATGCCAATTTGAGGCGCAAATAGTTTTTTCGAGTGGAAGAATCAAATAGATTAGTAAAGACTTGCGTGCTTTTGAAACTCCGATCGTACGTCGTCAATCATTGAGTTTGATAAGGAGAAATAAGTCTAGATACGAAACTGCTATTATTGGAATATGAAAGGAGAATATACAGATGTTTCATCGCAGATCAATATATTACATGTTGAAACTTACAGAAGAACAAGCTACTGTTATTGGCAGAACATTATCTGATACAGAGATTAGTAATGTGCTTAGGTACCACAAGTATACTTCTGTTAGTGAAATGTCTAATGAAGAGGCATATGATATGATGTTTAATGTGAATATTATAAGGTTATTTGGTAGGTGTTATAGATTGTATTAAATTAATTGTACAGATATATTAATTTAATCATTTTAAATTAATTGTAATAATACTAAATTGTCATATATATGCAAATTGTCATAAATGTATTATCTGGATCGATATGGTATCATTAATTCAACAAATGACGATATCGTTTAATGAAGAAATATTACAATGAAAACTTATGAAAATGATATGAAATATGCAAATATAACCATTCAAATGAATATTATATTAATTGTTTAACGAAAAAAAACTAATGGCCATGACCTCTGTGTCCCCATTGAACATGACATCGGTCTCCTCCAGTCCCACAAGGCAGAGGCTGACGATTATATGATGGAGCACATTTTTGCTAAACCACTGTAGGTTGCACTTCTGGAGGCTCTTCTTTTGCAGTAGGTATATCATAAGTAAATATTTTGTAAATTTAGTCAATTTATATTTATGTTGTGTGTCTTTGATATGTATCTTCTAAAATTTTTCTATGTTGACTCTTACATCAATCTAAGTATATAAAAGAAATACATCAAGTATATATTATATAGAAAAAATATTTTCTAAGAAAAATGTAAAAATATAAATCAATTTTTATACTTCACAGTATATATTGAATATATAATGGATATATTTAATATATATGATAATGTGATTCTTACTTAATTTTCACTATTCATATTGTAACTCTATGAATTAGGGATAGATTGTCCACCTAAGTTTTTACAATTAAAATTTTCCAAAAAATGTCACCTCTCTTTCTCTCTCTCTATAAAAATAATAACTAAGGAATTTGTAAGAGAAAAGTATTTAATGCCAATTCTTTCTAACTAGTTATTTGATTTCCCTCACAATACATTCATAAATTAAAAGGAAAGGTCAGGTTACTTATCTTGAGAAAATGGTACCATAGTCACGTTTGTATTCTCATATATTCACTTTGTATGTTTCTCTCAGTGCAAGAAGACACTTGTTAGGGGAAAGGAAAGCAATATCGACACTTGTATAAATCAAAAAGGAAAGGGCCTTCTACCCACTATCTCTGCATTATGGTGGGCACTGCAATTTGGGTGGTGGTTGTTGAGGTGCCTCTGTTACTTACAACTCTCTCATCTTGTCGTATGTCTAGCTATTATGTTACCCAAGTTTATGTACCAAGAAGGGGTTGAATTAGTGATTGATTGAAAACTTAGGGAACAATGGAAAGATTAAAATTTATGGGAATGGGAAATTAAGGATAGATAGAAGAGAGAAGGGACACAAAGATTTTTATAGTTTTTTGGATTATAACTAATCTTATATCTACTTTTCAACCTCAATTGTGTATTTCACTATCTGTAGAGTTTTAACAAGTTCACTTCCTACTTAATATTTTGTTTTAACAAGAGTTTTCCCATAGCTCATTCTCAAATCTAACCAAGAGTTTAAGAAGGCAAATTCTCAAACCCACAAGTGTTTTTCTAAAGCTCACACTCAAACCTATACAAGAGTTTTCTAAGGCTTACTCTTAAAATCTAATAGATGTTTTATGGGTAACACCCAACCCTTATAAGAAAAATAAAGAAATAAAGGTTTTGGGATTGGAAATCTAAAGTGCAAGAGTTTGGCCACAATCAAAGGTTGTTCAACACTTATGAGGATTTTTAAAATGGGTTATTTATAGCCTATATCCACCAAAAAGCCATTAAATTAGCAGCCAAAATAAAATCTCTTGCAACAGCTACAAAATCTACATTCAATGCAAAGCAGAGGAAAATCACAGTCACTATCCCAAATCGAGGTCGCAATCTTCATAATTCTTGCAATCTTTATAATTTCCAATGACTAGTGACACGTGGTAGCTTCTCATTGATCACTGAATCTATCCGTTCGAGTGAGCTTTTAACACTATGAATATCTTGATCGTGATTGCATTTTCGCGGTGGCGATTTGCCTTTCGCGTCCAGATTCGCAATTGCACTCTAGGTCATGAATCCATCTGTGCCTTTGCTTTTCTTTGCCTTAAAATAATTAAGATCGCGATTCAGCCAGTCACAGTCCTGAAATAATTGTTGCGGTCGCGATTGCAATTCTCTGGTTGCTATTCAAAAGTTATATGATTTTAAAAATGTTAAACTTCATTTGTAAATACTTATATAAGTATGTATGAGTTTATGGAGAGTAAGTTCTTTGATACTAAACTTATGATATTTAATATTTTTAAATCTAATGTTCTTTCATGATGAACCATTGATTTTAGAAGCTAATGTAAACACATACACACATTTGACCTATGCAATGCCACAATCAATCTATATGAACTATTCTTCTACAGATCATTTATATAAAATCTCCAATCCAAAGTACTACAAGATATATTCAAGTAATTATGAGACCTAAAAATCCGTAAGTTAATTATTATGAGAAAATATGTGTGCCTAAAATGGATATCGATAACCAAACTTGCAAATCATAGTAAGTGCACTAGTTATCAAGTAGTATAGAGATATCGTTCCCACAATGATTTAACAAAATAACTACTAAAACTATAATCAACATTTAATTATTTGGAAAATTGAATTTTTTGATTTAAATAATTGAAAATTAAAATTAAATTAAAAATAGAAAATAATCAATTATATAAGTTGGCAACAATCGTATTAAAAACTGTAAAGACTATTGGTTCACCTAACTAGTCCAATGATCATCAATTTATTCATTCAACCAAGTTAATTTATTATTTTCATAAGCTGAATTTTTTCCTAAAATATTTGATATTCTCTTCTAAGATATATTAAATCTACTTCTATCAAGTAATCTCTAGATTCCTCTATTAGAATTCTCGAGATAAAAAGTGTTTTAAGTTCTATGAAAAATTCAAATTCAAATGAATCACGTGTGTGTGTGTGTGTGTGTATATATATATATATATATATATATATATATATATTCCTATACACCATTTAATTCACAGTATGATTTATTTGATTTATTACGTGAACTCCTTTTCCAATTCATTCACATGAATTGAATCAATTAAGAGTTGGCCAATCTCCTAGTTGCATTAAGCATATAAATCATAGACAATATGGGAAAAAAATAAACTTAGTTGAATTGAATTAAAACTCAAATCATTGTAGGAGTTAGGCTTTCCATAGCCTTAGCACCAAAAGAAATTAGTTCATGATTAAAGAAGATAAACTAAAAAGATACAAGGAAGAACTCATGGAATTTTTTTTTGCTATGGAAAATTGGTGAACAGCTTCTTGCTTTCTCCTTGAACACATTAATTCCCAACAATTCTTCTCTTGCTTTTTCAGCCTACCCTAATAATTAAAATCCTATCTATTTATAATTCCTAAGGGATCTGCTAGCTTATAAATAGGTGTAAAAAGATGCTTTTAAAGTGGTTTGGCTTAAAAACTCGCAACTCCCTTGTTCAAAATTGTCAGGTGCGTGAGCACGCCTTATAAAACAAAGTCTCCTGCCTAAAATTTTTCTTCCTCTAAAATACACCCAAAACTAGAATTTTTGCACTTTCCAAACTCCTTTCTTTAAATTCAAGGACCAACACTTGAAAATTTTAATTTTCTTTTTAAATACAAATTTCAAATAAAAAAAGGCAAAATTAAATATAATTATTATCAAAATAAGGGGAATTCAATCTTAATTAATTATGCATTATTCACCTATCAGATACCTCTAAAATCTATAAGTCCAAGTTCCAAAGATTATTCCTAAGTTCGTGAATAATGAAATTCATTTGTTAATCTTATAAATATAAGATATGCAACAAGTTATAAGAAAGCATAAGCCATTCTTGTGAGTTAGCCTTAAAATATTGGTGAACAGCTTCTTGCTTTCTCCTTAAACACTTTAATTCTCAACAACTTTTCTTTTGCCTCTTCAGCCTACCCTAATAATTAAAATCTTATCTATTTATAATTCCCAAAAGATATGACTTCCTAAACAAATTCCTACAAGATAGGAATTAAACTTCCCTAAGAATTCTACTTTCCAAATCTTCCAAATAGGAACCAAATCAATTAAGAAATCTGCTAGCTCATAAAATAAGTGTAAAATGATGCTTTTTAAAGTGGTTTGGCCAAAAAACTCATAGCTCCCTTGTCCAACATCGCCAGGTGTGTGAGCACACCTTATAAAACAAAGTCTCCTACCTGAAATTTTTCTTCCTCCAAAATACACCTAAAACCAGAATTTTTGCATTTTCCAGACCCCTTTCTTTGAATTCAAGGACCAACACTTGAAATTTTTAATTTTCTTTTTAAATACAAATTTCAAATAAAAAAGAGGCAAAATTAAATATAATTACTTATCAAAATAAGGGGAATTCAATCTTAATTAATTATGCATTATTCACCTATCAGATACCTCCAAAATCTATAAGTCCAAGTTTGAAAGATTATCCCTAAGTTCTTGAATAATAAAATTAATTTGTTAATCTTATAAATATAAGATATGTAGCAAGTTACCAGAAAGCATAAGCCATTCTTGTGAGTTAGCCTTAAAATATTTAGCCTCATAAGTATAGTAAAATATTCTTTACTCACTGAGATTTCTCATTAATTTATAATACATGTTGTTAGGTAGCAACATAGTGAGCAAGTGGTTCTTCAAATATCATTCTCCACTTTAGGATTTTCTTATTAAAGTAAAGTTCCATTTGATATGTGTATATATATTTATTAAAGTTATTTTAGTAGCTTCATGGATTTTAAAACTTAAAAGGGTATCGTAGTTGATATGTAATTAATAAGCATTGACGTGAAGAGTATGTATGAGTTATGTGATAAATGTTATAATGCTATTGATGAGTATGTGACAACTATGAGATATTATATTGCAATTTTCAGATATATGAAATGTGATGTAATGTGATATTTGTGGTTTAGTTGCATGATGTCAAGTGGATTCATTACGGGTATGAATTCTATGAGTTTTCAATGATCTTATGCTTACTCATATCTTATAATTGTCCCGGCTTAGAAATCTAGGTCGTGACATTAAATCTCATGCAAATATTTACAATAATTATTTAGTATAACATGCTTATTATGATTAGTTGGTATAAAATATTTATAAATTCAAAATAATTGAGACAAATTTCATTATTTATGTCTTAAAAAAATTAGTATATGGTAATAATTTTCTTTATAAATTTTAAATTCGAATCTCAACGATTTTAAATTCTCCATTCCAATACTAGAAAATGAATTTTAAAGAAAATAGCATTATTCATGTAATTATTAAAAAAAAAATTAAAGCGAGTTCATACACAAATATTATAAATTTTTACTATTATTTTTATAAATAGTATATTTTTATATATTAATTTATTAAAATCACTTTTTAAGATATGAAAATAAAATTATTAAATTTATTCATTAAATAAATTTAAATTAAAGAAAAAAAAAATTCTACACAACAAATGTGAGTACTCTCATCTATTGCTGTAGATAAACAAAGAAGTGTAAGCTAATCTTTTGATCCTCAGACACAGATAGGGAAATTTCCTCCTCTCCCTTTTTTCTCTACACCAATTCCGACCATGTGTTACGGTCGCCAACGTTCCTTATCACCGGACGATCTAATCCCCTCAAGAAATGGCGGATCTCAAAACGACGACGCATCTGTAGTAGATGATCTTCGTGGTCGGTTAGCTGAGACTGAAGCTCGGTTAGAGAGAGCTAGGGCTCGAGAAGCGGAGCTCAGTCGCCAGCTTGAGGAAATGAAGCGATTTGTCTCTTTTATGGAGATCCTTGAGTCATACCTCAAGCGAAGGTTTCGCGAGCAGCAAGAGTACGTTGCTCGCCTCTTCTCGATTGTACCATCTAAATAGCGTTTATTAATTCTCCTCGGTGATTTTAATTGAAACCCTTCTCTTGTTTATATGTGTTTTTGCTTTTTTTGGGTTTTTTTTTTCCTGTTAATTTATGGTGTGATATTTTTCTTTGTTTGATAGTTATATGAAAATTATTACTATCAATGATAAGAATGAACAGATTTGGAATTTCAAGACCTTGATTTTCATCTCCGTTTCAAACTTTAGGAGCAAGTAGTAATTTTACTAGCTTTTGAGGTGAAATTACTATCCTGTAATTTGTTCTTAGTTTTGTTAAATGGAAATGCCTTTGAATTTACTATTCTTGCCATTATCAATTTCTCTTTATTTGTATCAAACATGAGTTTTGGATGTTTGTGTGAGTTCATCTTCATCCTTCCCAATGCTGGATAAACTTTGTTTGGAATTTATGAGTTGATGAACTAAAAAAGATTGTCTTTTGCTAACTGGAGCTTGGTTTTACTGAGTACTACTTGTCTATTGAAATTACTAAATTATTTCAAATGCATAAGATTGTGAATTTGTCCCATTGATTTGCTTCAAAAATCTTTTGAATGGGTATACAAGGATCAAGATTTAGGTTAGAAAAATTTTTTCCCCTCCCATAATAATTTGGTTTAATATTAGTCTTGGAAGAAGCATATTTTATGGAACATGATGACACAACAAGAGCAAAATTGATTGAATTATTGAGAAACTATAAAATGTAGAGGATAATCTAATGGGTGAGACTTGTTTGCTTCCATGCTTGTGTTTAACTAGCTTCACCTGCAAAAGAATAGCAATTCATGAATATAGTTGGAAAGGCTATACAAGTGTCATGCAATTGGAAGGAAATTGAGGTTTGTCATGCACACTTCAGCCAACAAAAAACTACATCTGACTTACTAATGTCTCTGGGTGCCATTATCTTTAGAGATACTGCATTGTAGTGATCAAAATTCATATGAACTTAAGATATTCCAGGAAATTTTATAAATTTCAAGTTTTATTTCTTAAGGGCTTTGGATTAGAAAAATGGGTTTTAATGAAGTTCTTGGTAAATTTTAGTTATTGGCAAACCTCTTTGAAATTACTATGTTTATGTCGC
>CANTUT010000175.1:3570000-3787500 GCA_947687605.1 Reutealis trisperma | reverse complement strand
CTAATATATTAAACTGGTGTCCTACAGACAGATTCTAATGTTCATGCTATGCACTATGTCATATAGACAGACAAATCATACAATCAAATAAGGATAGGATACGGTCCATAGTACCACACTAATACTCAATATAAGGAGCCGACCTGGCTCTCTGAATGCAATAATCTGTCTCTTATACCCAATGGGCCCGGCCACCATTGGTCTGTACCAAGCAGCCCTGACCCGACTGGTAGCGGCCCTGGCGATAAGCAAGCCCGGCTAGCAAACACCAATCATAGCTCATCTTCTCAATATCATCAAAATCATAATCAAAACTAAACCCATAATCCTAAGTGGTACTGTATCCTCCCGACCCCCATCTGTCACTTACAATCACAATACAACATAGAATAAAGAATATTGATTCATCATTCACAATCAAATTTTACATGCATATATGCAATAGTAGTGCATAATATACATATATATATACACATGGAAATGCGGATGTATATGAAAATAGAATAACATATTAGGGAGTATCACTCACCTAACCGACGACTCGTCTGACTGGCTTCCCTCGGTGTAGCCTTTGGAACCAGGAAGACCCTAGAACACTGACACCTCACAACAAAGGATACTATTAGAAAAGAACGACTCACATAACTAGACACAACTTAAAGACTATTGAGATTCTGATCGAGATATCGACAGAACCATACTAAACTCAACAACATACTCGACGAACTCATAACAACTACCAACTAAAGTCTACTAGACATAATATAACTTATTTAACAACTGAGATACAAGAGTTTTGGGTTAACCTTTACGAATTTCGATTATACGGATATCGAGAGTCGCGCCGGAACGACGAAACGGAGCTGCTGGACTGCTCCATACACCGCCATTGGTCGGCGATACGCTACCGCTGCCGGTGGCGGATATGGGTGATCTCCACACCAGCAGGTTCACCTTGATGCCAAGAGTTTGAAAATGATCACCACTCGCCGTCACTCGCCCGAATGCTGTCGAAAAACGCCTTCAAAGGTTCAATTTTGCATCCTTCGATCTCTTCCTTTGGTAGCCGATCAGAGGCGTGGTTGGTACCAAAACAAAGCTCTCATCCTCAGGAGTCGAACGGAACTAACCTTACTTGATTTGGCCGCCGAAATCGGCCAAAAATTACAATTGAAGATTCGGCGCTGGCGGAACTTCTCTCCTTGCGTACGCTGCCGTCCACCGCCCGATCGGAGTGCCACTGTTTCCTCTGGGATCATCGAACATGGGCTAGCCACTGGTGGTGGTGGTGCAGCCCACCGCCGGATGGATGGCGGCTCACCGCCACCCAGGACGCCACTCCCTCTTTCTCTCTCTCCTTCTCTTTTTGTTTCTTCTTTCCTTTTTTGTTCTTCCCCGTTTCCCTGCGTGGCCAATCACCATCCTCCATTTCTCTTTGTCTTTTTCTTTTCTTTTCTTAACACCAACACACATATATATAAATCAACAACAACAACAACAACAACAACAATAATAATAATAATAATAATAATAATAATAATAATAATAAATTCTAATTTATATACTAATAATTTAATTAATAAACTTATTCACAACAATAATAATTATAATGAATTCTCGAACTTCTAGTAATATATATATAAGTAGCAATATAATATAGATTAATCGAACATAATATATATATTCAAATATCAAAATATAATTTCTTCAATAACCATTATAATATTTCATAATAATATACATATATATAATATTGTAATAAAATTACCATTAATAATACATATTCAAATAGTATGAATATATATAATTTAATAAAATATAACTTTAATATTTGCTTAAATAAATAAAATAATAGCATAATGCTTTTCCGTATAAAAATAGGATTTTAGAAAAATAATTAAAAATTCAGGGTATTTCAATTATTCGCCCCTTAAGAAAATTCGTCCTCAAATTTTCAAATACAACACCTTACAATTAAATTTCTTCACCACACTTCCATTGCGCACTTGATACACTATCTAAACTATAGGTAAGGTAAGATATCAAATTCAACAAGATACAAAATCATAGAAATAAACCTCTAACAAAATCATTCTAATACCAATATCTAGCCTACTAAACCTTAAAGCAAATTTCTAATCATTCTTTATTCCTAAATCTTGGTTTAATCATAGATAAAACTAGTATAACTTTTGATTTCACCTTTAATCAATGCTACTCTTAAACTTATCCTTTCCTTAAATCCTTAGTCATACTAATGCTAATATGAATTCCTAAATTATCCCTTCCATTGATTAGTTAATCTCAATAAATATTGTTACGTTTAATTTTTCACCGAAATTATAATTTCTCATACCTTCAATAATAATCCCCATAATCATTTCATCAATTAAAACATATCTCAAAACTTAATAATTCGCTTCCCACTCTTACTTGCTCTAGCTAATTTCCTTAACATATATATACTTTTATCTTATCAATTTAAAATCATCACATAAACGTACACAATAATTAATATACCTCAACATTCTAACTTAAAGAGCCATTGCCTTGCAATCAAGTATACTTAATCCATAACATTATTTTATTTCTAAATTTTCATTAACATCTTATTATATTTCATACTTCTAATTCTTCCATTTATCCACATAAAAATGATGAATTCACTATTATTACTGATACTCAATAAAATCTCCACGCAGGTTTTATGTCTTTCTTAATCTATGCCATTCTATTTTAATCTCAACTTAAACATATATACTTTGTAAGTATTCCTAAATAATAATTCCACTTTATTACATAATAAAATCCTTTCCTTAATAAAAAATCAATATCTAATCTTTAATCATTCCCATAATATATTATAGAATCTAATATCTCAAAATATTATTTCATTCCGAGAACTTAAATCCATTTCAGGTATATCCAAAATTATTTAAATTTTCAAAACTATTTAAAATCATTTGTAATAATTAAAACATTTTTATTTTTATTTTAGAACTCATGGTACTGCGTCCAGGGATGCCACATAATATGTAACCTTAATGCAATGCTTAATGAGGGACATGATGTATGAACAATGACTCATGATTTTATAATGCTTGACTTGACACATGCAAACAGACGCACTAGACACAAGTACAGAGTCCCAAATAATAAAGTCTGAAAGTTATCTTTAAAATTACACTTTAAAATTAATTATCATGTTTAAACTCATTTAAAACATTCCATTTCCAAATCATTTACAATTTTGAACAAAATCATTTATACTCTTCTGGATTAAGTTCTCGGGGATCCTTAAATTCGCAATTCGAATATCCTCAATTCAATTTCTTATATTTTCCTAAATTCTAAACTAAAACCATATCACAATTTTGTTCTATTTCATTAGAATATCCAAACTTAATAAACCTTATAATCATACTCTCTACAATTATCATCAAAATTACTTTCGTTATAATCATCAAATTAATTTCACTTAAATCTATGAACTCTTTAAATCCTCGCAATCACTATAATCTACTCAAAATACACCAATGCCTAATTATTCTTGTATACTATATTAAACATAAATTTATACAAAAAAGGGATTACATCATATAGGTCTACACAATCTTCTGAGGTAGTGTCTCTAGTCCCGTTTCCTACCTCAACACCTGCACACATCACCACCAAAAATAAAAGAAAATTACTCCCTCACAATAAGGAAAAGAAAGAAAGTACACCTACACAGATCCAGGACCCTGCAAACCTAGCAAATCTCACATCATAACTACCATTGATTTCCCCAACAAACTTCTTAATCTATCACTTCTTGATAGGCTCATGCGAGGGAGACAAATTCATAATGTCATCATCATCATCATCATCATATTGGCTAAAGAAGGCTGTCTCATCAAAATTAGTAGAGTCTGAAGAAGGCTCCACAAGGTGAGTCCAAATATGATTAGTAGGGTCAAACTTATCATCATTAGGCACTATAAGCTGAGGACCATCTCTCCGATACAATTTCTTAAGACAATTCTGATCTCAATCATCTTTACCATTACTAATCTCGCAATAATACTCAGGAGGAAAATCCCACTATGGAGTATCAGGTTCATTAGGGGGCCACATTTTACGTAAAAGAACATTATTTTTCTCACACATAAAGTGCTGAAAAGCAGTAAACTCATTTAAATAATTAAACATGTCCCTATAGAATGAAAAATAACATGATTTATAGATAAGAACTTGGGGATTCACGATAAGACGAGTGCCTGAAAGATCACTCACAGCAGTATAAAGACGATGAAAAACAAGCATAGTTCGAATGGTGGGACCATTTGTCCAAAAAGACTTACCCAAACTAGTAATATGAAATCTCATCCACTGGTCCAAAGGATTAAACCAATGCAGGAAGGTAACCAAATGTGGGTTAGCTGCATTATTGCCTTCCAAATACTGGATACACTGTAGAAAATGAAAGGGCTGAATTTCTATAGTAATATGATAAAGATGAAGGAAATACCACAGAAAGCAAAGGAATTCTTTAGGCCATATCCAAAATGAATCCACTGTCATATCCATGAAAGCATATGGCCTCAGAAAAGAATACTTAGGGTGGATAGTTAGTTCTTTTACAAATCGAGGGCCATACTTTCGAATGAGACATGTTTAATACTTAAAAATTTGCTTAGAGGCTAAATTCTTGAGGGCTCTTTCAGAGATATTGCTTCGAATATCTAAGGGAAGCCCTTGGCAAAGAAAAGGATCAGGTCAAGAGGGAGAGGAAGATGACGAAGATGCCATAAAATTAAGCTGATAATTAGAAAGGATAACTATTAGGTCAAGAGAAATTTTTAAATGCGGAAGAAAGTTAGAACTAGATGGTGAATTGCCTAATACCTGTGTCTCCAATAAATAATGAACTCAGTTTTTTACCGATAAAACTACAGTAAACTTTTCTCGAAAATTGGTTTAGCTAATAACAAAGTCTTATCTAGATATAACTGATGAGACCAGTCAAACAACTACGGTCCTCAACTCTATCTAAGGTGACAATTGTTCATTCGCATGTGACTGAAAATAATCAAATTACTTCATGGCATAAATAGAAATAAAGTAAGCTAGAGCTTATCTTATCTTTTAGGTAATAGAGTACTCCCAGTACTAAAGAATACTAACAAAGTAAATCTCCAGACCTGATACGCCAATAATTAAGAAAAACAAAGATGTCAATCACATGTCCATTCTATTATATTTCCTAACTGATAATTAACAACCATATTAGATCTTAACAGATAAGCATCAAGCTTGCTACTAACTAAAATCTCATCATTACACCACGTTAACGCTGAATTAGAAGCAAGAGAAACTTAAGAAGACGATTAAGAATCCTAAACTCCGCATGTTACAAAAACAAAGACCCACAACACTGAATATATTAGAGGTCACAAGATCTCTGCTCTGATACCACCTTTTTCACGCCCCGAATCCGAGGGCATGTGATTGACACTAGGACACGGAAAATGCACGTGGCTACCAGTGCCTGTAGTAAGCCTAATAGAAACACACAACAGAAAATCCAAACTGTAAAGGGCTATGGACCCATACAAGTGAAGCAGATCCAATCAAATCTCAATATAAAACAAAGCCATGTTGGGCCAACAACTCGTTTATCTCAATTATCTCATAAAAGTAATATTATACAAAAGGATTCTGCTTAACAACAGTATTTCAACTCATCAAATACACAACTGAATATTAAACAATATACAGGTACAAGGTGTAACATTACTGAGTTCTAGAGCTATATTTACAATTATACATATATTACATACACTTTTTAATACTCAATAATATAACTACTGCTGAAGAAAAATTGGCAGTTTACTCAGTTTACAATTTTTTCACAGGCTCATTCCCTAACCTGAAAATAATAAAATGAACAGGAATGAGCGTCTGACTCAGTGAATGATACCAGCTAATATATTAAATTGGTGTCCTACAGACAAATTTTAATGCTCATGTTATAAACTATGTCATAGAGACAGACAAATCATATAATCAAGTAAGAATGGGATACGGTCCACAGTACCACACTAATACTCAATATAGGGAGTCGATCCCCCCATCCTGGCTCTCTAAATCCAATAATCTATCTCTTATACCCAATGGGCCCGGCCGTCATTGGTCTGTACCAAGCAGCCCTGACCTGACTGATAGCGGCCCTGGCGATGAGCGGGCCCGACCAGCATATACTAGTCATAGCTCATCTTCTCAACATCATCAAAATCATAATCATAACCGTAATAAAATTAAACTCATGATCCTAAATGGTACTGTATTCTTTCGACCCCCATCTGTCACTCCCAATCACTATACAACATAGAATAAAGAATATTGATTCATCATTCACAATCAAATGTTACATACATATATGCAATAGTAGTGCATAATATACATATATATATACACATGGACATGCAGATGTATATGGAAATAGAATAACATATTAAGGAGTATCACTCACCTAACTGACGACTCGTCCGACTGGCTTCCCTCGGAAGTGTAGCCTTTGAAACTAGGAAGACCCTAGAACACCGACATCTCACAACAAAGGATACTATTAGAAAAGAACGACTCACATAACCAGACACAACTTAAAGACTATTGAGATTCTAATCAAGATACAAAACCATACTAAACTCAACAACAGACTCAACAAACTCATAACAACTACCAACTAAAGTCTGCTAGACATAATATAACTTATTTAATAACTGAGATACAAGAGTTTATGGTTAACTTTTATGAATTTTGATTATACAGATATCGAGAGTCATGCCAGAGTGACGAAACGGAGCTACTAGACTGCTCCACGCGTCGCAGCCAGCCAACCACGTGCTGCTGCTACCGGTGGCGGATCTGGGTGATCTTGATGCCAGGAGTTCAAAAATGGTCACCACTCACCGTCACTCGCCCGAATGCCGTCAAAAAATGCTTTCAAAGGTTTGGTTTTGCATCCTCCGATCTTTTCCTCTGGTAGCCGATCAAACGCGTGATTAGTACCAAAACAAAGCTCTCATCCTCAGGAGTCAAAGGGAACCAAACTTGCTTGATTTGGCCATCGGAATCGGCCGAAAATTGCAATTGAAGATTCAGCGCCGGTGAAACTTCTCTCTTCGCGTACACCGCCGTCCGTCGCCCGATCAGAGTGCCACTGTTTCCTCTGGGATCACCGGACGGTGGGCTAGCCACTGGTGGTGGCGGTGCAGCCCACCGCCGGATGGATGGCGGCTCACCGCCACCCAGGACGCCGCTCCCTCTCTCTCTCTCTCTCCTTCTCTTTCTGTTTCTTCTTTCCTTTTCTGTTCTTCCCCGTTTCCCCACGTGGCCAATCACCGTCCTCCATTTCTCTTTTTCTTTTTCTTTTCTTTTCTTTTCTTAACACCAACACACATATATATAAATCAACAACAACAATAATAATAATAATAATAAGAACAACAAGAAGAAGAAGAATAAATTCTAATTTATATACTAATAATTCAATTAATAAACTTATTCACAACAATAATAATTATAATGAATTCCCAAACTTCCGGTAATATATATATATAAGTAAAATATAATTTAGATTAATCAAACATAATATATATATATATTCAAATACCAAAATATAATTTCTCCAATAACCATTATAATATTTCATAATAATATACATATATATAATATTGTAATAAAATTACCATTAATAATATATATTCAAATAGTATGAATATATATAATTTAATAAAATATAACTTTAATATTTGCTTAAATAAATAAAATAATAGAATAATACTTTTCCATACAAAAATAGAATTTTAGAAAAATAATTAAAAATTCAGGGTATTTCATAAATCCTTAAATTATAATTTCCTCAAATTATAATTTTATGTACTAAGAAAAAACACATAAATGTACTTATATAAATAAATTCATAGAAAATTATTATAATTACAAATTCATAGAAATTATAAATTCATCAATTAATTCAAGAAACATAAATTTAATTCACAAATATACAATTGCTCTAATTAAATCTAACTCATTAATAATTAACTATATTATTAAAAGAAAATTATCAATAATATCAATTCATCTCAAACACGTCACTTGAATCTCATATTAATTTTATTCTTTATAATTTATACATAACTAATTAAATCCTAATATTATCCCACTAATTTACTTTCATAAAATTATGTCAATTAATTCATAAAATTTCCTAATAGTTTTAAATTCACCAATTAATTCTAATAAAACAATATACTTCACAGGCACACTTCATAATAATTATCAGTCTAAAAATTAATCATAAAAAAAAAAAGCATAGGCTTTGAACTTACCAAAGTGAAATATGATCGAACTAGTGCCGTAGAATGCATTGGAATAATAAAATGGAACTATTGGATCTAGACCCTCGCATCACCGTCGACCGGTGATGCAATGCTGTGATGGTGGAACTAGAGGTCAAGAGCCACACCAATCAACTTGTCTCGACGTTAAGAGCTTGAATATACGTATCGCTCTCCTCCACTGGCTTCTGGTCAGCGAAAATCGAGTTTCAAAGTTTCAAATCCAATTTTCTATCTCCTTCTCTAGTCAATGAAAGATGGCTACATTGGTACCAAATTGAAGCTTGTGAAGAGAGGATTTCAATTTATCTTGAATCACTTGAATCGAAATCCGAATGTGGGAGATATGACCATTTAAAATTTTGATTGCCAAAGTTCATTGAAATTTACAGCAATTTTAAGATACATGTCCAACACTGTTTGTGTCTGTTCAAAATAATTCTAGTCTCATTGGCTTCATCTAGTTGTTAGTTTTCCAATCCAACTAGCAGTGTATTAAACAGAAGTTCATGACGGAGTTATGACGGCAAAACTACTAGCTGCTCTACCCCCCCCACACACCACACCCACCCTCTCTCTCTCTCTCTCTCTCTCTCTCTCTCTCGTATGCTGTTGCTTTTTTTGGATTTGGCTGCCAGTTGGCAGTCTTTAATTGGTTGGTCCTTTTTCTTTTCATTTTTTTTAAATTTTTAGAAATTTGTATAAAATTCATTTTAGATCCAAAAATTACAAATAAATAATCATTAAATTCTTTGTAAAAATTAAAACTTGAAAAATAACCACTTTTAGATTTATTAAAAATAATTGAATATAAAAAATTAATTTTCAAAAATTCTTAAAAATTAATATTTAAGTGCCAAAATGCAAAATTTAGTTATCTTCACATTTGACTTTACCAAATATAAATTTTTATAATATTCAAATTTAATTTAACTAAAAATTCATGGTGTTACAGTCTAATACTCGAAACAAACATAAAATTATCAAACACTTTCCCGGATTTAAGAGGGAAAATTTCCCTAAACCAATTAATTTCCATCTGCCATAAAAAAACTGCCCCAGCTAATAGAAATAAGAAAATCACTCAATCACCTTCGTAATTCTTTCTAACAAAAAAGCAAAATAGCCAAGAACAGCACAAACAATCAAGTGGAGAAGAAAATAAAAAGAAAGGAGGAAGAGTAACATTGATGGAGATTTGTTTGATTTAAAACTTGAATGGATTGAAGAATATTTGAGAGCAAGTTGAAGGCACCTTAATTTCATCATGCGAATTGTGATTTTTCACACCTAAAATTTTTGTTTCCATTTTTTTTTCATTGCACTGATTCCTATCTCTCTCCCTCAGAACCCTAAAATATTTTATTTTTTATTTCAAATCTTTTATTTTAATTTCTACTATTATGACTTACCAAACAATTCAAATTCCAAAAATAAATATTTTATTTCCATTCCAACTTTAATATTTCAGCTAACTAAATAAGGACTAAATATTTAAAATGGAATTCCGATCCAAAAGTTATATTTCATTCCTAATTCAAAAACCAACTAAAAAAGTAAGTACATATAAGCCATAATTAAATATAAATAACTTATTTAACATGTCAAAATATCTCCAATGCATTCTTTATATATTTCAAACTCTTTATTATAAAAATTTGCCTCAAAAAATAAAGGTACAATGAACTTTTTATCTTTAAAAAAATAAAAAAAAGAGTTGGTTTAACTTTCAATATTTAAAGAGTTAAATATCACTTTCTATTATAACTTTAATTAGTACAATACAAATTTTTATGCACTTTATTTAAAATAATTTTAATATTATTTTTTATATTGGACAAATTTAAAGAATGAAAAATTAAAATAATTAATGCTTATAGAATAAAGTAAAATAAAAAGCAAAATATAAAAAATTTATTATATTTAAATAAAATTTTTTACTTTTTATTAATTAAATGCCCTCCACTAAATAAAAATATTTTTTAAAATAGAGAACACTTTTGAGAATGCTCGAATTATTGGTAAAACAAATCATGTTAGAATTGTAACTCTTTAAGTTGGAATTTGAGCGTGCTGCCCATCAATTGCTCAGCTTTAATCACTTCTTTGATTAATTTTCAATTTTCACTTATGAGGTGATGTTGATTTAATCATTGATCCTTCAAATTCACGAAAACAAAATTAGTTAGTGGCTATATAATGATTAACTCGAAGAATTAACTTTTAAATCAATCTTTGATTTTGTGGAAATCAATTGTTTGATTTTTGTTAAACAAAATTAAGACACCATAATTTCACCAAATGGAAAGCAAATTAACATTTTTCTTGACTTTAGATAACAATGACCCAACTCATCAATACACCGGATGTTATTAAAAAAAATAGTGACACACTGCAGCGGTTTATGTGGTGCATTGTTATACTTAGAGATAGATTAAAAAAATAATCTTTCTAAATGTGATGCAGAGTTTAGATTATCGAATTTTAGATGGATAAAAAAAAAATTTTGAATGATATTTTTCAGTTCGGGTGGATAAACCTGTGATTCACGCAAAATGGTATATTTTCAGTAGAATGTATCAATTTTTTTAAATTATGATTTGAAAAAAATAAAAAAAAATAACTTTTTTAAATTATAATTTTCTAAACTCTAAATAAAATAAAAGCAATTTGGTAAAACAGTCTAATAAATTCTAAATAAAATAAAAGCAGTTTGACAAAAACTGTCCAACTGTAATGCCAAATGCTAACTTATCTAGTTTTTCATCTTTTTTAAGCTGTTTTTGGGTTTAATAATTGGATGAGTTTTCTACTATCTATATATATATATATATATATATATCGCAGCATTAATTCATCTGAAAAGATAGGATAAAAAATAAAAAGAGAAATGCCTGGTCTTAACATTTTTTATATTGTAATTATTTATATATATGATTGATATAGGCCTCTTCCATGAGAAAATAATTTGAAAACTCGACTTTCTTTTTTCTTTTTTTTTTTTTTTTTTTGCAGTAAATATCATATGTTATCAATTATAATTTACATAATTAGACAATGTTAAACCAAAAAGGAAACTAATCAGACTGAAATCCCCATCCAACATTTTTAAATCTTTCAACTCAAATGTAAAATCCTAAAAGAAAAACAGCTCGTAAATCAGCCATGAAGATTCTTATGTTCCCATTCTCAGGTCCCCACAGCCTTGAGTTTACTGGGCCTACTTGAATTTAAGTTCAATGGTCCAGTATTATGAGATTCTCTCTAAAACCTCAACATTTCAAATTCAGTAGCTTTTGTTGCACAATAAATAATTTCTCTTTAAAAAAAATATTATTTTAATTTATAAAATTATAAATATATTTAAACTTATAAAAAATTTATTATTAAATATAAAAAAATACATAAAAATAATAAATTTTGTGATCACTGATGATTAATAATGATCATTAACGATCGTGCATAAGCTGCCAGATTTCATTAGTGATATCCGATAATGAGAATTAACGAATGGCAGAGTAATAAATTTATATTTATATATTTTTTTTTCATTATAATGAGTTTGTCAAAATTAAAAATATAATTTTTCTTTTTAAAAAGAAAAAAGTTATTTTTTTATAATTTGTTATTGATTAGAAAAATATTTTTCGTTAATTAATTTTTCAAAGTATTTCAAACATTAAAAAATATAAAAAATATTTTCTGCAAATAAACAAAGCAAGTTTAAAATGAAATTATTTAAAAAAAAAAAACCTTATTCTTAATTGTTCTAAATGTCATAATGATTTCCTCCACTACGTTTTCTTTTCATCATCTTAATTTTGTTTTCTCTTTTACAAATTTTCTAGCATGCCTTGTTGTTGTCTCTCAATTTTTTTCACATATAACGAGTATCGTTGAAGTTATCAAAAGAAAAATAAATACTCTCGCTCTCTCAAAAAAATTTCTTTTTTTTTAAATATCCTAAAATACTTACCTATTATAATAAATATAGATATTTATCTATTTTATTTTTATTAATTAAAATATGTGTATTTTTAAAATTAATAATAAATATAATAATAAATGAATATATATAAAGATATAAGATAAAAAATATAATAAAAATTTATGAGTTATCAAATATTAGTGATATTTTCTTAAATTGTGAGAGAAAACACAGGGAAACGAAAAGATTACTACTTTACTAATTATTATTAACAATAACCTAAACAAATTCTTTACTAATTATTGAGTATGTTTGGTACCAATTATTTAGTATTAACAATAACCTAAAAAGGCCAAAATGAATGCGACATTCAATGATCCTGACTTTGAGAAACTCTCTTCGCCTAATTAATTGCTTAAGGGACCCATCACTCTTTTTATAATTACACCAATTACCATCCATTTGCTATTATATGCTCATCCTAATCCACATTTTCCTGCACTCACTACTCATCCAATCCACCATCTCTACTCATAAACAAACCATAATATAGGTGTGGAATGCATAATAATTATTTTTTAAAAATTAGCATATATTATAATATATGTATTGACATAACTAATATGCTAAAAAAAATTATAATAAATAAGATATTTGAGTTATCGTTTAAAATTATATGTTAAAATTCTAACTTTAAATTGAATTTTCAGCCTACAAATTTTACTTTATTGCATTTAAATTTTAAGTTTTTTTGTACTAAAGTATACTGAGGTACGATCCTATAGAATAGACCCTAATCACATAAGGTCGAAATTTTAAGAATTTATTTACTCTAATAATATGAAAAAAAATATATAGTAAATAATTCATAATTCTTCTTTCTCATTTTCTTTTGGTTCTGGGAAGAAATTTTCTGACTCCATGGCTGCATACAAGCGTGTAAAGATTGTATCTATTAGTAAAGATAAGTCTATATCGTTTATTTGATGAAAATTTGATTACATTTTTAGAAGAGACTTCAATTGCAAGAAATCCTTGAGATTATCGTTGATGGCGAATATTACCCAAAAAGGGAACTTTTTTAATTAAAGTTGGAAAGGATTAAAAAAAAAAAAAGGATGATTCTTTTGCTCTTTTTCTTCTTCTTCTTCTTCGTCTTCCCTATCCATGGTGAGACACATCTTCAACACATTGTCCCCACTTATAAGATAGTTCTCACAACGGCCATTTGAGGAGGGCATTATGGTCATTTCAAACTGCCTGAAAACAACAACTGAGAGCAACTAGCGAGCTGTATTTTCTTTGAGAGCCTTTTGGTTTACACTAAACTCACTCTACTCATCGCTTATCAGGCATCCATACAAAGTTGCCATTAGCAATACAAAAACAAACGTTGCAATAGTGATTAAAAGACATTATCATTTTTTCCTTTTTTTACTTATTTTTCTCCTCATTGAACGATGTTTCTGTCTCACCAATTTTTTCTTTTCTTTTTCTTTGCTTCTACTCTATAGTTTTTTGGTGTTTTTTTTTTTTACTTTGATTTTTTAGTTTTTGCTCCATTTTTTGGGTTTTCTTCTTCATTAATTATTACCCATTTGAGAAAAAGCTGCAATGGCAACTGGGTCAAGCTCAAATTATGTAGGAAAATCGGAACCGCAAAAAGAAAGAGCTAAGACTAACTCGAAGTTTGGCTCTATGCCGCCCAAGATCGAGCCATTTCTGCCGAGAACTGATCATAATCCAAGAGAGTTGAGATCTTGGGCTAAGAGAACTGGTTTTGTATCAAGTTTCTCTAGTGAAACCACTACTAGTAACAGTGAAAAGTTTGATAGCAGCACTGGTTTTGACTTGGAGAAGGGTCTTCATCATCCCAAGAATGGTGGGTCGTCGCCAAAAATTGAGATCGACCCGGTTCTTGGTCGGACCAGGCCTGCTAGAGGCTCTGAAATTGAACCGGATTTGGGTTCAGCGTCTAGGTCTGGTAATGCGTTCAGGAATGGGAATGATAGGAGTTTGGGATTGAGAGATGTGAACAAGAAGAGGAGAATTGGAGATGAGCCTGTTTTGGGAGTTAAGGATGAGGAAAGGAAAGTTGGGTTAAATAGAAATGGAAATCTGAACGGAAATGGCAATAGGAATGAGAGTGTGAATGGGACCCGAAATGAAATTCCGGCGATTACTCCGGCTCCGGAGCCAAAGAAAGAAGAAGGAAATGCTGCAACTGATATTGGAATTGAGATGTATCCGGGTGGTGATGAATCTGCCAGTGGAGGGTGGCACAGACAGAGTGGAATGAGATTTGGTTTGAGGGATAATCCTGGATTTGGTTAGTATCTTTCACTTCCCATCTTTTTTTGCCTTTTTAATGGATTTTTTTTTAATTTCATTTGATTTGTTAATGGGTTCTTTGTAATTGGAAATGTAAGCGCTGTTCTATTAGTAATTAGATGAGTGTTAAGCCTTGAAGAAGGAACAAATAGTATTTTTAAAGTCCAGTGCAACAGTTTAAGGTGGATGAGGAAACTATAGAGAAGTAGAGAGCTGATTATGTATGTTGCTGTTGATGAGAACTAAATTTGTTAGCAGACAGAAGATTATTTGTGGATGTCTATATGTTTTGTAACTGGAAGTTGAGCTAGAGAACAGTGAATATTTTGTCTGTGACTGAGTTATTTAATGGATGAAACTACACTAAAATTAATAGTCGTGTTTAGTGTAATTGCTGCAACCTTTCCCTCTGTCGGAAATGTAATAGACATGGACGAGTCGAGCAAATAAATGAATGAAAGCAAAATTGTCATAGAGGAAATAAACTGCAGTATTAGGAATTCAACCCTTGTGCTTGGGATTTTTGAGGATTGGCACATTGGACTCTTGTTGACTCTAAGTCAACACTCAAGTCCATCAATGTTCCTCTCTAATTTTTGGGTAATTTTGCCGAGTCTAGTTTATTACAATATGTGAGATGAACAAATTATTTCTCATGGTGCAGAAAATTTTCCTTGTTCATAGTCCTGTGCATTCAATATTTAACCATGCTTCTAGGTCTTTGAAAGTTGCCAGGTCTATTAATCTTTTTCTCTCTTGAACTTGAGCTTCATGTTTATGTCATGACTTGTAGGAAATTTTGCAATTCATACCCTGCAGGATATGAGTTCAGAGATCCAATAAAATTTAATTAAATTTCAAAGGAAGAAAGAACATTTATATTTTAAAGCCTATGAAAAGTTGCAAATATTGATCATTTCTCAGGATTATTGGGCTGTCAGTCTATCAATGCTGATTTCTTTTGTGTTCACATAAGTTTTCTAGAAATCAGTTTTTTTCCCTGGTCCTCACCTATTGGTCTTTTAACTGCAGTGCCGCTTATTTATTATGGCCTGCAGCACTATTTGTCACTCACTGGCTCACTGATTTTCATTCCCTTGATCATCGTACCAGCCATGGGAGGAACAGATGTAAGCATGATTTCTTATGGATATCTAGATGTTATTTACAGTATAAGAAGGGAGTTCACAGAGCTTGATAAATGATGTCTTTATTTGCATAAATGATGACAGAAGGACACTGCTACAGTGATTTCTACAATGTTGCTGGTTTCTGGCATTACAACAATATTGCACTCCTACTTCGGTACCCGACTTCCATTAGTTCAAGGGAGTTCATTTGTGTATTTGGCACCAGCATTAGTTATCATGAATGCACGGGAGTATCGGAATCTCTCAGAACATGTAATTTCATTCTTAGGAAAACTGTTTGAAGTGATATATCTGTCAGTTTTATGCTCATTTAGCTTTGCCACAAATGCATTTCAAAATACCAAATTTCTGGTAAATCATTGCATATCAAAATGTACGACTTTTTTCCCTCAAAAATTAAGGAAGTGAAAGATCAAACATAATCTATGAGATGTAAAAATTTCCGGTGATAATTCTTCTGTACCTTTTTTGCATGCTTCAAGGTTCAGGGACATTTGGTCCATGAATATATTGTATTTTTCTTTTAGTGAACTGCTTTAACTTTTCAGTTGATTCATGCTCCCTTCAACTGTAGAAATTCAGACACATAATGAGGGAGCTCCAGGGAGCTATAATTGTTGGTTCAATATTCCAAAGCATTCTGGGATTCACTGGTTTAATGTCCCTTCTGCTAAAGTAAGTAAGGAAATTGCTTATAATGTCTTTCTATTTCTTCTCCATAGATTTCAATGGTTATCCTGTTATCCACTATTCACATGCTAGATATGTTGCTGCTATCCTTGGCTATCTTGATGCTATTGTCCAGGATTTCTTTTCTGTATCAATTCTGGCTGCATAATGCCGCAATGACTGAAAAATCTTTTTCATGTGTGATTTTGTTTCTTTAGGCTAAATGGAAAAAGATTGGAGGAAAAACCATTTTTAAGCCTCTAAACTTTTCAAATTTTGTCTATTGAGCCCCTATTCTTCAATTGTGCGCTATTGAGCACGTGGACTTTCCACTTTATGGACATTGAGAATTTTCAATGATAGAACTTGATAAACAAAAAATTGATGATAAATTTGTTAAAAACTGCTTAAGAAACATTAACAAATTGCACCATTTTTCACAAAATTGCTACTCAATAGACAAATTCAGAACATTCAGGAGCACAAAAAATATTTTTTTCCTTTCATCTAACTTCAATAATTTGCGGTGGAAAAGTAAACTGCCCTTAATAAAACCTATTTTTCTATTTTTTCCGTTAAATAAGTCCTTAATGTCTTTAAATCAGAAAGTTCATGGTCTGAATAAAATACAATTGAAGAACAGGGCCTCAGCAGACAAAACTCAAAAAGTTCAGGGGCTTAGAAATGGATTTTGCCAAGATCATGTGCATGACATTCTGTTACATCAGTCTTTTAGTAAATTTTTTGTTTCTTTTAATGAAACTGAACGCTTTATTGTCAAAAGATACCTAAATTTTGAGAAAATGTCCAATAAATCTTTCCTGATGTGATAATGTTTTGCAGATTGATCAATCCAGTTGTGGTTGCTCCAACTGTTGCTGCTGTAGGCTTAGCATTTTTTAGCTACGGTTTTCCGCAAGCTGGTAGTTGTGTGGAAATTAGCATTCCTCTGATATTATTGGTTCTTATATTCTCTCTGGTAAGTGATATTATTATTTGATGATTAAGCAATCTGAATATATGACCTTTACTTTTTTAATGAGGTCCAAGCATTCAATATTTGCTATTGCATTAATTTTTTATATCCTAGTTCATTTCTTTTTTTGACACTTAATTATGTATTTTTGCTGCCTCTTTGTCAGTATCTTCGAGGATTATCAATATTTGGACATCGCTTATTTAGAGTTTATGCAGTATGTTTATTATTTCCTTTCATTGCATTTAATATTTGGTTTATGGCATCAAGTGATGCTGAAATTTGAAAGTACTGTAGTTAAATCCCATAGCTTCACTGATAGAGATGAAGCTTGCTAACATCTTCTGTCAGTGCAGGTCCCCCTGAGTGTCATGATTATATGGACGTATGCATTCTTTCTAACGGCTGGTGGAGCATATAATTACAAGGGATGCACAGCTGACGTACCGAGTTCAAATATTTTAGTTGATGCATGTAGAAGGCATGCATACACAATGCAGCATTGCAGGACTGATGTTTCTAATGCATTGAGAACTTCTGCATGGGTCAGAATTCCTTACCCTTTACAATGGGGTATCCCCATCTTCCATCTAAGGACTTCCTTGATCATGATAATTGTGTCATTGGTCACATCAGTGGATTCGGTTAGTAGCTTCCACTACATTCTTTTGTCCCCAAACTTTACACTGTAGGCCCTCCCTCTTGTCCATAAGTCACAAAGTGCCACATGATAGTGCAAAAGGGTGCTTCTATCACTTCATATTAAAGGGAACAGCAGGGGAAAAATTAACAGCAGAAATTTAGAAAAAAAAAAAAAGGAAAAATAAATGATAGCACAAACTGGATTCACCTCCTTGGCTTAAGAAAAGGATGTATTATATGCCTGCAACTTAGAAAAATTATCAAACAAATAAATAATGCAATGATTGTGACTGCACATGCTGTGGAAATTTATATTAGAGCATCCATGCTGATTGTTTAATTTTAAGATATATTTTTATTTGTTTAATTTTAAGATATATTTTTATTATATTCAAAATGAGAGAACTGAATTATCATAGATGTATAACCATGACATTGATGCCAATGCAACGGTGACTGTCAGGTTGGGACATATCACTCTACATCCTTGCTAGTTAACTCAAAGCCTCCAACTCCAGGAATCGTTAGCAGAGGAATTGCATTGGAGGGTTTCTGCAGCATGTTGGCTGGACTTTGGGGTTCTGGTACTGGTTCAACCACCTTAACAGAAAATGTGCATACCATCAATATAACGAAGGTGGCTAGTCAGAAGGCTGTGGTTACTGGAGCAGTTTTCTTGATCTTCTTCTCATTTGTAGGTAAACACCTTGAACTTTCAAAACAAAACTCTACAGAGTGAGTTCTGGAAATGGTAGGATTAGGCATCCAAGGAGAAATGAAAACTTCTTTTGGCCTTTTGAAGTTGGAAATTAGACCTAAAAGACAGTCTGAGAAATCTATGGCTTCTTGTTTGAATATTTTCTATATATTCTAAGTTATACATGGCCACATAGAAGTCATAAATGCTGCATGTCAGACCCTAATTATGAGTCTGCTTATAAATTTGTTTATCAAGCTAATTAAAGCAAATATGCCGAATACTCTGCATGGTTTGATACCAAGATACAGTCCATTAAATCGGTAATGGCAGATTGGTTATGCATTTATCCTCTTCTTTTAATGATGCTACTGTATTGAGTTCATGGGTAATTCCATGTGTTTTGTTACACTAATATCTCTACTGGTGTTTAACAGGAAAAGTGGGTGCAATTCTTGCTTCTATACCACTGGCATTAGCTGCTTCCATACTTTGTTTCATGTGGGGCCTTATCGTGGCATTGGGTCTCTCGACTTTGCAGTACAGTCAAACAGCCAGTTTTAGAAACATTGCAATAGTAGGTGTTTCACTATTCCTTGGTTTGTCAATTCCTTCCTATTTTCAGCAATATCAACCTGAATCTAGCTTGATATTGCCAAGTTATTTTGTCCCTTATGGGGCAGCATCAGATGGACCTGTACACACTAGCAGTAAACAAGTATGCCTCTTGCTACTTTCTTTTTTAATCAATGTGCACGTGCATAGTGATTTATATCAGCATTTCCCTCTCTTTTCTTTTTTTCTTGAACATGGTGATCTTTCTTTTTCTTTTCTTTTCTTTTCTTTTTTTCTTTTTGGTTTTTCCATCAGTTTGATTTTGCGATGATGAAAACCTGATCTTTTTTTTTCTTTCCTTTTTTTTTTTTTTCCATCAGTTTGATTTTGCGATAAATGCACTTATGTCCTTGAACATGGTGGTGACTCTCTTGATAGCAATTGTTCTTGATAACACAGTCCCTGGTACACGACAAGAAAGAGGGGTATATATATGGTCACATCCTGAAGACTTGGTAACTGATCCATCTTTACATGCAGATTATTCCCTTCCTAGAAAAGTTTCGCGGTTTTTCTGTTGGTCAAGATGTTCGCAGACATGAACTATAGTTTTTTCAGGAGGATATTTTGTTGCAAGACCTTTAGCAGACTGAAGCCTATGCTTGTGAGTAGTTGTGAAGTTTCTAGGTTGAGAAATTGTTTGCTTAGATTGGGGTGGGAACACGAAGATTGGAGAAAATGCAGCAGCTCATACAAATTATGATGTTAGTAATCTATACATAATAATACTGCACGAAATTTAGAAATTTCATACATCACTTAATTAGTGATAGTATATTTTGTAATACAACATTATGTCAATAGTCAAAACATAACATTCTTTGAGAGGAAGGTATTCGTTTTATTGTATGAATATTCTGTTGCATTTCAGATGGCAACAAATACTTGTATTTTTATCTTCTGCATAGTTATATGTTCTTCTCTCTCTCTCTCTCTCTCTCTCTGTTCTTTGCATGAAATAGCATAATTAATGACAAACTCGAGTGATCAAACTCAATTTTGTTCTTTAAAAAAAAAAAAAAACTGGTTAAACTATTTCAATCTCAATGAATTCTTACTTGATCAATCTTGCACATGCAAAAACCTCAGCTTTGTGAGTCCTAAATCCAATGAGAACGTTTGATAGACCATAATGCAGAAACCATTGAAACTATCCAATCACAAGCAGGCGACAGAAAAATGTGGGACAAAGATTATGTCAAAAAGAATTTTGAGGCTTAAGTGACACAAAATGTTAATTCCTTCCCTTTTCTTTTCACAATTTCTCTGGAAACAAACAGAAAGGCTAATTATAGAGCCTCAAACACAGTACCGGTATTCCCAATCAAAGGGAGTATGATCCAAATGCTGCACCATCTTTGGCATTGAACAGAGCTCTCTCAAGGTCTTGAAAACAGTACCAGTATTCCCAATCCGAACCTTCATACTTGGAGCTGCAAAAACGCGTGGATACAACAAAAATTGACCCGAATTGTTACTCTGATTTCCTCTTAACAACAAAACTATTCCCCTAGTCAAAACCTCAAAATCCGCCACTATTAATCACCGGTACATCATAGCTCACTGTGCCAAATTGAACCGAAAAACTTGGAATCGGATGGATGCAGGTAACTGGGTTTCAGGTTGAAGATTAAAACAATCAAATTGATAAGTAATGTGCTCAAGGATGAATTTCAATCCTTTACACATTGTCAGCTGATTGCTAATTTTCAAAGCCTACAAAACAGAGGAATGAATCAGAAAACTTTGAATTGGGTGGATGCAGGTAACTGGGTTTCGGGTTGAAGATTAAAAGAATCAAATTGATTAGTGATATGCTTAAGGACGAATTTCGTTCCTCAGGATTATAGGGGTCAGCCGATGTGTTTAGGATGCTTAAGTCAGAAGGATTAAAATATAAAGAAATTAAAGAGAGTTTAAAATATGTTATCCCTCGTATAGAAAAAAAAAAAAAAGCTATTTATATAAGGCAATTTAGGGATTTGAGTCTCTCTCATATATGACTCAAATGTTGTAATATTGTACTTGGATATGGATTGGAGGAGATTTTGTCTGAATATGATGAAGAATCCAAATTACTTAATCCTTGATGGATAAAAAATAACAACTGTGAAGGAGTAAATTTCGAATGATATTTTATGGTTCGGATAGGCAAATATGTGGTTCACTCAGGGCAACCTGTCCATATTAGAATGTATCAATTAGTTTTATGTAATTTTTTTTATCGTTCTTGGAGCCTTAAATAATGAAGATCGGGAAGGACAAAGAAGAAGGAAGGGATAAGTAGCTTGATTTATGTGAATTTGGAGAAGAAGAAGAATGAAGGTTTCTCATTTCAACATCATTTTAGTTTTTTATTTTTTTTTATAAATAGGAATGACATGACATTTATTATTTTAATATTTTTATAAGTTAGCTCAAACTAGTTAAATTTTTATCAGAATGTTACACGGTTTAATCATTATAAAATTTTAAAGTTTTTATATTACATTATCAAAATTTAAAAGTTATGTTGTAATAAAAAAAAAAAAGTGTAAAATTATTGATTTTTTTTTTATTTTGTCATTAACCCTTTTTACTATTATAAGGATTTGTAATATACAAAACAAATGCATCAATCATCATGTTATGAAGTAAGATTGGATTTCTTATGCTGCCATTCTTGGATGAGGGAACGAAGGGTGTGATTAGGGATAAGGAGTTTGTGCTTAAGCCTTAAATTTGTCATAGGTGAAGTGTCACGTCCCATCCTTAGCCATTCCTCTATGGCTTCTAACTCGTAGGAAAATCCATCTGCTGCTATATGTGGATTTTTCATTATGTCCTGCACTCAACATAACGTTACTAAATTAGTATAACACATTTTAAAAGTAATTTTTTTATTATTTTAATTATAACATTAAAAAAAGAAGTATTTTTCATTTAACTAACTAGAGATAGCAACAAAAAAAAAAAAATCAATCTTTAGAGAGATTCGTTCAATTCCACACTGTTGCCATTCCTACATGTTAACATATGCTAAATTTAGACTTACCTGAAATATTGGGCAGAGGAAAATGCCAGGTGCTTCACTAGACTCCTCTTTCTCAACACCTCCATTGACAACAACAACCTGAGATCCTCCTTTGGCAACTATCTCTTCAGCCCTTTTTCTTACCCCATCAAGCTCTTGCATTACTGTTGCTACACTGAAATCTCTATTGGGCTCCCGGTTAGTGGCCATGCACTTCATTGCTATTCCAACAATATGCTCAGCCAAGTCCAATGGCCATTGCCCAGCCAACTCATCCAAAACCTGAACAAGGGCTGTCCGGTCCATTTTCCTCACCTCTTCGACAAGCCCAGGCCAATGTCTCCCAGTCAAGAGATGCAACAATAGAACCCCAAAAGCCCGAACATCAGTCCGCATATCATCGTTTTCATCGGAGCATGGCCTTAGCCCAAATCCACTTATCTTAGCAACTAGATTGCGGTCTAAGAGGATGTTGGATGTAGTCAAATGGCCATGAATAATGGGCCTAGGCTTACCCAAATGCAGATAGGCCAAGCTTGAACATACCTCGTGAGCTATTCGAATCCGATCATGCCACCGGAGAATCCGGTTTCTCTTTTTATGGTTTCTTTGAGAGGAAAACATATCCCTTAAGCTGCCATTGTGCATATACTCAAAAATCATGCATTTTTGCTCAGTGCAGAAGCCCATTAAGGAAACCAAATGTGGGTGTTTAATGCTGTTCAGGAACTTCACCTGCATTGCCAAAAGTTCACTTCCAGAGTTTAGTAGCAAAGCCACCATGTAGGAAACTATGTCTATGATGCCTTTGAATATGTTTGCCATTGCTATTTGAATTATGATAGAGGAAATTATTTATTTTATTTTAAATAAAAAATATACAGTTATTTAAATTTATATTGCAAAATTAATTACAAAATAATTAAATATGATTTTAACTTATTTTTAATAAATATTTAACATTTAATTTTATTGAAATTAACCTTAAATATTTAAAAATTTCTGTGTTTTAGCCATGTCTAAAAATTAAAAAATATTAAAAAACTTCCAGGTACTGTGCTTCTAAGTTAAAAACTAACATGAAGATTTAAATAGCATATCACATGTATTGATAGGTTACCTTAGTTAGAAAATCTTCTTGAGACAATCCACTTTCAGAATTAAGCATTTTGATTGCAACAGTTGAATTATGAATCCGTCCTCGATATACATTCGTCCAATCCCCACCAGATTTTAATCTCAAACTCTCAGAAAAACCATCAGTAGCCAATCTGATATCTTCGGCAGAGTATTCTCTATAACTGCAACTCAATTCATTCAACTTTGTTACCATTGCTATTGCATCTTTTTCTTTGCAAAACTCAATTCTGCGCTGAAGAACATCTCTTTGTCTTCTTAACTCTTCAATTTCTCTCACCATTTCTGCTCTTGCAATCACTGCCTTCTGTAATTGAGCTTCCCCATGTGAACTTGCCATAGTTGATAACTGAAGCTTGCTAGAAAGCTCTGATTGAAGTTCAACAAGTGACTTTAGCCTATTTTTATTTTCTGTAATATCACTTCTGATTTCTTGAATTTGCTCTTTCTCAATATCCAATCTTTTTTTTATCTCTATTCTACTTGCTACCTCTTCTTTTATCTTAGCTTCAAGATCCTCCACCTATAAAATATTGAATAATTTATTTACATTGAGGAACCAATCAAAGATGAAAAAATAATATATATATATATATATATATATAGAAAAAATACACAAAAATTTTTCCACCTCATTAAAAATTAGAGGAACTGCAATTAATTGATTTTAAACCAGTTGAATGGTAAATAATAATTAACCAATTTGAGAATTTGATAAATTAATTTCTAATTAGAATTAAAGAATAATTAATAATGAATTTAATAAATTAAATAATAATGATATATTTAATAAAAGTATAATTAATAAATTATATTATAAATACAAAAATGATTTTATATATTCAATTATATAGTTATAATTAATATATAAATATATAATGCAAGTTACATATACAAATGAATATAATTAATATATATGCACACAAATAAATTTCATATAAAAATCAAATAAATGATAGCAAAAATTTATTCCAATAAATAATGAAATAAAACTTAATTTATATATTAAATAAAATTAAAAAATAAAAGAA
This sequence comes from Reutealis trisperma, assembly GCA_947687605.1. Taxonomy (NCBI): domain Eukaryota; kingdom Viridiplantae; phylum Streptophyta; class Magnoliopsida; order Malpighiales; family Euphorbiaceae; genus Reutealis; species Reutealis trisperma. The sequence goes on along the minus strand of CANTUT010000175.1, from coordinate 3,762,926 downwards.
AAATTATCTTAATAAATAATTAATTAGAAATTGTCTTATATATTAATTAACATCAAAGAAAAATAAATCCACGGAAAGCAAGGGCCACCGTCTAGTTATTTTATATTGTCAATTTAATCTTAAATGTTGATTGAAAAGTTAATTAGATTTTTCAACTTTATAATTATTAATACTATTCCTAAATATGACAAATTGTCATAAAATTAATGATACCGTTAACAAAATTTGCACAGTTAGAAAAGTCAAATAAACTCTAATCAAATTTTAAAAATTAAATCAACAATTTAATGAAAATTTTAAGAGTCAATTTGACTTTTAGTTAATAATAATAATAATAATAAATTTCGTCAATTTTAATTTAGAATTAATTAATAGTATTAAGAGAAATTTTTAAATAGACTTAGACCATTTCTAATCTAAAATACTATATTTAGTGTAATTTTCACATTAAAATATGGCAATTTTAACATCAACTATTATTCCATCTCCAATTCACCACACTAAATATTATACCAAAAAAAATTTCTTTAAAATATTCTCTTTTTCTTTCTTCTATTTTAATTTTATAAATTTAAATTAATTTCCTACTTATTTTTAAATAATAATTTAATATTAAAAAATAACATTTAACCTCATAATCAACATTTAAAAAGTAATTATGTCATAAAAAATATTTAATTAATTTTATCTCATATATTTAATATTTTTTTGTTCAAAAACATTAAAAAAAATAAGTTAAATTTAAAATAAATTATGGACAAATTTTTATTTAAATTCTAACATATTGTAAATTTAAATTAAGAAATTTAATATATATATATATATATATATATATATATATATATATATATATATATATATATATATATATATATATATATATATATATATATATTGCATAAATTATCCATTTAATATATATTTCATTTAATATTTAAAAAAAATAAAAAAATGATGCTAAAATTCTTGCACCAAATTTGGTGCAAATCTACAGTGGCGTTGCACTGTAGTGAACAACAAATATGGTGCAAGTTTTCAAATTGGATTGGAGATGGCCTTATTCTAATAAATGATATCATATGTTAAAGAATAATTAATTTAATTTATAAATGACTGGTTAATTAAGTTTACCTAAAAATTTCTCTCATATTGAATTTTAACATTATGATGTAATTAAAAAAAATTTAAAAATACATATCAAAAGGTACGAAAAGATTTATAGGATAAATTTGATTATTAAGTCTAACCATTATTAAAAAAATAATAATAAATAAATAAATTATAACTTTACCCTGCTATTGCACAAACACATAGCCCATTCAGCTTTTGCAGACCTTTCTGCATTGGCCTTAATCTCTTCCTTCTTCAACCTGATTATTTTCTGAGCATCATCTATTTTACTTCTCATACATTCCTGTTTTGCTGCCATACTCTGCCATAAATAAGAAAAATCATTGTAAATATGAAAAATTCCACTGCAAAGGGATTTCTCCTTTGGGTGCTGAGGCACTTGGTGCATTATCCTTCCTGCCATCCACCCTTCCAACGACTTATTTAGCTAATAGGAGAATAATCCAAGAATAGACACTTAGCTTTGATAATGGCAATGGCAAACTGGCATCCAAACATCCCTAGATCTATTACCCTACCACTGTTAGGAAAATTCCAAATAGCGTACATACAGATAATGACAAATGCAAGAGTCAAAAAAAGACGCATCAGAAAGGAAACGTTTGGTAGCCAAAGTGGACTAATTTAGATTTGAAAACCTAAACCTCTATTAACTACCTAATTACAAACAACAATAATGCAAAAAAACAAAGGAAAAAAATATACTACCTAGAAAATAAGGATTTGAAAGAGAAAATCTTCATTTAAGTGGCCTAATTAAGCTTGAAATAAACAAACTTTCACAAATCCCATTTAATTATAGCAGCTTACCATAGTAGAATCAGTGAATCTTGGTGCACCATCCTCCAATGGACCAGCCTGCAAAATATCATTCTCTTCCTCACAAATTTCTTCGTCTAAATTCAAAGACAACAAATGCTCAAAATAATTTTGAATCTCTAGCACATAATTTTCCCATTGATTTTGCGAATTGGGGGAATCAAATCCTTTGGACGAGGTAGATACTCGATTATAATTCCTTCCCAGAGAGCTATAATCAGTGAACATTTTTCCTAACCAAGTTTTTATGTTACCCTTTTTTGCAATATTGATTCCTTGATCATCTTCCATGATTGTTTCTTCATTTTCTCCTGTAATGAACACTAATTTCCCTCCACATATTATGAAAAATTCACAAAAATTCGGTTTATGTTGATGAACGTAGAATGATCCGCTAATTGCATTCTTTGAACTCCTGCTGAAAAAGAAAACAGATAAGAGAATGGTACTGTACAAAAAGTTTCTGAAAATAAAATAGTTGAAAAAAAAACAAGAAAATTCATACCATGATGAAGACCTCAAGAATGTTAATCCCATCACCAATTTGGTTATCTTGTGTCTTGAGATTAAATCAATTATGACTTTATGAATAGTTTCTTCAGATTTTTCAACTTTCAAGATTTCAGCCTTTACCTATAATTAAAAATTCCAAGAATAATTAGTGAAACCAGATTCAAGAAAATGGTGGAATTGAATTCCAAGAAAGAAAGCAAAGAAACCAAACCTTTCCACAGAAAGTTATGTACTTGGAGAATAACTTTTCTATCTTTTCTTGCTCATACTTCTTAAGAACTTGCAGCTTTTCTTCACTAACAGAGCTTGCAGGGAGCTTCCCAACTGAAACAGAGGATTTAAAGAAAAATAAATAAATAAATAAAAACCCATTTGAGTTGTAATAATAAACCAAGTAAAAAAAAAAACCTTAAATTTTGATCATAAAACTTACATGGGGTGTAAACAAAATCCTTGGAAATGTTGTAATTAGTGATATGGAGAATGACTATGGAGATTGGATTTGGTTTCCATTTCTTGAGTGTCCAATCCAAAGTCTTGAATCCATCTTGTAAATCATGCCCAAGAACAACATAAACCTTGTCCACAAGATTATCCATTACTCTTAACCTCTAATCACCCTAATTTTGCCCTTAAACGACAGATTAATCAATCAGCCTATCAAAAGATTGAAACTTTAGTTAACTAAGGTAATCCCATATGATTCCCATCAAAGAAAATGGCTCAGAAAAATCTAAGCGTGTTAAAGGATAAAAGTGTGAGAATCTATTATGAAAAGAAAAGAGAGGTTGAAATTCTTTCCCAAGATATTGTCACAGGTTTTCAAAAAGGACCTCCTGTAAGAGGAGAAGATAGGGGACAATCTATTCTTATTTTTATAAGGAAGTTGGAGGGTCAATTTTTGGATGGCATTTATTATTATTATTAATAATTTTTCTATCATTTGGTTTTTTTGGCCTAAATCATTTGGTATTTAAGAGTTGAAATTTTCTTGTGATCAATTGGAAGATCTTTCTATGATCCTTCCTTCCTTCCTTATCAATTATGCCTTAGTCTAATTGGATAAGAATGAGGCAATTTGCTTTCAAGTTGGAATTTCATCATTTATTATTATTGATCTTAATTATTTTTAGAAAAAAAAAAGTATTATGTAATTAAAGTAAAATATAGTTTAGAAATGAATTTCTTTATGATTAGTGATTTTTTTAATTAAAGATATTTTTATATTAGTTTATTAGTCTATTATAATTTATTTTTTTAAATAAATATCTAAAAATTAGTTTATATATTTAGAAATTATTTTATATGTGTTTAAAATTAAAAAATATCATTACAAATTATATAGTCTTAGCATTGATGATTTTCTTTTCTCTTTTTATTGGCATGCCAAAATTATTTTAACATGGTTGACAAGTGAATTTATTTTTATTATATTTATCACTAATTTAATTCAAAATTAAAAATATCAATGCAAATCATTTAATTGCAGCCTAAATAATTTATATTTAGACTTTGTTTGATATAAATAAATTTCACAAAATTTTTTTATAAAATTATTTGAAATTTTATTTTTTCATATTTGTTGTACAATGAAAATATTCATTTTACTCACATAAATTCAATTTTATGAAATTCAACATAGAGAAGCTAAAATTTAACGTTTATATATGAATTTTATATTATAGATTCATTTAAATGGATAGGGGTTAGGTTTTTCTTTTTATCAATGCATTAAAATTTTTTAAAAAGTAAAGAAATTATTACAACTCTAATTCTTGAGTTTTTTATCTGGTAAGGTATATTTTCACTCACTGAGTTAATAACTAATTAATGATGCAAATATTTATATTTAAATGAAGAAACAATATTTATTTAGTAAAAGAGTTATATGATAAAAAATATCTACCAATAATTTTAATTGATTAGTTTAAAAATAATTTTTTTGCCCAAAAATGAGTTTAAAAGTATTGTGTTTCATATTATTATCACTTTAAGTAATTTGTTAAGAGTATTTCACATTTATTAAATATAAAAATATTAAGTGATTAATATAGAAATGAACTTCTCAACCTTAATAATTAGTTTTTAAAGTTGGTTCTCTCAAATTTATATTAAAAACTTAAAATAATATCAAAGTAAATTAATCTTATTTACCTAATTACCATGTCGATTGATCCGACTTATCTCATTACTTAATTACTATCGGTCAATTGGTCCGATTTATCAAATTGCCTAATTATTTTACTGATTAATCTAGTTTTAATTATTTCAATTGACAATGTTGAATACCTTCTTATCACTTGAGGAATTTAAGTTGTCCAAATTTATATTAAAAATTTAACAAATTTTCTCACATTTCTTTATATAAATTCATTCCAAGATTATTTCATTTAAATAAATGATTTTCAATAACTCATAATCAATCAACTAGAAAATATAATGTGTCACCATCAAATTACAGTCAATTTAATATATATATATATATATATATATATATATATATATATATATATATATATATATATATATATATATATACACACACAATGTATAACACATTGAGACAATTGTACAAAACCAATGCAATTTGACAAGCATATCTGCCTGGGATTCAACCACCAGAGAGGATTAGATTGAAATGAATTGAAAACAAAATTAATTAATTACATTTCACAGTATTATTAAAAGTTTCGGGATACTATAACCTTACTAAACGACATATTAATCCTCTCCTTGTCATAACATCATTACATGACTTTATGTTTTTGGTATAATCATAAAGCTTGACCATTCGAAACATGTCTGTCACGCAACACACATTGCCAACTCATGATTAAGAAATAAATTTCATGTTTACTTTGTTTATCTTTCATCTTTGAAAATATTTGGTTTCAATTTTCGTTTTTAAATAAAAAGAAATGAGAAAATATTATTCCTCTTTTATAAATTTATTTATATGAAACAAACTTTATTATCATTATAACTGATACACTTAAGTTGAAGTCTGATCTCGAGTATATGGATTGGTGATCTGAAAGTTTGTAAGACAGAAAATTAGAGGGGCCCAAACGATATATTTGAAAGACCTTTCTAATACTTAAATCAGTAAAGGATGATAATCAAGAGAACTATAATCTCTAGAGAGAAAGAGTTGCGTTACCTAAATAACAGAGAAAAGTAAGCTATATATAGAGGTACCAAGTGATTTGAATCCTTGCTGGAGTTATAGTCTTCATTATATTGTCAGAGTTGGAGAAGGATTTACATACTAATTATTGAGTTGTATTGAATTTCGTGCTATATTTAGAGATGAAAGTGGAGTCCTTATTGGATATGGTATCCAAATAGCGGTGGAGTCCTTTTAAGCAATGTATACTACTAATGAGTGGTCCTTGTTCTGGCGAACAAGGGCGATTATTTTAGACATGAGTGTAACAATTGTCCCCCCCACTACTTTTCAAGTTAAAGACTTGGAATAGATTTCTTTATTCAATTGCAATCTGCCCCACCGTGATGATCTACTGGAAACAATATTAAGTAATTGAAATGTCGTGACCTTGCCACTTCTCAAATGACATGTCTTTGCCACTTCTTTTATCATTTCAAATTTTAAATTTGTGGTTGCTTTTGTGCCACGTATCATTGTACGGGTACAATTGGACTCTTCGATCCTCATTCCTTCCTTATAAATCGAGCCTCCACTTTTATGTTAGGGTTTTCATACTTACATTCTTCTCAAGCTTTCTCTGCTGTCAAACTTTCTCTTCCTATTTTCTCTTTCAATCATTTTCTTCCTCAGAGATTTTCTCCTTGCTTAAGAATTTCTTTTTATTTTCCATCCTAAGTAGCTGCAGTTCAATCGTCACTTTTCTAGGGACAAGCAAGATAATGAGGGTACTCTATCTAACAAATCTACTGCTTCAGAAACCTTTACTCCGACTGGATCATTAAGACAAAGAATAAGTCCAGAAATAAATCTATATCTGCCTCGATTGATGCCTCTATCAATCCCCCTCTCAGTGTCATTTGCCTAAATCCTACCATCACTATTCCTAGCCTTCCCCTAGAATTTCTTAAAAACCTCGAATCTCATTGGGGAATAGAGAATTTTACTTATGAGTTGATTAAGGGTTGTTTAGGAGAGATTGGAGTGCTTTATAATATTCTAGTGGACTACAAAATCCATTTACCGAACCTAGGGAGGGTTGCAAACCAAATACTGGGGGATAAAGATCGAATGGTCTATATAAAGGATCTAGACTCTGGCCTCTGATTCCCCCTACCTATTTTATATGTCGACATACTCTAAGAGTACAACATCCCAATCTATCAGCTTCACTTGAACTCTTAGAAAATCTTAGTCGTCCTTAGGATTCTAGGGTAGATGCATTGGTTCAAAGTCTCTAGTAGGGAAGCTAGAGAAATATATCGCCTTGTGCTGAAGAAGGGTTTTGACCACTTCAATCTTTAAAGTGAAAGGAAGATTTTCACTTTGCCTTCTTCCTTGAATAATTGAAAGTAAAAATTTTTCATCATCTCACATAATAATGGCTGGGCAATCTCCCAAAAGATTGGGTTACAAGTCCTTCCTTAGGTGGCATTCTTAAGGAGATAACCATTGTGAAAAAGGAGCATATAAAGACACTTTGGAAACAGAAATGATCTCAATGTGGAGTTGATCTATAAACAATATTTTGGTGATGCTTATGGTTCAAAAAAGAAACTCCAATCTAAGACTTTCACTAATCCTTCCATTAGTACTAACTTTTAACTAATTCTTCATTTACTTGTCCAATCCTTTATATATATTAACTTGTTTATTTTTCAGATATGTTAAAGTCCCTAATTGCCCAGCACATAATGGAGAAAAAGGCCCAATCCAACTCGGCAGCTAAAGATCTACCTCCTCCTCCCCTTCCTCCAACTATAACTCTAACTGCTACTCCTTCGATCTCGAAGTCAACTGCCACTTCTAGCTTTATCCCAAAAATCACATCAGGATCTTCCAAACTGCTCTCCTTAAAAAAAGTAGATGGCGAGTCAGCAAAGGAACTTTCCCTTGATAAGCTCACCAAGTTCAATGAGATGGTGGAGAAAAAGTATGGCAAGGCTGCCATAGTTCAAGATCTAGCTATGGGGATTGATGTCATACGATGCATTAATCTTTCTGCTGATGATGATCCCTAGAGGGAGTTTAGTAATGCTCAACTAGCAGGGTCAATATACGAATATATTTTTGAAGATCATCAATACTTCTCCTTTCTTTTTTGCTTTTGTGTTTTTTTTTCAAGTAATAATCCCCCTTTTTGCAAACTAGAAATGTCATTTCTAAGCTTTGACAGTGGATGCGAGCCATAAAGGAGGAGATGCTAACCCTCAGAAAGGAGACTAAGGCTAAATGGGCTCGCATAAAAGAAAATCTTAAGAAGGATCATGTTGCCAAGCTTAAAGTTGTTGTGGAGGCAAAGAAGGACAAAGTAAGGAGCAAGAGGGTGAGTTGTTGAAGTAGATATCTATTCTTTACTCTGAGTTAGATGCTGGCAAAGAGGAGATTTGCCTCCTTAAGGAGAAGGAGAAGTTAACAAAAGAGTTTATAAAGGAATTTGTTTCACAACTACTATCTTTTCAGAAGAAGGTTCAAGTGGCTCTCTAAAGTAGATTTCCTAATCAAGATTAGTTTTATCGAGGATATCTACCCGAATGATGGAGTAGAGGAAGCAGGTACATAGAGCACCCCTATTGGCAGACCTATCTGTCCCATAGGTGATCCCTCTGCTCTTTTTTCCAATCTTCATGCTTCAATTGGCTATTGGACCATAGTTGATCCTTCTACCAAAATTGCACTCTTTTATAGAACAAAACATCCCCCTTTTTTTTGTAACTCACTTTTTATAATATTTTGAATATTTTATGAAATGATGAAATGAATTGTATTTATGCAATTCTCTGATATAAATATTTCATTATCTTTTTCTATTTATTTATCTTCGTATGTGTATTTTATTTATATAATGATTTTGATAAAGACCGTAAGTATATATAGAATGCTTTAAGAGTTTTTAGGGGAGTACACTATTCGCCAAATTCCAAAGACTATACATCTTAAACTTTAAGAGTCTTTATTACCCACCTATCCTAGTCTTTATTAACTTAAAAATTCTAAGCAAACCTGTGGCTTATTACTGAAGCAAACTTCTTACCATGCTTGCCTCGTGGAGACCTTTTTTTTTTTAATGTTTTAAGGAATCATAGATGAACCTGTAGTTTACCCATCCTATGGCCATTTATCCTTTGTCTTTTTTTTTTTTTTTGGCGAACTTTCTAGTGTGTCTACCCCGTGGAAATCTTTAATGACTTGGGAGCCCTAAGGGTACGCCTATCCTATGGCAATCTCCAACGATTTATGGAATCTTGGGTGCCCTCTAGGGTAAGCTTATCCTGTGGCGATCTTCAATGATTTAAGAAATCTTGGGTGCCCCTTAGGGTATGTCTATTCTGTGGTGATCTCCAAACATAGGGAATCTTGGGTGTCCTTTAGGGTATGCCTATCTCATGGCGATCTTCAATGATTTAAGGAATCTTGGTCCCTCTTAGGGTGGGCTTATCTTATGGCGATGTTCAACGATTTAGGGAATTTTGGGCTTTTCTTAGGGTAGGCCTATCCCATAGCAATCTTTAACAATTTAGGGAATCTTGGGCACTCTTTAGGATATGTATATCCCATAGCAATATTCAATGATTTAGGGAATCTTAGATGCCCCTTAAGGTAGGCCTATCCATTACAATCTTCAACGATTTAGGAAATCTTGGGTATTCGTTAGGGTACGTCTATCCTATGACCATCTTCAAACATAAAAAATCTTAGGCATCCCATAAGGTATGCCTATCCTATGGCAATCATCAATGACTTAGAGAATCTTAAGCACTTTTTAAGGTACACCGATCATGTGGCAATCTTCAGTAATCTAAGGGAAAATGCGCATATTTTTGGAAAAAGAAAAACCTAAAATTTTATTGCTAAAAAACAAAACAAATCGTCACTTTTTACAATTTAGGAGAGAGAAATAAAAAACTTTACTGATAATAAATTCTCAAGTTATCTGACTTCCACATTCGAGGCTTGAGTCTCCCTTAGCGATCTTTTAATTTCCATGCTCTAAAACCTAATACTTTGGCAATCTTGTAGGGTCCTTCTCAATTTGGCTGTAATTTTCCTATGCCTGCATTAGCTCTAAATATTTTTGCTTTTCTTAGGATAAAGTTCTCTTCCTGGAAGATTTTTTCCTTTACTTGGCAATTGTAGTACTGGATCACTCTTTGCCTACAAGCCACTGCTCTTTCATATGCTCTATGTCTTTTTCTTCCAACAAATCTAGGTTAACCCAAATTATCCCCTCTTGATCAATTTCATTAGCCTTTTTTGCCCTATAACTTTGTAGCTCGATCTTTATTGGAACCACTGCTTCCGAGCTAAATGCCAAGGAGAAAGTAGTTTCCCCCATAGGCTCTCTAAAGTAGTTTGATAACTTCATAATACACTACATAATTCATCCGCCTAGTTTCGCTTGTTATCATCTAGCCATTTTCCTCAACTTTTGGAGAACAATTCAATTTGTAACTTTTGTTTGCCCATTGGTCTATGGGTGGTTGACCGATGTGAACCGGAGATTAATGTTGAGTCCTCAACAGAAGGATAAGAAGGGTGCACAGTCAAACTATTTTTTGTTATCGACTATGATAATCTCTAGGATGCTAAAACTGCAAATAATCGATTTCTAAAAGAAATTACTAGTGCACTATTGAGTAATTTTTGCTAAAGGTTTAGCTTCTATCCATTTGTTGAAGTAGTTGATTGCCACAACCAAGAACTTATACTGCCTGATCGATGGGGGAAAATGTTCTAGTATGTCGATCTTCCATTATGGAAAAGGCCATGCAGATCTTATAGGCGCCAACTCTCTTGAAGGTTGCCTTGGAATAAGTGCATGCTCTTAGCAACTAATGCATCAACGGACCAAGTCTTCTGTTACATCTTTCTTTATTGTTGGCCAATAATATTTGAGTAATAGAGCTTTTGGGCAATGCTAGTGCTCACCTCATGTGCTCTGCATATTCATTCATGTATTTCCCTAAGCATCTAGTATCAGTCCTCTGTCTTTATGCATCACAGCCATAGATGAGTTTTAGATTGCCGAAATAGATTTCCTTCATACTGGTTGTGCCTTTTAGTTTTGTTTATTACTCTGCTGACTTTTGTCTTATTATCTGAGAGATCTCCTTCTAGATCTCCTTTTGATAAATATTTAATGATTGGGGCCATCCAACTACCTTCCTAGCTTACCAGCATAACCACTACTACTTCTATGGTTGCGGTTCTCCATATCTCTATGGGTATCTTTCTCAAACTCGCCATCCTCCCTGTACCCACTACTTTATCAATTTCATCTGCCCAATCTTTTTTTGATCTAAGGATTTGTTTTACCTCTCAATTCCTCCTTACTGCTATTCTTCTTTGAATATCTTTTTGGTGATCTCGGAGTATCTTTTTAAGGTATCTTCTTTGACTGCATATCTGCCATTAACTTGATTAATAATGAGCTGAGAGTCATTGTAAACTACTAGATCTTCCATTTTATTTCTCTAGCTAGGGTGAGCCCTACCAATAGGGCTTTATATTCTGTAGCATTATTGGAGATTTGGAAGTCTAATTTGACTGCATATTCGATAAGTACTTTTTAGGGTCCTTTGATCACTACAACTATGCCTACTCCATTTGATCCAATCGCCCGATCATTAAACATCTTTCATTTTTCTTTTTCATCAATCTGCATTTCTACTTCTTTAGGCATGAGCTCTACTACAAAATCAGCCAAGATTTAGCTTTTCATTTCCCTTCTAGGTTCATATATATTTCCAAACTGTCGATCTTTATAGCCTATTTGGATATTTGCCTTGATGTTTTGGGTCTCTGTAAAACTTTCCTCAAGGGAAGATCGGTTCAAACAATGACTTGATGAGCCTCGCAATAGTGCCTCAATTTTTGTGTGGCCATGAGTAATGCTAGAGCATGCTTTTTTAGCATATGATACCTTAGTTTGGCATCTTACAGCACTCTACTAACGTAATAGATTGGATGCTGCTCTCTTGATTCTTCTCTAACTAATATCGTCGCAATCATTTTTACCGTTGTAGCTAAGTACAAATAGAGATCTTCTTTGGGCACAGAGTGACTTAACAAGGGAGGAGAGGTAAGGAAATTCTTAAGTTCTTCAAAGGTAAATTCTTCAGTGTCTTGAAGAAAGTCTGACACTTCTTTGTAGAGCATGATATGAATTATCTTAAAATTGTCACTCCCCCATTTAATTTTTGAACTTCTCTCTTTTTGGTAGGGGGTTCATTTTAAGGATCGCCTTAATTTTATCAGGTTTTGTCTCTATTCCTCTTTGGGATACCATGAAGCCCAAAAATTTTCCTGCCTAAACCACAAACACATACTTCTCATAATTTAACTTCAAGTTATACAACTTAAGGATTTATAAAATCATCTCTACATCCTTGGGGGTGATCCTCAGCTTTCCTACTCTTAATGATCATATCATCCACATAAACCTTCACATTTTTACTGATATGTTCCTTGAATACATGATTGAGGAGCCTTTGGTAGGTTGTGCTAGCATTTTTTAACCCGAATGGCATCATCCCATAACAATATGTCCTTAGATCAGTAATAAAAGAGGTTTTCTCCTGGTCCAGGCTGTCCATCTATATCTGCCTTTATATCTAAGAAAGAATAGGGTTCGTGCCCTGCTATGGAGTGCACTAGTTGATCAATGCTTGGCAATGGGTAGCTATTCTTAGGGCAAGCTTTATTTGAGATTAGTAAAATCAACACACATTTGAAAGCTGCCATTTGGCTTTTTTACTAGGACTACATTCGACAACCATTCCTAGTAAAATACTTCACGGATCACTCCTAACTCTAAGAGCTTATGAACTTCTTCAAAAATGGCGACTTGCTTTTTGGGCAAGCGCTTTCTCCTTTTTTGAGCTATTGGTTGAACCACCGGGTCTATTTTTGGATTATGAGTAATGACCTCTACACTTACCACTACCAAGTCACCTGTGCTCTAGGTGAATGCATCCAGGTTTTCTTTTAACACTTTACTTAGAGGATCTCTAGTTTTTACTGGTAACAAAGACCCGACCTACACTATTTTTCCAAGATGGATTTCTATTTTAGTTATCTCACTTTCGGGTTTGGCCTTTTTTTCCCTTTATGGAATCTCTTGTGGCTCTATTTGAAGTGTTAGGAGCACTCCCTTTAAGGTATTGAAGCATGTCTTCTTGGTCATTTCTTAGCAACCCTTAAGGATTGCCACCCCTTGATGTAGGGATCTTCGTTATCAAATATCTTATACAAGCAATCGCACAAGTGTTGAACAGGATCGGCTTGCTAATTATTGCATAAGCGAAGCGTAGATAAACTCAACTTGAATCTCTTTTGTGATATTTCCATCACCCAACTCTGCTTTTAGTATTACCGATCCTTTTACAGGGATTGTCCTTCCCCCAGACCAACCAACAAAATTGTTATAGGTTTCAAATTTTTCTCAGCCAGCTCTATCTTCTTCAATGTAGTTAATGTGATAATTTTAATTGCACTTCCCTTATCAACCAACAATCTTCTAACTACAAAATTATTTAACCTTTTAGAAACCACCAGGGCGTCATTGTGGGAAAAGACCATATAACCCTTATCTTCTTTCAAGAAAGTGACCGACCTAAATATCTTATCAGTTGATCTCATTGTATTAACTGAATATACATCTTACACTACTCACTTTCTTTTAGTCAAACTATGGCCACCCAAAATACCTCTTAGTATAATGTTGATTTCTCTCATAACTTCCCTTCTCTATCTTTTTGTTTCTTGTTGTTGACTATCGGCCCTTTCTTGAGATCTGCCTCTTTGCTCACTATCAGCATTTTTTTTAACAAACCTTTTTATGCCAAGCACACTTTTCTATATCAATCTCTCGATTTCCTCCTTCAAGTGCCAACATTCATCAGTATCATAAGCCTTATCTTTATGGAAGTCACAATAGTCGTTGATATCCCTTCATCCTGTCAATGCCTAACTCATTTTTTAAAGTTCAACATTTATGGCCGATATGTCTGGTAGTTTCTCCTACTTCCACCTTCGTTACCTCTGGACAATTGGTATGGATGATCCTTACGTTGACTCTCTTGGGCTCTAAAGGTACCCTCCTGCTTCTTTTTCCTTTGATCAAAATCTCACATCCCATCATCAACTCTAATATGGGTTTATGCAATCGCCATTAGTGCCAAGATTGCTTGGGGTTGATTAGATAGTAGCTTCTTTCTTAAATCATGATTTAAGGTCCCATGAAACATCACCATATAGGTGATGTCTTTATTTAGATCATCCACCTGGATCGCTTATCTATTGAAGTGCTCAATATATTTTTTAAAGTTATCCCCCTCTCTCTATACTATCATGAGTAGATTGATTAACATCTTCTTGAAAGTTATGGAAGCAATAAATTGGGCCTGAAAAAGATTGAAGAGCTAAGAGAAAGAAGTTATAAATTTTGGGGGTAGAGCATGGTACCAATCTTGGGTAAGCCCCTTCAAAGTTGTGAGAAAGAGCTTTGCACAAAATATGAACCAAACATGTCTAGTCATTGATGATGGTTCAAAATTTATGAATGTAGCTTTTGGGGCAAGTTGTTCTGTCTTATGATTCCATATGAGTTGGGATTCTAAACTTTGGGGGTTATGCTGCCATCACAATATTATCACAAAGAGGCGTATCCATATGGAGGGCAAAGTCCATATCATTCACTTTGATGCCGATCTTTGACATAACCTCGCTCACTTTTCTCTCTAATGCTTTAGGATCATCCTTATCATCTGGCTCCCCATCCGATCACGGTTCCTCTCAATTTACAGGGACCACACCTTCTTGGTTATCTCCTGGGGCTATTACCCCTTAGTTCATCAATTCTGGTTAAGCGGTCGGCAAGGTGGTTGTCTGAGATTGCTAGGTTATTGCTTGTTTTAGCTCTTTTGATTCTTTGGTGAAGTATGAAAAGCAGTGAAGAGGGGGCTTTGTATGGTGTTTTGAGTTGTAGCAAGGTCGTTCAAGTCGAAAGGAGGCTAATCATTATGGGGATGGTTGGCTTGGCCATCTTCTATATTCTCTAAATGGTTTTCATTATTTATGAGCTTTAGGAATAAGTTAAGTCCCAAACCATTGTTCTCACCGGGAGGATCCATATAGTTATGAAAGTGTTACGACTGAGAATCAAAAGGTATGTTCCACGCTCACTGTACCACTTCGATACTTAAGTCAGTAAAAGGTAATAATGAGGAGAACTATAATATCTAGAGAGAAAAAGAGTTATATTACCTAAATAATGGAGAAAAATAAGATATATATAGAGGTACCAAGTGATTTGAATCCTTGTTGGAGTTATATTCTTCATTATTGTATTAGAGTTGAAGAAGGATTTACGTACTAGTTATTGAGTTGTACTCATATTCTGTGTTATGTTTGGAGATGAAAGTGGAGTCTCTGTTGGAAACAGTATCTGAATGTCAGTGGAGTCCTTTTAGACTGATTCCTTAGACAATGTATACTGGCGATGAATGATCCTCGTTCAAACAAGCAAGGACAATAATTTCAAATAGGGGTGTAACAATAACATTATCTTATTAAATTTTTTTTGCAACTTCATATAATTATCTGTATACATTTTCATTAGTGTAATTTTTTTGTAATTGAAAAAAGTTATTTTAAAATTACTAAATTTATTGTGTTTTATTTATTGAGTCTTTAATAAAGAGTGTGTATTGATTGGTTCGGTTATGAAACTCTCAAACTGACTAAACCAAATTATACTGATAAGAGAAACCAAATCTAACCAAATAAGAAAAAAAAAACCAAAATAAAATTTCACCAATATAAATTATTGGCTCGATTCGATGATTGGTTTGAGCTTTGTAATTGGGCCTGTAATGTTTAAGCCCAATTGAAATGAATTTAACCAAAATCTATTAAGAGTGTATAACTTAATTTTCCACTTTAATCTTCTATATAAATTGCATGTACAGCATGGCACCAAAATATCAAAAACCAACAGAGAATCAAAATCCAAAGAAGAATAAAGAATTAATCATTCAAGTTGGTAAAATATATATATCAGTTTAAAAAGTTAAAAAAAGGGCTCAGAGTTATAGTTGTCATGTCATATTTAGAATGAAATGAGATGTTTTATTTTGTTGCCACTTAAATTGCGCTTTGCCACATATTAAAACAACTCAAGCATCCTAATTGCTTAAGAAAAACTAAATGGTGAAAACTTCATCATTACCCCTATAAGTGAAAAATAAAAAATAAAAGCAATACGGAAAAGAAAGTAGAGTACTCCATGAAAAACGAATTAGAAATAACTTGGTAAAGTTTGAATTAGTAATAATTTATTAAAAATTGAAAACAAATTAGAAATAAAGCAAAAGCAAGTGTGAAAATTAGAGTAGTACTCTATTGAAAATTTGAAATACTAATGGTTCAGAAATTGCAATAGCCAATAAAATGATAAAGACTAAAGTGGCAAATTCTGAATTGAAGATTTAAAACACTTAGCAAAAAAGTAATCACTTAGACTTAAAAAAAAATAATAAAAACTATTTAAAAAAAAAAACAAAGCAATGACCAATTAAATTAGAAAAATAAAGAATCATAAAAAGTTAAAAACTTAGTATTTATAAGCCTTTACCACTAGTAGAGAAGCAGAAATTTCAAATCCACAGAGACAGCAATATTAATTATATTGCTCTTGTTGAATGGAGATATTCAAAGCATATGGGAAAATACTCAATTCAGAGCTTAAATTTTGACTAAAAATTTAATTTAGGTCACGTAAAAAAAAATTCAACCAAAAAAAAAATTAGACCAATTTTCCCCTCGTTATTCATTTTCGGTCCAGTCAAGATCTTAGAACATCACATGCTGGCATGTGACTGTAACAGACATTATGTAGGTCCCAAATAGTCAGATTGGGGTCCATTTTATAATTTTAAATAATAAAAAAAGTAAAATTAAAAACATAAAATGAAAAAAAAAATTAAAAAAAGAAGAAGCTTTGAAACCTTGATATCATATCTGGGTTCATGAAACCAGAAAAAATTAAAGAAAGGCATAAGAACCTGTTTAAATGCTTTGAAGAAATGCTTTATCTGGGTTTAAATGCTTTAAATGAAGAAAAGCTTTGAAGAAACTAGTATCGATCGGTGCTGGCGCAAGTGGTTAGACGGCATTGGCAAGGCCGGGATCGAGGTTGGCTTCGCCAATGACGGTACTCGGTGGTGGCAACTCAACGGTCACCTTCCGATCAAAACCACCACCACCATCATCTTTCTCTCCTCCAAGCAAGATTAGAAGTACCAGAGTTGACACCTTCAGCGATTGTTTCACTTTGATTTGTTTCAAGAAAGTATTTTAGCTCTTTTTTCTAACTTACTTATTTTTCTTTTTCTTTTTCTTTTTCGTTTTCGTTTTCCTTTTCTTCAGATTTGATGAATCCTTCTTTGATTTGTTTCAACTAAGCATTAATTACAGATTTGATGAACCTTTCTTTGATTTCTTTCAACAAAAGTATTAATCGAGGTACAATTAAATCTGGGTTTAATTAGGTTTTTTTTTTTTTTTGCCAAATTGGGTTTAATTAATTTATGAACCTATCTGGGTTTCATTTTTTTAGTTGTTTTATTTTTCAAGTTTTTAACATTTACATTTTTATTATTTAAAATTTATTTAATTTTAATATTTTTATTATTTAGAAAAATATAAATGGGTCCTATAAAATTATTTTACCAACTTTAATTAACGTCTGTTAAATTAATTAACGGGGATAAATCCTTAGTTGGACCAAAAATTAAGAATGAGGAAAAATTGGCCTAATTTTTCTACGTGGCCTAAATTAAACTTTTGATAAAAATTCAAGTCTTAACTTAGGGATTTCTTCAAAGTACGTTGAATAAGAAAAATGTGGTGGGAATGAATATATTAGAAAAATTCAAAAGACTTATTTAAAATATTATACTTATTAATTTAAATAAGTATAATCATAATTTACGTGATATAGTAAAATTATAGATTTTATTATTTAATTTATAATTGTATGAGTAACAATTATACATTGCTCGAATTCACGACTAATTTAAATAAAATTTATTGACAAATAGGTAATTGAATTTCAATTGATCTAACCAATTAAACGTTTTGATTATTTCACAATCAGTTACTGTCATTTGTCAAATCAAACCATTCCCAGATTTTCTTGCATGCCACACATGCTAATGTAAATCATTGACTCTACAAGCTCCGATGATCCTTAGGAAATTTTAGGATCCTTCTGTTTATTCCATGTTCTTTTACTATTATACACTTTACCTTGTTTATTCAATATTGATGTGAGATGTTGAGCATTTCAGGAAGTCATCATTTTTAATTAAGAGGAGGAAAATTATATATATATATATATATATATATACACATATACATTAAATATTCTATTTTATTTTTAATAAAGATAAATAAAGAATTATGATAATTTTAAAAATCATATTAATACCCGTATTTATCTTAACACACTCCCATATCCAATTAATTTAAATTTAAAATAAAAATAATTAAAAATTATTGTGATAATATTGATGATAATATTTGAATAGTATAATATAATTGGATATCTATCACTAACTTTATAAATAGTTTTCTTATTAAATAGGACTTTGTCTTTGATCCTATTTCTGTAATTTTGTACACCTATAAATAAATATTATACTCAATAGAATGATACACATAAATTTATTCCCTTTCTATTCTCTCTTTTCTCTATTCTCTATAATTATTCTTTATTTTATAACATGTTATCAGCGAAAATTTGTTCTACTATTTTTTTCCAAGGTATTTTTTTTCTCATTTTGAATAACAAATGAATCATATATATTTTCAAAAAGACATATGTCTATGGCTTAATACACATATATGTTTGAAATATATTTATTTTATTGTGTCAATTAAATTAAATATACGTTTTTTTTTCTCCTTTATATTTTTTTTATGTGGGCATAAAATAAAAAAAATTATCAAATCGTTTTTTATATAATTATCAAATAATAAATTACAAAAAAAAAAATTGCACATCGTTTTTTTTAATGAAATAATCGTTTTCTTTATTTCGTTTTTTTTGTTTTGTTAACAATAATTTTTTTATATTATCATATTATATATCTTAGTAATCTCTTTTATAGAGATGTTATTCGATATTAATCAAAATCTAGTTCATGAAAAACTAGCGTTATATTTTACATTCTAGTTCCTGAAGAACTAGCACCATATTTCAAATTCTAGTTCCTGAAAAAATTAGTATTATTTATAGTTCTCGAAAAACTAATAATCTTTATAGTTCCTGAAGAATAATTAAATAAATAATTATATATATTTCAAATTTTAGTTCCTGAATAAACTAGTATTATTTATAATTGCTGAAAAACTAAAAATCTTTACAGTTCCTGAAGAACTAATTAAATAAATAATTATCTATATTTCAAATTCTAGTTCCTGAAAAAACTAGTACTATTGATAGTTCCTGAAAAACTAATTAAATAAACAATTAAGGTATAAATTTTTAAAGAATTTTTGCCTAAGTTCCTAAAGAACTAAGTATCCTAAAATCTAGTATCCCAATTCATTAAAGAATTATTTTATGTTCCTGAAAAACTAAATGCATTGTCTACAAGTCTTTAAAAGACTAGTTTAATTATCATTCGAATTAACATATTACTTATTTTTGTATAAACAATGTCGAATTTGATGAAACTCGAATTTGTGGCCCTCGACATCATGGGCAAGAATTATCTGTCATGAATACTAGATGTTGAAATACATCTAGATGCTATGGGTCTTGGAGACACAATCAAAAATGAAAATAAAAAATCTCAACAAATCGAGCCAAAGCGATGATTTTTCTTCATTATCATCTTCATGAAAGATTGAAACTTGAATATTTGACAATTAAAGATCCATTAGTCCTTTGGAATAATTTGAAAGGGAGATACGACCATCATAAATCTGTCATCCTTCCAAAGGCTCATTGTAAATAGATGCATTTATGATTGCAATATTTTAAAACTGTAAGTGAATATAATTCTGCAATTTTTAGAATTAGTTCTAAATTGAAATTATGTGGAGAAAATATTATCGACCATGATATGTTAGAGAAGACATTTACTACTTTTCATGCCTCGAATATGCTGTTGCAGCAGTAATATTGAGAAAAAAGTTTTAAAAAATATTCTGAATTAATTTCATGTCTTCTTATTACTGAGCAAAATAATGAGCTCTTATTGAAAAATCATGAAACCCATCCAACTGGTTCTACTTCATTCCCTGAAGTGAATGAGACAACATATAATAATATTACGCATGGATGAGGAAAGGGATGAAAACATAATCATGGTCAAGGATATGGTCGAGGTTATGACCGAAATCATATAAACAATTAAGGTATAAATTTTTAAAGAATTTTTGCCTAAGTTCCTAAAGAACTAAGTATCCTAAAATCTAGTATCCCAATTCATTAAAGAATTATTTTATGTTCCTGAAAAACTAAATGCATTGTCTACAAGTCTTTAAAAGACTAGTTTAATTATCATTCGAATTAACATATTACTTATTTTTGTATAAACAATGTCGAATTTGATGAAACTCGAATTTGTGGCCCTCGACATCATGGGCAAGAATTATTTGTCATGAATACTAGATGTTGAAATACATCTAGATGCTATGGGTCTTGGAGACACAATCAAAAATGAAAATAAAAAATCTCAACAAATCGAGCCAAAGCGATGATTTTCCTTCATTATCATCTTCATGAAAGATTGAAACTTGAATATTTGACAGTTAAAGATCCATTAGTCCTTTGGAATAATTTGAAAGAGAGATACGACCATCATAAATCTGTCATCCTTCTAAAGGCTCATTGTAAATGGATGCATTTATGATTGCAATATTTTAAAACTGTAAGTGAATATAATTCTGCAATTTTTAGAATTAGTTCTAAATTGAAATTATGTGGAGAAAATATTATCGACCATGATATGTTAGAGAAGACATTTACTACTTTTCATGCCTCGAATATGCTGTTGCAGCAGTAATATTGAGAAAAAGGTTTTAAAAAATATTCTGAATTAATTTCATGTCTTCTTATTGCTGAGCAAAATAATGAGCTCTTATTGAAAAATCATGAAACCCGTCCAACTGGTTCTACTTCATTCCCTGAAGTGAATGAGACAACATATAATAATATTATGCGTGGATGAGGAAGGGGATGAAAACATAATCATGGTCAAGGATATGGTCGAGGTTATGACCGAAATCATAATACTAGCAATCATGGTGATAATAAAAACAATAATGCATCTTTCCACCAGAAGTGAAAGAATTATAAAGAGAAAGAAAATAATAGATCAAAGCAAAATACATAAAATCAATGCTATCAATGTGGCATGAAAGGGCATTGGCCTCGTCATTGTCGTACGCCAAAGCATCTTGCTGATCTCTATCAAGAGTCCCTGAAAAAGAAAGACAAAAATATAGAAGCAAATTTGGCAAAAAATGATGACAATTTTGGTAATGACTCTATTGATGCCACACATTTAGATGTGTCAGATTTGTTTGAATCCTAAAGGAAAAATTGATCATTTGATTGGTGATGGCAACGTAAATGCCTAAAATTATGTGTTTCTTTTAGTTACCTTAGTTTGATTTATATTTTCAATTTAAACACTAGTTTAAAGCATTAGTGAATTATTTATTAAGTATTTTTGCATTGATTTTAAATCAATGATTTATATTAAGTTGTTTCTTATAAATATATTTTATCTTTGTGAAGATATTATGATACACTACGTGCTTCTGTAGTAGCAGTATAAAAAGCAAAAATTTATAAATATTATTTGTCTTCTAGTGGTTGCAAAGAATAATTGCCAATAAGAAATTATCAAACAATGTCCACTAGTACAACTGCATTTCTTGAAGTGAATGCTGTAAATTATTTGGTAGATCATGAGAACTCTGAAAGAGTAATAACTCATATAGAGGATACAACTCAATATTAGTGATTTTATGTAAACTCTCTGAATGAGTAATTTGTAAGAATTTTACAAGTTGTGCATTATAATGAGTTATTTCATTATTGTTTTATCTTCAGTATACATGGACAACATATTGCGTTGAACCTGCAGTTCAAATATTAAACTTATAATTCAATAATTAAACCTTGAAGGTTTGACGTAAATGCCATTATGTATATCATACATACTCTCCTTTGAAACTTGTACAAGGACATGAGTTGCAAATATTTAGTTGTGCCATAAATATATTAATATCACTATCTTAATGTGTGATAATGGATCCATAAAAGAGATTAAGAATTTATTTGATAAGGCACATTTCTTGACATTAGAGGGAGAAAAAGCACATACAGTGCTAAAAAATGTCGAGAAGTTTATTAAAAGGAAAAATCTTTAAATGATTTTGATCTATGTATAAGTTAGAGTGAACCAGAAGTTCACAAAATAACACAATTGCAATAATTGCAACTTAACTACCAAATGCATTTATAGATGCTAAAAGAGTGACAAAGTCTCATGTTACGGCTGCTAATAACCCAACAAGGGTTGTGGTTTTAATTGTAAATAGAAAATCAATCAATCTCACTATACGCCAGAAATGTGGATAGTAAATTGGAATTAAAAATAAAAATCTGCGAAAAAGAAATGCAGCGTCACTTATAAAACCTCTTGATGAGGTAGATCTCAATCAAAGAGCTATAGCCAATTATGATATATAAACTGAGATAACAGAATAATTAGATCCTCCAGATATGACTTCTAGAGTTGATGATCATATAAATAAAAATTATGAGATCTCAATTATTTTTGTGATATAAGAGAAAGAGTTGATAGAAATTCAATTATCATCGACGATGAATTTATCTCAACAATAACTCTTGCTGTTTCAAGAGAAAATCTAGATCTAGAACCTATAAGTATAACTGAATATTAACATGATTGATCATCATGGAAAGAGGCAATTAAAGTAGAGCTAGACTCGTTCTATCATTAACTATGAGAAAAATAATTCTCTTATGGAAATGATCATGTTCCGATACTTAAGTAGTATGGCAGTTAAAGAAAGACTTTATATATGCTTTATGAAAGTGATATTTATATAAGAGTCCAAGAAGGACTAAAGATATTAGAAATGAATGCACATTAAATATGTGACATATATTCTATCAAGTCGTAAAAATATATGTATGGATTAAAGTAATATGGACATATGATATAATTATTTGAGAAAATTCTTATTGAAAGAAAGATATGTGAATAATGTCCATTTATATTTATAAAAGGCCAAAGAATGGTGAATATTATTATTGCAGTATATGTTAAATATCAGTGTGACTCCTAACGAACCCAAAGAAATATGTACCTATTTGAAGAGTAAGTTCGAAATAAAAAATTTAAAAGAAATGAAATTTTGTATCGGCCTGTAGACCGATTATCAAGGAATCCCACCTACTAAGAGATATTAGAGTGGTGTAAAAAGTTTTCTTTAATGTACTATTAATATTATGATCATATTTTGACTCAGATTTGAATTTGGTCTACATGAGAATATTGATTATTTGCTTGATATTCATAATGGTAGATCTTAAATTGGCTATATATTCACTTATGGTAATACTTCAATTTTATAAAGTTTTTTATGGTCCTGAAGTACCTCACTAAAAATACTCTCATTGTGTTTTGAAAATAATGCAATTTGCAGTGTACAAATTAAACGTGGGCATATCAAGGGTGATGGAGTAAACATATAAACTTCACCCAAATTCTTATTTATACATGAGCTCTACAAGAGATATCCACCAAATTCACTCAAGTGACAACCTAATAGACTTATATACTAAGTCTTTATCTAGTGTGGTATTTAAACAACATTATTTTATCAATTAGTATATGCCGTGTTAAAATCTGTTTTCATCAGGGGGAGCAAATTAGTATATGATTGTATTCTTTTTTCTTAGTTAAGTTTTTATCCCACAGGATTTTATTGGACAAAAGTTTTAATGAGGCAATCTGTGTAATGATAAAATAACGCATGAAATATACTCTTTTTTTTAGCTATGTTTTTTTCCACTGGATTTTCTAGCAAGATTTTTAACGAGGCATATTCATGGCACAAGTAATATCTTTGGGGAGTACTATAAATAAATTATTATATGTGAATATTACTTAAATATCATTAAGTATACGGTTTGACAACTTGGCAGATTTGTTTACAAAATCACTCCTTACAACCATATTTAAAAAGTTAATCAATAAAATTGGTATGCGCATGCTAAGAGATATTTGATAGAAATCATGTTTTTATGAGGAGGAGATTTTAGTGCGCTGTACTGTTTTTTCCTTAGCCTAGGTTTTGTCCCATTGGATTTTTCTGGTAAGATTTTTAACCAAGCAATGTTATGGCACAAATCGGTATAAAAATAATGTACTCTTTTTCCTTCACTAAAATTTTTTCCCACAGGATTTTTCCTGAATAAGGTTTTAACGAGATATTATATTCTTTGTAATAGACATCCAAGGGGGAGTGTTGTAATAATATTGATGATAATATTTGAGTAATATGATATGATTGGATGTCTATCACTATCTTTATAAATTTTTTTTTATGTAAATAGGACTCTATCTTTGATCCTATCTCTGTAACCTTTTACACATATAAATAGGTGCTATACTCAATGAAATGATATACAGAAATTTATCCCCTTTCTATTTTCTCTTTTCTCTATTCTCTATAATTATTCTTTATTTTATATCAAAAACATATATGTATAAACACTTAATTTTTTTAGCAGAAAATATATCTCACACAATAATATTAAATTAACTAAAAAATTATTATTAATTTTTATTTATTTTCTCTTTATTTGGCATTTTAATCCTCATACATGCAAGGGTGGTTTTTATTTCTCAATATATCTTTTAATTTTGAAAAAATAAGAATAAGGTGATCAAATTTTATTTTTTAAGAAAGTAAATTACAATTTTAATTATATATATATATATATATATATATTTGGCATTTTAATCCTCATACATGCAAGGGTGGTTTTTATTTCTCAATATATCTTTTAATTTTGAAAAAATAAGAATAAGGTGATCAAATTTTATTTTTTAAGAAAGTAAATTACAATTTTAATAATATATATATATATATATATATATATATATATATATATATATATAAACAAATAAGGGGACAATTGGCCATTCATCATCATGCAGCTTCGTCCGTCGGTCCTTCTTCTTTTTTTTTTTTTTTTTTTTTTAATTCTCAATTACACTTAAATTAATTGATTTTTTTTAGCAAGGGAAGATAATTGAATTTGGATCTATTACCTAAATTTTATATATATTTACTGTTAGGCTAAACATTGGTTTGCATAAATTAAATTTATTGATTGAACTATATAATAAAACTACAATTTTTTTTTTTTAGGATCATAAATATAAAAACTAATGTCTCTAAATATAATTTTTCGAGAACACAAATCAAAAGGGGGTGTAGCTCATATGGTAGAGCGCTCGCTTCGCATGCGAGAGGCACGGGGTTCGATTCCCCGCACCTCCAATGTATTTTTCTTAAAGGTTACCTCACTCTAATGGGCCATTTTATACCTAATAAAGCCCAAGAATGATTTTCTCTTGTGTCATTTTAGAACATTAAAGCCCAAAACTTTCATTTCCTAATTCAGGATAAAAGCCCATGATTTTCCTTTCCCAGCCTGCTTTGAGTGCATCTTTTACAGAACAATGTCTCCTGCCTCCTTTAATTCCATAATAATCCATTGAAGATTCTTTTTTTGGTCATGATGTATTAATGTTTAATACAATTTTATGTATGTAATTAAGGAAACAAAATAATTAATTATAACATAAATAACTGAAAACAAATAGCATTGTTAAGATTTTACCAAATGGTGTGGGGTTGAAAAAACTTAAGATTCCACATGTATATACCTTTCTTTATAGGTGGAGAAAATATGATTCCACATGTATAGGATAAAGAGATCAAATATTAATTTACACTAAGGTTTACACGTTAATTGACCCAAAAAAAAAATCTCTAGAAACTTAAGATCAAAGCATTTGCTCAACAAAAAGGCCTAAAAAACTTTATAAAAAAAAATTTGGAAAATAATTTTTTTTAAAAAATTATTACACCAAGTACTATCTAATGAATTATTTTGAAAGTTATGAACTAAATTAATTGGGAAATAATCTTTTTAAATGATAATGGAAAAGTAATGTCATTATATTATTTCTCTGTTTTAAAATATTTTTTACTTTAAAAAAATATTTTTATTTCAATTTATCTATTATTTTATGATTTTAAAAAAATATTTATTATTTTTTCAATTTTACTCTCTATCTATTTCTTTATAAAATATTTACATTAATTATTTTTAATTTTCTATATTAAAATAAAAAAAATATTTTAATTTTTTTATTTAAATTATAATAATTTAATAATTTTTTTAATTTTTACGATGAACATATAAACTGCTAATATTTTAAAATAAAAATATTCCAATATATGCACACAGGTACACTTATCATTTAAAAGGTTGTTTTAATGCTCTAAGACTTACCATCTCATTAAATAATGGAAAAGTACCTTCTTTTTTTTTTTCAGTTTTCCTAGTTTAATTATAAGAGAAATTTGAATTTTATAAATTTCCGTACTCTACTTAATTTATTGTTTTAATGTACATTAGTGTGCAAACATCCCACCAACATTTATCTCGTAAAATTTATTTAATTAGGTTTTTTAATTGAGTTTTTCAATGACACTAGTTAAAAATAGTTAATTACAAATATATATATCTATTATAAGATTTTTCTAATATAATAAAATATGATAATTATTTAATTTTTTTTAAATTAAAAATATAATTTGACAGTAAAAGAGATTATATTTGTCATGCGAGAGAAAAAAGAAAATATCTATTAGTTTTTAAATTTTATTGTCTAAAAAAAATTTAATGAATTTAATAATTATTCTGAAAGTTTCTTAATGAATACTCTGATAATATTTATTAAAAAAATCATTATTTAATTATATAAATACTAATTGAATAAAAATTGATTATTATATTAAATTATTACATTGATATTTCAATAACTACTTTCACACTCATCTCAAACAAAAATTATAGTTAAAAAAAAAAAAGAAAAAAAGAATATATATGTTATACAAGTCCAATTTATGTTATTATGAATAGATTATTTTTAGTGTTAAAAAAGAAAAAAAAATCATCTATGAAATTTCAATTTTGACAAGCTATTGTAATTGTAAAGACTAAATAGGGTTTAGTGAATAATCCAAAAAAATAAGATAGAAAAATAAAATAAAAGGCATAGGATCAAAATTAAGGAATACTACTCAATAAACAACAAAAGAAAGGGTGACATTTTAAGACATGATTAATATGTTAATATATGTCGGGGACAGAGAATGCACGTGCGCCACCGAAAACGAAATCACCGAGGAGGGGCATTTTAAATAGGAAAAAGATGCTGTGCACGTGCCTTTCAGTCAAAGGTCAAAAGCAGTGATTGCACGATTCTTTTGAACCGTAATAATAATAATAATAATAGTAATACTCAAGGGCTCGTTTGGTACAAGCAATAAAATATATAAATTTAAATTAAATTCAGTATTTGACAATTTAAAAAATATAGAAATTTATGAATTTTAAAAAATATATCATTCTCCAAAATCTTTTAATTTTAAAGTTTTTAATTTCCTACGTCCTTTGTGAGATAGTCCAAAAATCTATTTTTTTGTGTATAAAGGATTGAGATAATTTTTTTTTAATCTAAAATTGTCACTAACAATTTATTAATTTTATAATTAATCTAAACGATAGAATTATTAAATTTATAAATTTAAAATTTATGAATTTAATTAAATTTAAAAATTTAAAAATTTCTAAATCCAAACAAAGCATAACATTTTTTTTTTTCTAAACAAATACAAATAAAAATAGAAAAAGAAGAAGAAGTCAAAGATAAGATCGATGAATAGGATCCATTCTTTGGGAGCCTACACCCCTTCATCATCACCCTTTATTTTATTTATTTTATGAATATAGAGAATATATACATGCACATGCAATAAAAAATTTATATACATTATGTTAATTTATTATTTCACTATTTTTTTAATTTATTTTTTTATTAGAAAGTTCCAATGGATTGAAGATTATATTTATAAAGAATTTTTATTCAATTAATTTTAATAATTTTAGTAGATAAATTGGTTACAATATGCAAATTTTATTTATCTACACATTTTAAAATATGAAAAGATTAATCCAGTTATACTTTATAATTGATTATAATAGTCCATTACCATTTCATAATTCATTATATTTAGATATGTTTAAATAATATTAAATTGGATCCCAATATTTTCTCTAATTTTAATTAACAACAATAAAGTATATAGTATTTATAAAATTACAAATTAATGGTTTAATAATCCAATATATAAATAAAATTATATTTTTTTTCAATTAGAGCTATTTTTTTAGTGAATAATATAAATTCATTTTTTTATCACTAATCCAATCATAAATTTTGATTTTTTTTATCATTATATTAAAATTTTATTTTAAATTTATAAATTTCATTTTAATGAATTTACTCGTGCTGATAGTGTATTATTTTAATAAATGATATTATTTTATATGCAGATAAATAGATTATTAAATATTTTTAATAGAGGATTTTGTGTTCATATTCAAATTTTTGAAATATATCACGAGGAAAAAAAAAAGTATTTTGTATATTTAAAAGATAAAATGATTTGGACGGTATTTATTTAGATATATTTATATATATATATATTTAGTATACATTTCACATTCCCATCTACATGGTTAGACCATTAGCACGTGTGATGTCACATGCCGTTAAAGATGCACAATATCAAGTCAGCAATCTGCAGCCTTCACAAGCCAAAAGCCATGGATAAGTATTCTCTATTTTTTTTTTCTTTAATTAGCAAAGGATAAGTATGTATGATATAACTTTTCTTTTTGGAACTTGCCAATATACCTACCAAAATAATTCATTGTATATTTTTCATGACAATTAAAAAAAAATTGTAATTCAAATGTTTTAACCCTTATTTTTTATTAGAATAATAAAATCATAATTAATAAAAATAGAAAAATGTCATATTAATTATAGACTATATCATGATTAATGTTGCAATCATTAGTTTTAATTAATTCCATTAGTTGATTATAAATAATTGATAATTAAATTCATGTAATCACTAAAATAAATAATTGATTATGTGGAATTAATTGTATATCAAATCATGTATTATTATTAGACATAATCATGATAAAGTTAAATATAATATCAAAGTAAATATAAATTTTTAATTATTAAATAATTATTATATTAAACATTATAAATATAATCTAATTTCAATGTGAGTGAGAATTCAAACTTTATTATCTTTAATTTTGATTTTAACATTAAACTAAATTTTCATAGATAAATAATCATTAACGAGTGATGTTTTGGTCAATATGTTTAGATTTAATGTTATATGTGAATTTGGCATGTTTCCAACACTGATATAAAATATTAATTTATATTTATATATAAAATAAAATAAATAAATTGAATTCAAGTTATTTTCTTTATTTAAAATGAAGATTTCGTTTTTATGATAAATATAATTAAATAATTACTCTTTATTTATTACATAGTCCGTGATGCAATGCGCCCTCCATGGATTAAAATAAGTAGATTGGGTTGTTGGCAAAAGGAAAGAATGAGAAGGCAAATAGCCGCAAAAGCAAAAATTTTGAAAAAAGAAAGAAGAGAAAAGCCTGTGTTATTATCATTATTGTGCATTTGCAATGAAAGAAAACAAAAGAAAAGAAGAAGCAAACGGACAACTTCTTTGGCCATCAAAGCAACTAGACTGTAACATAAGTCCACAGCCACATGTCACTTTCGGTAAATAAACACAGAGGAGATAATAGGTACATTTAAAAAAATAATAATAATAATCGGCACATTTTAGGAATAGGAATAGAATCATATTCTAATTTCTAAGAATAAAAATTCTATTTTTTCTTTAGTATATAAATATTTTTTTATTTTTTATTTTGAATAATTTTAGTGACTTCATTTTTTTTTTATTAATATATCATATTTTAAAATATAATTATTAATTTAATTGATAAATTTCATTTAATTACTTAAAAAATAAACTTGAAATAATATTCCTAAAATTTTAAAATCATATTTCACTTAGATTTTGATTCAAGAAGTACTAAGCAAGCCTTTTGAGGCATATCATATAAGATGGGACCAATAATCACCTCTCTACACAACACAATTAAACAAAAAAGAAAAAAGAGCGATCCGGATCTGACAATCATGTTTTTATTTATTTTTACCTAATGAAAAAATATTGATATCTATTTTTTATTTTATATATTTTTATTTTATTATATTAGTGTATATTTTTATTTTATTAGATTAGTATGTACACCAAATATAGGTAAGACATACATTCGAAAATCAATGAGGATTATATATATGCATGTTCAGGGTATTAAATAATGGCTGATATATTTTGTCTGGATTTTTAAGAGGCCCATTACATTATTTACCCGTTACACTTATACTAATAGGAATTAGTACTGAATTAATAATAAATTACCTGATACATATTGATACGACCGTTATTTAATGACACGGGCATAATGTATTAATAAAAATATATTATTATTATATTTTTTATTTTATTAATGTAAATTATAAATATATTGTTTAAAAGATATTATTTTATATTTGTTATATTTTATTAATATAAATTATTGGGATATTGTTTTTTACATTATTTATATTTCAATATATTTAGAATATTATTGATAATTTTTTACAAAATTCATTTTTTTGTATAAATTTTTTATTTGTTGGTGTAAATTATTGATTGAATTTTGCAATTTGAGTATATTTTGTCTTTATATATTTATTTTTAAAAATTTAAATAATAGTTTTATATAAATTATAAATGAGTTTAATAGCGTACAAGATAATTTATATTATCTCTGGCGCTCTTTTTGTTAGTGATTAATTAATATTATAGTATATTTTTTTTAATTTTACTTTATTTGCTTTGAATAGAGAGGATTTTTTTAATAAGGTGAATTTTTTTCTCTCATAACTTAATAAAATAAGATTGATTTATTATTATTTGTTATGTAATTTGAATTTAATTTATTATTATTATTTATGTAAATTAATTTTTTTTAGGTACAATTATGATTATTTAAGGATTAATTAATTTAATATATTATATTTTAGATGTTACATTTCATTTTTTATTAAATTATATCAATTTGCTAATTTTTTTTGAAAATTCACGGTAGTGGCGACTGATTCAGCCGATTTACTTCGATTCAATTCGATTCTATTACATCGATTCTAATACCGATACGATACCTAAAATTATTATATAATATCCTGTGCATGTTGCTCTCTTCATGTGTGCCGCTTTTAAATTATTTTTTTATTAACTAATCAATTAATATGCGAGAAATATTTTATTCTGGATTAGTTTATAAGTTATATATTTGACATTTACAATAATTTTTGTATTGTATAAATTTTCAGAGGTTAGAGCTGTGAAAGGTGGTTTATCCCATGGATGCAAATGTATCCAGTCCAGTTGATTTAATTGAAAAAAATCGAAAATCGGTCTATAAATTGACTGGATCACTTAAAGATCTAGTAAAAACTCTCTCAACGGATTGTGTATTCAATGACTCGTACGAACCAGTCACGAGTTATCCAAATAAAACTGGTTGCGTACTTTTTTTTATCAGTTAAAAGGCACAAAATGGTGCCGTTTTGAACAAAAAAAATTCTTAAATCCACTATATATATATATATATATATATATATATATATATATATATATATATATATATATATATATATTAAGTATTTTTTATTTATGTTAGATATTAATATGTTAAAATTTATATTGGACATTATTATGTTGAGATATATAATATTATCATAATATTTTTTATTTATGTCATTGTTTAATTTTAGTTATATTTATATTATATTCTTTTTTAATGTATAACAAGTAACTATATGATATTATTTAAAATTTTAGTTCAATTTTAACATCTGATTTGTAATTCTCCACTTTAATTAATTTAAAAATCGTGTAGAGTATGAAAATGAAAATTTATCCTTTTATTTTTTAGCCTTTCCTTGAGCTTTTATCTCTTTTAAAAAATTACTATTACATGTTTTTATTGATTTATTTTATTTACTTCTTCTGAATTATAATTAATGTCAAGTCCAATACTCCAAACATGGCAAATAGAAAGGTGTATATATATATATATATATATATATATATATATATTTAAAAACAAAAAACCTTCATATATTAAGGTTCTATACCAAGTCACCATATCCATTTTTTTTTTGTTTTTTTAATTCTCTTTATAATTTTTCAATATCCAATTAATAAAGTTAGAAATTATTACAAATACTCAAAAATATTTTTGAAAGAAAATGTGTATAGATCGTGTTAACAAGCTATTTAATATAAATACTAAAGTCTAAGGCCTCATTTGTTTTGAAAGATTTCAATAATAAATTTGCAAAATCTATAAATTGTAAATCAATATGTTATTTCAGTAATACATTTGCAAAATCTATATATTGTAAAGTCCAAGGCCTCAAAATTAACGTGTAAACATTAGAGATCATAATCTAATGTATGTAACTAAATGTTCACTCATGCTTTGCACGAGTTTATTTTTTATCTTATTATTAATTTTTTGTATATAAAAATATAACAAACTTTATAAAATAATAATTTTTATAGTAAAAGTAATTTTAATAAAATATTATTATTATTACTTTTAAAACATAATTTATTTGATTGTTTATATTGAACTCTTAATTATTAGACTATTAAATAGCAATTAAGTCATTGGAACTTAAAATTCTCAATTTAGATGATGTGCCATTTAATTGTGCAATTATTCTCTATGTTTTAAGACTTATAATATACTCCCTCCATTCTGAAAAAAGTGACCATTAAAAAAATTAATTTTGTTCATAAATAAATGGCCATTTAGCAACCCAATAAATATGGTAAAATTACTAATTTACCCTTCTATTTTTCAAGTATAAGAGATATTTTTTTAATTTATACTGCAATTAATAGAAATCTTTTTCATAACTTATGATAAAGTTATTAATACCTCTAAAATGGTGATTTTTTTTAATGGCCACTTTTTTTAGAATGGAGAGAATACATATTAGATTATATTAGTAATTATAGATAATTAGGGAAATTACTAAACCCAATAAAATAATATGATATTTTATAAGATATAAGAAAGTTTTCGAAAAAAATTAAGAGCGACGAAGAAACACTACAATTGATATTAAAAAAAAAAAGTTCTGTTAACAAATTATAATTAAAAAAAAAAGGATAGAAGCTGAATTGAAGAAGATTTTTAGCTAACAAGTAATAATAAAATAAGCCAAGCCGTTTGCAAGCGGTTTGATGTTCGGTTCAATAAAAGTTTGTGCACATTCAAATTGTTTTATAAATGAATCAAGTTTGAACTTTATTTTAAAGTTTAGTAAATAAATGAACTGAATTTAAGCAAAATTAAACTCGGCTCAATTTGACTCATAAACAGTTCAATTATAAGCTCATGACTAAACTCGCGAGTAGCTTGATTAATAAGCTTTTAAGCAGTTTTATTATTATTATTATTATTATTATTATTATTATTAATAACTTGATAATTTTGGCGTTCCAAAAAATATATTTTAATACTCTTATAAACTTTTTGTTAATTAAAATTGACTAAAATATATATACTCTTGATTAATATAACATAATATTTTCATATTGTATAAACTATAATTTTTATTAATTAATATATTTGTAATATATTTAATACTCAATTTTATGATTGCATTTTTTTTACTAATTGGATTTTTTACTTTTATATTAGTTTTAAATATTTTTATTATCATTATTTTATTAAAAATAAATATTTAGGAAGTTAAATATTTTGATAAGTTATAAATAAATTTCATAATAAGTTGAGCTCGAGTTTAGCTCGATTATTATTTATTAATGAGTTGAGTTTGAGCTAAGCTCAAGTTTAACTTGAGTTTAAGCAAATCAAATTTGAACATGATTTTTACGTTCGATTTAAAATTTGAGCTCGAGATAAGAAAAAAGAGCTTAAACAAGTCAAATTTAAATATAATTTTTAAGTTCGATCCAAAATTTGAGTTCGAGATCGAAAAAAAAAATATCAAACTGAGCATAAATAGACTAATACTTAGCTTAACTTGACTCATTTATAGTCTTAAATTTTATAGACCACGGTGTAAATTGGGAACTCGTGTTCTTATCCTTGCAGCTCAGTCAACAAATTGTATCATAAATTTTTATTTTGAAGTTACATATGCATGGTTGAATTTCTAAACATCACTATAACAAATATTAAAATTAACAATAAATTTTTCCAAAAAACAGCAATAAATTCATGTAGTTAAAAATAAATTTATAGTAACAAAAATAAGTTGTATCACGTTGTTAAAAAGTTTCTTTTAGCAAATTTGACCAAAGATTATCAATAACTATCAGTGTTGTTAGACTGAGATTAGAGATGATAACATTAAACACAACAAGAATCCAAACAATATTAAATACAACACGAATCCTATACAAGATTAGCGGGTTTGAAATAAAAATTATCGTATTTATGTCAATTCGTATCAACTTAATTACGATATGAAAATAATCATATCGTGTAACAAGTTGACCCGTTAACTTGAAAATGACATGTTTAACCTATTAACACATTTAATCTAATACATTTTATGATTTTTAGAATATGCATATATAAATATTACTTTTGATCTTCTTTATCAATTTACATATAATTACATATAATGTAACAATAGAAATAAATAGGGGTTAATTTGGTAAATTTAATAATTTTTATATATAAAAAAATTAGTTAATTTTAAATTTTAAATGTGTTATTCATATTGTATTATATTATCTATTAGTAAATAGATCGTGATCGTATTTAGATTTTTGATATAATAAACTAATCGTGTCGTGTTCTTGTTGACCCTTATGATGTCCTAGGTGTAGATTAACACAACTCAAACATAATTCACTAACATGAATTGTTATCCCTAATAGGGACTGGATTAACTAGAATTCAGATCTAAAGCTAGTCCAAATTAGATAGAATAACCGATTTTGCAAGAACTGGTAATAACTCAAATGAACTAGCTGAGAAACCAACAAAATAGTCAACTCAATTTAGTTGAAACTCTAATACTATATTTGGTTCATGAAATAATCAAGGAATATAATAGCTATTCTATATGAAATAATTATTTTAAATTTTGGTTCAAAATTTAGACAAAAATGCTAATTTTATAGAACAACAATTTTACAATCTTTGTAGAATATATATTTCATAAAAAATTAAAAAATTGGTATTTTCTAGGTTATGAAATA
Organism: Reutealis trisperma; assembly: GCA_947687605.1. Lineage (NCBI taxonomy): Eukaryota > Viridiplantae > Streptophyta > Magnoliopsida > Malpighiales > Euphorbiaceae > Reutealis > Reutealis trisperma. The sequence continues at coordinate 3,727,666 of CANTUT010000175.1, read as the reverse complement.
AAGTATTTTCATTTTTACTCTTAAAAAATATTGGCAAGCTCAATTTCACTACTGTTGTTTTGTTTTTTTATTTTATTTTCAGATTTTCATTTTTATTTTTATTTTTTAAATTTTAAGTCAAATAAAAATTTTATTTATTATGTATTTAAATTATTTCTTAAATAAAATTTAGTAAAATTATATTTAATTTATTATTAATAGTGAAATTAATTTATAAAAATATTATGATCATTTATGTGAATAGAATAATTATTCTATATTACGAATTAAATTATGGAATTAAAATAATTATTCTATTTCTATCATATTTTATTCCTTAATAATAATTATTTTATTTTTTATGCATTTTATTCCGCGAGCAAAATATAGTATAAGTTTCTTTTAGCAAAATTTAGTTTACTGTCAAAGATTATTAATAACTATCTGTCACGCCCTGAATCCGATGGCATGTGACCGATACTAGGACACTGATAATGCACGTGGCTACCAATGTCTGTAGTAAGTCTGACCTCACACTAAACGACAAAATTACACAATAGAGTTATGACTCACACGTTAAGCAGATCCAAATAAACATTGAATTCAAATAATACCACACTGGGCTATCAATTCAGATATCTCATAAATATTAATTTACATATTATTGGATTCTACTTAATATAACAATGTCTTAATTCAGAATATACATAATAACTAATAATAAATATAATACATATTTCAAGAGTAATATTGCGGAGTTCTAGAATACCAATATGGTTATATACATATTAATTACCAAACTTAGCACTTAATACAAATTACTGTCGAAAGGACATTGACAGTTTTACTCAAAAATAATTCATTCACAAGCTCATTTCTCGACCTGAAAAACATATTTGAATAGGAATGAGCGTTCGACTCAACAAATGATACTAGCTAATATATTAAACTGGTGCCCTACATACAGAACTCTAATGCTCGTGCTATGCATTATGTCACAAAAATAAACAAATCACACAATCAAGTAAGGATGAGATACAGTCCACAGTACCACATTAATACTCAATATGGGGAGTCGATCCCCCTATCCAGGCTCTCTGAATTCAATAATCTGTCTCTTATGTCCAATGGGTCCAACCAGCACTGGTCTATACCATGCAGTCTTAACTCGACTGATAGCAGCCCTGGCGATGAGCAGGCCCGGCCAGCATCCACCAGTCATAACTCATATTCTCAATCTCATCAGAATCATAATCATAATAGTAACCATATCCATATCCATATCAAAAAATTCTAGGTGGTACTGTATCTTTCTGATCTCTATCCGTCAACCACAATCATGATATAACATAGAATATCAATTCATCAACTACAATCAAATGTTAACATGCATTTATGCAATAATAATGCATAATATACATATATATACATACAGTAGATGCAAATTCATATGAAGACAGAATAACATATTAGGGAATATCAATCACCTAATTGACGATACATCTGACTGACTTCCTCAGAAGTGTGACCCTTGGAACCAAGAAGATGCCAAAACGTTGACTCTGGACAATAAATGATACTATCAGAATACGAACGACTCACGTATCCGGACATAACTTAAAGACCATTGAGACTCTTGCCCATATCTCGACAGAATCACACTAAACTCGGATACCTCCCAAGTTAACAGAAAATATAGCACTTTTAATAATCTCAATAGCCAACATCACATCAAAGACCCCTCTTAGGTCCTCCCAACTCATAATCATCCACACAACTCAACAAGCAATTCCAACTTATCAATTCATTAAATACTAATTAAAATCTAATAAATATAATATAACAATAATTGAATTTCAAGAGATTCGGGTTTACCCTCACCAATTACGATCGAACGAACATTGAGAATCAAATCGAAATGAAAAACGAAGTTGCCAGACTTGTCTCATGCGCCACCACCAGAGCACTGCCGGCCGGCCATGCGCTGCCGCTGCCGGTGGCTAAACGAGGCGATTTACACACCAACAGGTTCTCCTCGATACCAGGAGTCTAGAAAAAGCCACCACTTACCATCACATTCCACCGTTTCGCCATAAAACGCCTCGAAAACTCCAGCCTCTAATTCTCCGATCTTGAGTTTCAACCACAACCAGGATGCAAGACAGGTACCAATTTAAGGCTCTCATCACCAGGAGTTGAACAGAACCAGAATCGCCGGATTTCATAGCTAGAATCTGCAGTTGAAGATTTGGCGCCGGCGAACCTTCTCTCCTCACGTATGCCGTCGTTTGTCGCCCGATCGTGGCATCTCCGCTTCCCCTGAGATCGTCGGACGGTGGGCTTCAAGGTGGAGGTGGCGGTGCTCGACACCGCCGGTCGGAACTCCACCAGCAATCTCTCTCTCTCTCTCTCGGTCCCTCTCTGCCTCTCTCTCTCTCAGTCCCTCTCTGCCTCTCTTTCCCATTTCCTGCTTCTTTAATCTCAGCAATCTTATTGGCTGTTAGCCAATTAGATGGATCTCCAGTCTTCTTTCTTTAATCTCATTTTAACACTAGCACGTATATATATAAAACAACAACAACAACAATAATAATAATAATAATAATAATAATAATAACAATAATAAACCATAATTTACATACTGAAATTCAATTAATATAAACCTTTCATAATAATAATAATTATAGCGAAATTCTAAACTTCCGGTAATTTATATAATTAACAATATAATTTAGATTAATCAAACATAATATTAATTTCAGATATCAAATATAAATTCTCCAAATAACCATTATAATATATTCATAACCAAATATATGTTTTCGTACAAAAATAAAATTTTATAAAATAATTGAAAATTTATGGTATTACACTTTCAGTGTTGTTAGGATCGGATTGGATTAATTGAAAATTAGAATTAACAGATTTTGCATAAACTAGTAATAACACGAATGAACCAGCTGAGAAATCGGTGAACCAATCAACTCGGTCCAATTCAAAGAGGGTAAACCCATTTTTTATATCTTTTTTTTTTATTTTTTTTTGGCCAGAAACCGATTTTTTATATCAATCAAAATATTATAGAAAATGTTATCTTTGTGGCTCTAACCTCCGCCTGTCGGTAGAGCTATAAACTATTCTCAACCATCTAGACCAAATGTATTATTGTAATATTTTATTGTCCACAAATATAATTATTATAGATCTACACACACAAAACCTTATAAAAATATATTTTTCACAATTTCTTTTAGTCAATAATAAATTTACAGCTCTCAAATTATTTATATTAACCAAAATTATTCTAATTTAATTTGCATCAAAATGTATAAAATACTTATGATTCACCAATTATATTTTTACTATTATGCACCATTAACATTGTAAAATTTTAAATTTAAATAATTTGGTTGCATTGTTTTGAAATTTGATTAAATTAATAATATTATTTTAATAATTAACTTATAAAGTCTAATAATATATGCTACTAATTTAATTTTCTCCTGATTACTAATAAAATTTTATTAAATAATGTATTTTATATAATATTCAATATTTATTTAATTTTGATTAAAAATCCTTTCTTTTTATTGGTTCAAACATCGAGATGGATTTGATAACTTTGATAACTATATAATTTGTTTATGTAACAAATATATATGATCTATAATTATTTAATATAAAAAAATAACGTTGGCAAATTTCAAGTTTTACTAGTGTATAATATTTCTTTTCAAATATTAAAAAAACAAAAATATATAAATATATTTTATTTATGAACATATTGGCAGATTTTTTTTTTTATGTTATTGTTATATATTATATTTTTGGAAATAACTTTTCATATTATTAGTTGTATATTAGCTTTTATAGTGGCAAAACGAGTTTTGTTGCTAAAATTTTCTCTTATTCTAATTTTTTTTTTTTTTATTATAGTATATGTTAGTGAAAGTATGAAACTACTGTTAGATGTTAAAAAAATACTTGTAAAATTTTTATAAGTTATTTGATTGATTTTTATTATTTTTTATAAATTATTTCTTTAAACTTGATTTTCAGAAAAATATTAATTTATTTATTTACATTTAAAAATAGTTTAAAAAAATATAAAAAATCTCATTGAAAAACGTTTTTATTAAACTTAATACCAAATAGGCCTTTAGTAGTGTGCAATGAATACAATCTTTTTTATTATAATTATGAAATAATTTTTATCTCTCTATATAAACGGGATAAAACAAATTAGTCTCTCTCTCTCTATATATATATATATACAGTTCATTTGAACCTTATTTTCTTATATTTATTTTTTATTATAGAGAATTTAAGACATATAAAGAATTCCTTAGAGACACTCTTACTATTTCAGAATTTTATAAACATGTTACTAGACTATTGTAACTAGCAATTTCTGGAAAATATATTTCGCTTAGGGACCAGTATAGGCCACAAAACTACCCTTTTATCAAACTAATAATCATATTCCATATTTTATATCTCAAAGGCCTTAAAAAAATCTTAAACTTCTATTCAAAGAAATAAGTACTTTCATAAAAAGAAAATCTTAAACATTTACTTTTATTATCAGAGTATTATCGGCTATTATAAACATAAAACAGTTGAAACAAACATATCCTAATAAAGTTAATCAGCACAAGACATAAAAATTAATTGAGTCTCATCTTAATTAGATATAACAATAAAGGAGAAATTAATTAGAATTATAAGATATAAAATGCACTTTCATGTTTGATTATAATATTTTCAAAAAAATCCCAAGTCAACTTAGTCATTTACATACGTTATATTATGAATTATTTAATTATAATTTTATATATTTAAGAAAAATTACTCTATAAGATAAATATAGTAATTAATTATGAAATATGTATTATAATTAATGTACTGATATATTAGATAATCTAACGTGACAAACCTAATTGACTTAAAAATTTCTCGGTATTTTCCATCAAAAGAAAGAGAAAACAAAGTACTCCCCAATCTTAAAAAGATAGGTCTGTTTGCTTTTCTCACAAAGATTAAGAATTATAGTTAATATAGTTATGTTAATTAATTTTATAAGTAATTTTCTTTTTTACCCTTAATATTACTTATTCCGTTTCAAAATATATGTTGTTTTAGAAAAACTTTTTTGTTCAAATTTATTTATCAGTTTAAAATTTTAATAATGTATTTATTATTTTTTTCAACTTTATCATCCATTTGTACATCTACTAACCATCTGCATTAATTACTTTTATTTATATACATCAAAATCAATATAAAGATATTTTAGTCATTTCACTTTAAAATTATGACAATTTAATAATTTTTTTAATTTATATGCTAAGACCATAAACGACATATATTTTAAAACAGATGAAGTATTTTATAATATTTAAGTTGCAATTAAAAAATTATTCAGCATTAAGCATATTTTTCATATTGAAAATTATAAAAGAAATTTTAGAAGTAGATGAAATGTTATAGTAATGATTAATTTCTTAGAAATATAGAATCTAAAAAAATAATTTTTTTTATAAAAATACAAATTAATTAAGTGTATTTTAGGAAATAAATTAATTAATTACTTTAAAAATATAAAAAATATACCAAAATTTGAAACACCTAAAATAATTAAATAGATTTTTTTTTTTGGGCGGATGGAGTATAAAATAACCATAGATCGAGTAGAAAACAAAACGGTTAACATTGAATGTCTAAAAATAAAAATAAAAATTTTACAAATAGCTACATAGGGGGGTGGGGGGGTGGGGGGTGTTGCTGGTCTAGAAAGTGGGGATACAAATTTTGCAGGCAATAGTTTATACAAAACAAGCCAAAGTCACAATAAACCTTAAAAGCAGGGTTTATTGCTTCGATTAAACGGGGGAAGGGGAGGGCCCTTATGATCGGGGCACACTGTTTCCGGTATTCTCGCTCTCTGGTTCACCACCACCTACCTGATGTATAGTGCTTTTAACCACCTACATATCCTCTTATTACCGGATTTTTGCTTCCCTTCTTTGACTCTAAATTTTAATGGACCACTTCCATCCACTGTTTCTTTCTTTTCTATTTTGTTGTTGTGTGTGATGGAGCATTTTTTTTAATTAAGTAGGATTTAAGGAGAATAATTTTATATATACATGTATTTGCTATAAGAGAGGATATGACTCTATTGATAGAAAAACAAATTCTTTTTTAACTATTTTCATTATATGAATTTATCTCTTACTTCTTATTAACAAGAAAATATTCATATAAATTAACATTAACTTCGTATTCAAAATTTTAATATGTCATGATTGATTAGAATTAGTTTAATTTAAGTAAAATTACAATTAATTATTCATCATTAATAGTTAGAGTTATATGATATAATATTTTTATCATAATTTATTAAACTCAGCTTGTATGTGATGTCATCATATTAAAAAGTATTTTATATAATATATTTTTTAAATATGATAAATAAAATAATATCATATCAATTAATTTAAAAATTTAATGTAAAAGTATTAAATTACATAATATTTTACTAACAATTAATCACTAACATTAGTGGTAAGTAATCGAAGTGTCAAAAGACTTAAATAACAAATATTAATATTAATTGTTCATTCAAATGAGGAACTAAATTAATTGTATATTTATATATTCAAAAGTAAAGAAAGATCAGTAACTTAAATCGAAGAGGAAATTATCGTTTTGAAAATGCAAATATATTTTTATGATGTATTGCTACTAAATTGAAGTATCACATGTAACTTGACAACTACAGAAATCCATCATTTCACCTTCAGAAAATGATATATCTTCTAGTACTTGACATATGAAAAGTGGCAGATAAGGTACATTCTAGTTGTACTATAGTTGACTCAACTTCTTATTGCTATAGTTTTTTTTTTTTAATTTATTTATTTACTAGGGTCTCGTTTTGGTAATATAAATTATTCATTTATTTATTTTTCAAAAAAATATTTTTTTTTGCCAAACAAAAAAATATTATATACCATATAAAATATGAAGTTTAAGTGCATGAAGTATCAACGGACGATATCTCAAATTATACAACTTATTATAAATTAATAATACACTCTAATTTTTTTATATACAGATACTACTACACTCGAGCCTCATTAACAGTAATCTAATTTATTCAAGAGTAATTAAAAAATAATGTAAAATTATTTAAGAGACTAGACATATCTTTAGCTATAACATGTCAAGAAAACTGCTAATATAATTTTAACCGTTTTGTGATTATAAGTGGGTTTATTTATTTATTTATTTATTATTATAATTTTAATTTATTAGAAGGGATATTTTACTTTTTAATATTTTACTTATTATCATTATTACTATAAATAATTAGATTTTTTCATTCGGATTATTGTCGATCTCATATTACTCGAAGGCAAAGTTCGTTCTATCTCACCATCCCTTAGGGAATGAAAAAGAAGTGAGTTTATTACTGATCTTAAAAGACAGACTAGTAGCTCGGGACTTTAATTTGAGTATTAATTTGTTTTGTTTTATAGTAAATAATTATTTAAATATACTAATTCATTCTCCTTTTAAGAATTTCGGATCTATAAAAAAATATTATGATGTGAACTATTTACATTTCTTGAAACTGAAAAGATTAAAAAAATTTAAATTTATTGAAATAATAAGTTAAGTTTTGCCTATATCGTGTATATATATAAATTTAATGAGATAAAAATATATAAAATAAAAATGATATTAATATATTTTTATTGAATAAAAAAATAAATAAAATGATTATATTAGTTAAAATATCTAATTAGTTATTGAATAGTTTATATATATATATTCAAACTTGTGCTTTACTTGAATTTTAAATTACTATAGTCCAATACTATTTTATTAGGTTAATTTTAAGAAAGGTTATTTTTTCATGCTAAAAAAAAAACAATTTATCAAATTATATCCTGCTTTATCTTTTTTTATTTAAAAAAAAAATGAAATCATATTTTTTTAATTATATGAAAGATTTTCAAAAATAAAAATTTAGATATTTCAAGTTTTTCATTCTGTGTAGGGGGAGCTATTTTGAAACCTACAGAGGTGGAAATGGCAACTCATACTGGAAATTGTAATTCAGTAAAAAAAAAAAAAAAAAGACCTGGAAATAATGATCATGATTGCTCTGCCAAATTATGATCATTATTACTCTATCAACCATTGTCCTCCTCAAACATTTTTCAAATTCCCATCTCATGGAGTATTTTTTTAATGTTTGTTTTCGTGTTATTTATTTTATTTATTGGAATGGTAAAAATTCCCTTTAATTAATTCTTTATTTACATCTAACTTAAAATGATTCTTTTACCTTATGTTCGGAAAAGAAGAAATAAGGGAGTAAAGAAAATGAGATTGAAAAATAAAAGTTAAAAGAAATTTTCTTTCATTTGAAAAAAGAAGAAATATAATGAAATAAAGGAAAATGTGCACTATTTTTCTTTAAGTATTTTTCTTCAAAATGGAGAGAAACAAATAAAAAGAAATACAATAATTAAATATAAATAAAATTCAAATTTAAACTATAGAGATAAAATATTAAAATAATTTTTTTTTTTACATTTTCTTCCCACCATACCTTTTTAATTATCCAAATATAAGAAAATAAATTTATTTGTATTCATTTCCTTTCTTATTTTTGTTCAGTCTAAATAACAAAAAGGAAAATAAACAAAGGAAAATAAAATTATTTTTCCTTCTTATTTTATTTCCTCTTTAAAAATTTCATATATATATTAAAAAATATATTTGGTAGGCCATAATGCAATATAATGTAATAAAATAAAATATATTTTTAATATAAATATTATATTAAAAATATATTTAATTATATTGCATTACATTACGACTTTTTAAATATATCTTAAATTCATAATTTCTTATATTAAATGATTGCAAAAATTATAAATCCCCCGAAAAATTAACTCTAATTTGCTATTAATTTAGAATTAATCAATGCCCTGATACATGGATCACCACTTAATTAAAAACAAAATATATGCATTACATTAAATAAAACGAAAAATAATGATAGAAAGAAGGGATGTGTTACTTGACGTACTTCTCCTTATTTTATAACTTTTGTCTATCATTTTTACTTTTAGAAAGTTCATTTATTTTATTTTTCTTTAAAAAACCATACCTATTTTATTTGAATTGCCAAAAAAAAAAATAATATAAACATTTTAAAGCTCAGAATTAAACAAATATATTATACAATTGCCATTTTTACCAATAACGGCTTTTTTTTATATTTTTATTTAATTATTTTATATCCCATGTACCAATATTATTATTATGTTTAAGCCATCCCTCCTTTTCCTTTTCTCTCTATTTTTTTTCTTAATTTTTTTCTTAAATCACCGTCGATCTTCTCTTTTGATCGGCGGTAGTTCTAGTATTTTTATTAGATTTAATATAAATAATATCATACCTATTATTGTTATCACATTTATCACTAGCTCCACTTATTTATTTTCTACCATCGCTCGACATTTTTTCTACTCAATCTCATATTTGTCTTCTCATTTCCATTTTTATCATATTTTCATGATGGATTTATGCTTACTACTGATAGAGTGATATTTTTCATTTTATTATTTTGCATTAAATTGTACTTTGTTTTTATGTTATTTTTTCTTTCAATATTGGAAATTTTGTTATAGTTTTCCATGTTAGAAGTTGTTTTTTCTTATGAGTCTGCTGGTATGTATGTACATTGTTACGTTTCAAATGCTCACAAAGAAAACAATGGTTTGATACGTTGTTCCACTATTATAGTCGCAATTTTTCAAAACTAAGTATATGACAGTTGAATGTTTTGTTGAATATTTGCGATCTGCGAATCAGTTTGCTCTTGTTAAGGTAGTTTATGTTTATATTTCTTATCTTTTGTTTGGTTTATTAAAAAATAATTGATTGTAATTTCAAAATAATTGTTAAATTCCTCATGGTTGTGTCAAAAAAAAAAAAAAAATCTCACGGCTAATTAATAAGAATTTTTTATTTATTAATCCAATCAATATGTATTTCTTCATTGCTAAAAAAATAATATTTTTCCTTTCAATCAATAATATTAAAAATTTAAGGAAAACTAAAGATGAGTTAACTTTCTAAAAATAAAAAAGGGCAAATATTAAACTTAAATTAGAAAACAAGGAGAAAGAGTACTATAAATCATTTGAGAAGTGCTAAGATCGTCATCCAAAACAAGGAAGTGGATAAATGCACTCCATTTTATTTTTTATGTGTAACAAAATTATTATAATACCTATAAAATCTCTTATTTGTTAAAAGCTTATAAGCTGTGTATAACAAGCTTTCCTGTACGTAAAGTGTAGTTAAAACTTAGTTTATAAGTTTACAAAGTATATAACTCTATGGCCCCGTTTAACACAGCCAATCCATTCGTTTTGTCAACGAAAGATGTTTTTCTCTGGTTCACCTCTCGCGTAGATTGCTAAGACATTTGAAGGTTGGGTCATGCCGTGTTTAGATAGTGGCTGAACCAACCATTCAAGTCTCCTGTACAAACAACCTTTGTTGAGGGTATAAATTTATCGTCGATCAAATATAGCTGTTGACTGAAATAGTTTTATACTATAAAAATTAAATGTTGAAAATTTCTCTCTTTATATATAACACTAATTTTATAAAGAAATAATCTATATTACTAATTATAAATAAAAAAAAAGGTACAATATCATTTTAAATCATTGTAATATTTTCAATTAAAAAAAATTGACACCAATGAAATAAAATAAGAAAGTTTGATATTATTTTTAAATAAACATAATATTTCAAAATTAAGAAAACAATAATAAAATAAAAAAGATAAAATTATATATATATATTTTTAATTTGGTGTTATATATGTAGAGAGAGAGAGAGTATTTTTCTTTTGTATATATAAAAGAGAGATAGGAGTTTTATAGTTTTTAAAATTTTGTTTTAAAAAAAAATCATTTTTTGTGTACTATATTAATTTTTATTATAAAATAAAATGGAGTGTAATTAAAATTCTTAGAGGTATTTAACCACTCCTAAGAAATAAAATTGAAAAAAAATTATCTATAAAATGAAAAAAGAAAAGCTCACGTTAAATAATTTGACAGTACGATAAATTTATTTAAATGAATAAATTATTTTATTTTAATAAGACATGAAGAATTAATTAAAAAATTAATTAATTAATTAAATAATAAGAAGTTAATATTACTATTAAGTCTATCATTTCAAACCATAAAGAGTCAAATTACAACTAAGACAAAGCTGTTTAATATTTAATTATCATATTAATCAGAGTGAGGACACAAACTACCAAATTTCAGATTCGGTTATGGATATGGAAAGTACCGATTACCCAAAATCCGACCCATACTCTAACATTCAATTGCATGAAAAGCGTAAAGCTGCATGGAGGACAAGTGTGTAAATCTCAGCTAATAAGACAAAATAAATACGCACAGTAGCAAATTTATTTTTCAAAAAAAAAAAAGTAATAAAACGGCAAGGTTATTTTAGTAAATTCAGATACATATATATATATTTATATATAAAACCGAAATTAAGAATCTAGGATTTTACAACCCTAACCAATTTCTACAATTGCCGCCAGTCCGGATCTTTCGCGACGTTGTTTCAGACATATTTTCTTCTCCGCACTGCTAAAAAGTCATTGCCCTTCTCTCTCTCTTTATTTACTTTCCCTTTTTATTTCCTGAAATTTAATTTCTTTTTTTCTAATTTAAATTAATTAAGTTTTTTTAGATTTTTAAATTTAACAATTTATTTATATTTTTAGTATATAATTAAATAAAAATACGATTATTCAATATTACTGTTGATTTTGAGTATTCTTTAATGAAAGCTTATTCAGAATTATTATTATTATTATTATTACATTATTAATTCATATTTACCCATGCTTATTTAAAAAAAAAAAAAAAAAAAAAAACCCTCTCTTGTTTTGCGCCGGTTGGCAGCAGAAACCGCTCAGCTATCTCATTATATATAACCTACACCTGCTGGATCATTATTTTCTCTCTCTTTTTTCTTTGAACAGAAACTCCAGTTTCTCTAACCTCTAAACTCTGCAAAACTAGATTTTTACTTGTTTCGCTGTCTCTTTACATAGCTTTCAAGCTTCTTTTTGAGCACAAGGAACCGAGAATGTATTTGCATGCATTGTATTTCTAGAACTTCCCCAGTTGAATAGCTCTTGAAATCACTACTTTCTTTTTTTTTTTTTTTTTTTATCTTTGTGGGTTTTGTTTGGCTTTGTGATTTTCATTTCTAGTTCTTTGTTATTTCGAATGGGGAGCTTTTAAGTAACGGATTAAGGTAAATTTCGAAATTTCAGTTTTGGATTTTTACTTGGTAAGGTTGTTGGGGGTGTTTTTTGGGGTTTATATATATTTGTTTGTTTCGCGAGAAATTTTTTTTGTTTTTAATGTTGGGTTTGTTTTGTTTGGTTGTTCAGGGGTTTTTGTTGGAAAAAAAAAAAAAAAAGTGAGTAAAGGAAAATAATGGCACCAGCGACTAATTGGCTTTCCTTTTCACTTTCTCCAATGGAGATGTTGAGGTCATCTGAATCTCAGTTCATATCTTATGAAGGCTCTTCTACTGCTTCTCCCCACTATTTGATCGATAACTTCTATGCTAACGGTATAATAACTTGCTCTATTTTCTGTTTTTCTTTTTGTTTGTTTATCCCAGTACTGAAAAGGGTTAAACTTCTGTTTGGCTTCTGAGAAAGTGCTGGAAAAGATATAAGGATTTTTTTCTTTACGAAGCTTATGATTTATTTTTGGCCATCAAATGGAACTTGAATGTTAAAGAATCCAAGACACTTGAGTTGCTTATTAGTATTTTACTAGTTGAAGCTCACACTTGCACCGAATAAGTGTAATTAATAACGGACTCAAAATCTAAGCATGTCCAAACTTTCCTTTTTCTGTTTGGTTGCTAGGAAAAGGTGAGGAATGGGAAGGAAAGTACAAACTTCTAATTGATTCGCGAGAGTTTATCTGAGTTTCCAGCATTCAAATACACAGTTGCATTAGCACTATTTGAAAATATTTTTGGTTTTGAAAGATACTAGATTGAATAATAAATCTAGTCTTCGAATCCGAGTTTCTTTTCTTTGAGGCATTTTATCATTAGATATGTATACAACTAGTCTTTTATGTATCTCAGATATCTTACTGGGTTAGCACGATTTATGACTTACCCACAGGCTGGGGAAACTCCAAGGAAGCTCAAGGAGCAACAACAATGGCAGAGACATCTATTCTCACAAGCTTTATAGACACAGAAAACCACCACCAAGCACCTAAACTCGAGGACTTTCTCGGAGATTCATCGTCGATCGTTCGGTACTCAGATAATAGCCAAACAGAGACTCAGGACTCGTCTCTAACTCATATCTATGATCAGACCTCTGCTGCTTATTTCAACGAGCAACAAGATCTTAAGGTAATTGCTGGGTTTCAAGCCTTTTCAACGAACTCGGGCTCGGAAGTTGATGACTCGGCCTCAATAGCCCGGACTCAGATTGGTGGCGGTGAGTTTGTGGTTCACTCAATTGAATCGACTGGAAACGAGTTGGGGTTTTCTAATTGTACTGGTGCAAATAATGCTCTGTCACTTGCGGTCAATAATCAGAGCTCCACAGAGAAATCTATTGTTCCTGTTGAATCTGATTGTCCTAAGAAGATTGCTGATACATTTGGCCAAAGAACTTCAATTTACAGAGGAGTGACTAGGTACAGCACCCACTAAAACTCTCATTTTGTTTTCCGGATTTTCCTTGTTTTGTTAATTAGCTATTTGATTTATGGCGAAATCTTATCATTGATGGTAGTCTTTGTATTAATAATTAATCCTTATCCAAATATATATATATATATATATTTTTTTGACCTTCATTGGATTGATGCAGACACAGGTGGACAGGTAGATATGAAGCGCATCTGTGGGATAACAGCTGTAGGAGAGAGGGTCAGGCCAGAAAAGGGCGTCAAGGTCATCTCTCACTCTCTTTTAAGATGATTTAACATGTAAATGGCAATGTATATTTATGTATATACATTTTTATACATCCAAAATTTATATGTGATTTGAGTTTTGTTCATCACTGTTACTATTGATAGCCATGAATTTATTATTATTATTTTTGTTTAATTTAACTTTGATTGAGTCTTAAATTTTCAATTTTTCTGTAAAAGATGAATGTTGTCTTGCAACATGAAAAATGGTAGGGGTGAATTTGTATTTTTGTGTTAAAAACGTAAATGTACTGTGGTACTGAAAAGAAACTTGCATGCATTGAAAGCTATTAACTAATCAAGAAGAAGAGAAAGGGATCTGGAACTGGTGGAGTAGTAGTATTGGTGCATAGAGGGTCACTACCTTTCACTTATTTCTGATATCTATCTTCAGTCTTTTGTGATGACTGATAGACTGGTACTTGAACTTTTTTTTTTTTTTTCTACTGTTGCTATTTTCTTTTTATTTGTTTCATTATTTTTTTTTCTTTTCCTTCAATTATGTGATTGATTTGATCAGATGTGCCGCCATTTTGTTCATTTTTGGCTCTCTCTCTTTCTTCTCTCAACTGGGTCCCTCTTCTCAACTGCAAGTTTTTGTTTGACATGACCCACTGGCCACTTCCCACACCCCCACCATGCCCCAGACGTTACAGACATCAATGAAAAAACTCTGATATTTCTTCCCTCAGCCATGGCTTTTCTTTTCTTTTCTTTCATCCATTTCTCTGCATAGGGTGCCTAGGTTTGACCAAAGCACCCACATTCAACTCTAAAATAATTTTTTTCAATCTTTTTAATATAAAAGTGCTTATAGCCCACTATTGTTGCCGAAACTTGCTGACAATATTGCTGGCATTATGGGCTAAAACTGCAGCTCCTTTCACACATAGTACCTTGTGGAAAAAGTATTGGATGGCAATATATATATATATTTTTTTAAGAAGTCCTTTTCTTATATTTTGTGATTAAAATAGAGATTCCAAGAGTTGGTGAAGTTCTTGATATTGAAATTGAAATTACCATGTTTAAAACTAGGCTTTTGTCCCGGATGTTGAAATGAATGAAATGACTCTTCTGCGTAGACTATCACATGCAAATCACATGGTTCTTTCGCTTTATTTTGTTTTTAACTCGATTTGGATTTATGGTTTCAGGCTGAAATTTTTGACCTCCTTTGTTTCTCACATTAAATTTTTTTTTGTTGTTTTTCCATTGCTTTTTTCATGAAACGCGGGGTCTCGTGGATATTTGGCTGTTCTACAGTATACTTAGGTAAGCTGCTTGATATCTTTGTTTCAAGCTGGAATTTCATGCATTAAAATAAAGAATGTCAGGAAGAATCTGATTAAAGAATCTTGGTTTAATTTTATATGTAGGTGGATATGATAAGGAAGAAAAGGCAGCTAGAGCTTATGATTTGGCCGCTCTGAAATATTGGGGTCCCACTGCAACCACCAACTTCCCTGTAATCTATGCATACATATATGATTTCGTGATTTCATCAATTTATATCTTTGTATGCATGATAAACTGTGTTAGCCTTTACTGAGTAAGGATTGCCGCTTATTTCTTTCAGGTTACAGATTATACCAAAGAATTGGAGGAGATGAAATATGTTTCCAAACAAGAATTCATTGCCTCACTGAGGAGGTTTGTGTCCAAACTTGATGTACTGCAGTTTCCCATTTCAACTTCCCTATTTGTTAACTGATCTCATTCCTTTGTAATTGATAGAAAAAGTAGTGGGTTTTCAAGGGGTGCCTCTATATACCGAGGTGTTACAAGGTTTGCATTTTCTTTTTTCAATTTTTCATTACATAGATACGTGCACACAAAACATGAGCCTAGGGTGATGTTGATGCTGATGCATATGTGATTGAAAATCTGCAGGCATCATCAACAGGGTCGTTGGCAAGCAAGAATTGGTCGGGTTGCTGGGAACAAAGACCTTTATCTTGGTACATTTGGTAATGATATGATTCCTCTCAGCTACAATACTATCTTTTGCGAGTTTCAAAATATGTATTTACACACTTGCAATTATGCTACTCTATTATTACCTAAGCTTTCTCTACCAGAGCATCAACTTGGTAGAGTTTTGCTTGAATCTTTGATTTAATTACTAGAGTTATGAGATGAAAATGTATTCTCTTATGACACCTTGGTATCTGGTGACAGCCACTGAAGAGGAAGCAGCTGAGGCATATGATATAGCGGCCATAAAGTTTCGGGGCATGAATGCAGTGACCAATTTTGAGATGAGCCGATATGATGTGGAAGCTATCATGAAGAGTGCTCTTCCCATCGGCGGAGCAGCAAAGCGGTTAAAGCTATCACTTGAAGCAGAGCAGAAACCAACACTGACCCATGAGCAACAACCTCAGGGCAGCAGCAGCAATATAAGTTTTGCTTCTATGCCATCAGTTTCTGCTATCCCTTGTGGTATCCCTTTTGATAACACAACAGCGCTCTATCATCACAACCTCTTCCACCACCTTCAGGCCGCCAACAACTTTGGTGGAACTGATTCTTCTGGCTCTACCTCATCGATGACAATTCCAATGACTACACTGCCTCAAACAGCTGAGTTTTTTATTTGGCCTCACCAATCTTATTGACCAAAGCAGTTTTGACTAAAGAATTTTGGCTAACATGTAGCTAAAGAAAAAGCCTGTGTTGATGGATATTCCGGCTGACGAACATTGCTGACAATCTTACTTTTAAGTAACTCTTAATTAACCTCTGGCAGGAGTAGGAAAGACAAGGAGTTTTTTCTTTGTTTTTGGGGTCTCTGTTTTTCTTTTTTTGAATGGCTAAAGTTCAAGTTATTAACAGTAGGATGCTGGATTTTGTAAGTATCTTCTCTCAGGATGTTAGATGAGATATGTTGAATGATGGGGGCATCCATTTACTTGCGGAAAGGTTTAGATTAACTATTCTCCAATTTGCCAATCTTAGACTTGCTTTTATATTTATATATATAAAACATGTTCAAGCATTGGTTATTCAATTTTTGTGTTTCCCAATCTAGGCAAATATTATATATGAATTATAATCTGACCATTTTAGTCTCGGGGACCAAAACCACCAAGAACAGTTGAAGATTGTCATTTTAATTTTTTTTTTAATGTAAAATTTGTGAGCAATTTTAAATGTTATTATTGACATTTTTGAGATTTGAATTTTATTTTAATTTTAGAGATATTTAAATCTTTACATCTGAATATTTAGGCTTTTTATATCTTGTTATCAAAATCTGAAAACTATCCCAATACTTCCAACTTTTTCGGAAAAATAATTTCATAAAATTTGGTTATTTGATTCACTGTTTTAAAAATTGAATTGGACTGATTGGTTTAACCAGTTAAACTTAGAATTGGAGATAAATTTGGTTCTATTGTCTTTAAATATCAAGATTGTTTTTTCAACCGTATAAAATTGGATTAAAATGATCAAATTGGAAAACTCGGTGATTCGGTGAATTGAATGAATATGATCAATTTTAAAAATTATTAGAAAAATTAAAATTCTGTTGTATTTATTTATTTTATATGTACTTAAATTTAGTACTTGCTTAATTGTATTTTTTTTTCTTATATGTATTTTCTTTTTTGAAGGTTATAATTTAATTTATTATATTAATCACATAAAAATATTAAAAAGTATATAAATATAAATTTTTTATAGTAAAATAGTTGAACCAATGAAATTAGTTGGATTGAAAACCGATAATCTTTTTGGTCCGATCACTGATTCAATTTTCAAACACGGATTTAATTAATGTCATAAGATAATGTGGTAACAGTATTAATAATTACATATCGTATTTAATTAACGAGGAGCATATATCATTAAGTAAAATATTGAATATTTTGCAATACAATCAATCACATTATTAAAAAAAAAAAAAATATATTTGCAATACAATTACGAGCCCAACCGGTCCAAGCCCTCACGAGCCACAACGGACCCAGGTTGGACCCTTAAGGCCTCATCAAAAGCCCATTTAGCATCTTCTTTCATTCCCTTCCACTCATAACACTGACCCAATAAACAAAATGCTTTTTCGCCTTCGCGATTCAACTTCACCGCCTCCTGTAAATCCTCAATAGCTGAGTCAACACGGCGTCTCCGATTCACAGCTATTTTCAACTCAGCTCTCTTAACCAGAGCATCACCGCGCTCTCTTCCTTCTAGCAACTTGTTCCGCGGCGAAGAGAGCGCCGAATCAAGCGCTTTCAAGGCAGATCCTTTGTGACCGAGGAGATCGAGAGCCAGTGCCTTGAGAATTAGAGGAGCTGGATCTCTCGGGGAAAGAGAGATTGCCGTTTCAGCTTCGAGGAGAGCGTTTTTGGCTAGGGTTTGAGATTGGGATTTATGAGGAGTGGATTTTGCTCTGGCTAGAAAGTGAGTGCCTTGAATAAAGTGGCGATTGGATTGGATAGAAGTCCGGTTTTTAGTTCGGAGTTTGTTTAGGGCTTGTTTTGGAAAGTATTGAATGGCTATAAATAAAGCTAAAGCTAATATGAGAATTGCAACGTCCGTCGCTGCCATCTCCGATCTCTCTGTACTGTATGTAGTGTTTGATACACACTAGCAAAGTTACTTCAGGTTTTGCTTTCGGAGTAAACAATAAAATGAGTATTCGTTGGGCCGGGGCGGTTTGGTTTTGGATTGGCCTTTACCATTTTGATTGTTTTATTAGATTTTTTTTTCCTTTAAAGATTTGAATTTTGATTCGGAATATTTATTTAATTTTTGATACATAAAGTTCAAAGAAAATATTTGGCAAAAAAAAAAAAAATAGTTTAAAGAAAATATCCTTTTTATTATTCTTTTTAATCAAAAAGAATTTTAATATTTTCGAATTAGTTTATACATATTTTAGATGAATTAAAATTCGTTATAAAATTTTAAAATATTAATTAAATTTGAATTTATTCTTAAATCAAGATATCCATTATAATTATATTACATTTATATTTGTACAACATTTTGTATCAATATCAATTTGGTTTAGTTAATCAAAATTTTCTATTAAGTTTTAGTAGGATTTTTTGTGTTGAATAATTAATGGTAGTGACTACAATTGTTGATAACAAATATAGTAATTATTGATATTTGACAATTAAATATAGAAATGTGTTGTTAATAATAGTAGTAAAATGGATTTTTGCTTTTTTTCTTTTGCTTATAAATAGCAGAAGGTTAAAGTTCATTTCGTATCCAAATCTCAAGTATTTAGAGAAAAAATTAAAGAGTTAGATTATTTAATGTGTGTTTCTTTTATTTTTAAGAGAGATTATTATTATTAACTTCTTATAATTTTAGAGAAAATGTTGTAACTCTTATTATTTCTCATAGTGAAATTTTTCTATTTTTATCAATAGTTTTTTATTCTAATTTATTTAGGAGTTTTTCACGTAAAATTTGTATATTAAAATTATCTTTTCAAATTATTAGCTATAATTTTGCTCTAATCCGATGATAATTTCTGCAACATTCTGAAATAATATTTTTTTTAATCATCTTTTATCAAAACTATATTAATAAAAGTGTGAAATTTTTTTTTTTATTTGATACAGACAAAGTAAAGAACTTATATGATTAATGTCGACAATGAGACAGAAATGAATACAAAAAATGTACTTCTTTTTATGAGAATTTTATTTCTTTTCCACAGTAATATGTTGTATTTGACCAGGCTTTTGAGATTTGCGAATGAATGTAATAAAGGTGCTTTTGACTTCCATCTTGAAGGGTCATTCTTTGGCGCACCTGATACATGATATACCAAAGAATAATAGCCGTTAGATTAAAAATTATGAAATCTATACCATTGATCGAGTTAAACTGTCAAAGTTTGTTTTACAGTAAAAACATTTATAAATTAATAACTTTGAAATATAAAAATTCTATATATTAATTAATTAATAAATTAATAATTTATTGAAAATGTATTTGTAGTTCAAGGTGATATTCGTTTAATTGATTAAAAATTTATTTTATTTTATAAAAATTAAGTTATTATATTAATAAAAGAATGTTTAAAAATCTAAAGAAAATAAATCAATCTATATTTATATGATTTATAAGTATAATTTAATTATATTAATATTTTTAATGTAATTAATATTTAAGAAAATAACAATAAGATCTCATATTATAAGAAAATATGATATGTAATTTTAATAAATTATTAATTTATAATATAAATGGGATCAAAAAATTATATAAGACTTTTAAAAAAATTATTTTATTATATTATTGAAATTATTAAATAAATCATCGGTTTAGAAAAAATATTATTTTATAGAAATTATTAATTTATAAAGTTTGTAGTTAATTAATGTAAATGACTTGTCATAGTGTGAAATTAAACTTTAATTCTCATTGTTTTAAAAAAAATTTTTGTTATAAATAAAATGGAGAAGCACATGAACAAAAAATATAGAGAAGAGAATAGTTTTTCTAGTTGTTCCATTCAATAGTATTAAGCCCTTTATATAGAGTACAGAAGAGAAAGAAATAGGAAGCTTTTCCAATCAGGAAAATACAAGAAATAAGAAGTTTTTCCAATAAGGAAAATACAATCAACACTAATATGGAAACTAGAATATTCATGTATATGGAAAGACATCAATCAAATCTTATAATATATCATAACATTCCCTCTTGATGTCTTTTACAAAGAATATGCCTCGTTAAAACCTTACTAAGGAAAAATCCTGTGGGAAAAAATCTTAGTAAAGAAAAAAGAGTACATTATTCTTGTAGGGATTTGCGCCATAACACTACCTCGTTAAAACCTTACTAGGAAAACCCAATGGGACAAAACCTAGGCTAAGATAAAAAGAGTACAGTGCATTAAAATCTCCCCCTCATGAAAATATGATTTCTATCAAATATCTCTTAGCTGACGCATGCTAATTTTGTTGACTAACTTTTCAAATGTGATTGTAAGGAGTGCTTTTGTAAACAAATCTGTCAAGTTGTCAAATCGTATACTTAATGATGTTTAAGTAATATCCACATATAATAATTTATTTGTAGTACTCCCTTAAGATATTACTTGCGCTATGAATATAACTCGTTAAAAACCTTATTAGAAAACCCAGTAGAAAAAAACATATCTAAGGAAAAGAGTATATTTCATGCGCTATTTTTTCATTGCACAGATTGCCTCGTTAAAACCTT
This sequence comes from Reutealis trisperma, assembly GCA_947687605.1. Taxonomy (NCBI): domain Eukaryota; kingdom Viridiplantae; phylum Streptophyta; class Magnoliopsida; order Malpighiales; family Euphorbiaceae; genus Reutealis; species Reutealis trisperma. The sequence continues at coordinate 3,706,391 of CANTUT010000175.1, read as the reverse complement.
TATCCAATAAAACCCTGTGGGATAAAAACTTGACTAAGGAAAAAGAGTACAATCATATACTAATTCGCTCCCCCTGATTATGACAGATTTTAACACGGCGTATACTAATTGATGAAACGATGCTGTTTAAATACCACATTAGGTAAAAACTTAATACATAAGTCTGTTAAATTGTCACTCAAGCGAATTTGGTGGATATCTCTTTTGGAGCTTATATATATACAAGAATTTGGGTGAAGTTTATGTCTACTTCGTTACCCTTAATATAATCACCTTTAATTTGTGCAATTCAAATTGCATTATTCTCAAAATACAATGGGAGTATTTTTTAGTGAGGTACTTCAGGACCATAAAAATCTTTATAAAATTGCAGTACCACTATAAGTGAATACATAGCCAGTCTAAAATTTACCATCATAGAAACTAAGCAAATAACCAATATTTGCATGTAAACCAATTTCAAATATGAATTATAATATTAATAGTATATTGAAGATAACTTTTTACACCACTCTAATATCTTTTTGTAGGTGCAAAACTATACCTAGCTAGGAATTTTTTTTCTTGCAAATGCAATATCAGGCCTGATGCAATTTGCAAGACACAAGAGTGCCATATAGCACTTATATATGGTACTTTAAGACCAAACAGCTCTTTATTATCTTTTTTAGGTCTAAAAGGGTCTCTCTTCACTTCTAGTGAGTGGACCACCTATTAGTGTGGTTGAGAGAGAAGATTTATCCATGCAAAAATTGTTTAAATATCTTTTCCACATAAGCATACTGGTGTATTTAAATATCTTTTCCACATAAGCATACTGGTGTATTAGGACTCCTTAATAATCGGTCTGCAGGCCGATACAAAATTTCATTTCCTTTAAATTTTTCATTTCAAACTCACTTTTCAAACAAATATATATTTATTTGAGTTCATTAGGAGTCACATTGATATTTAAATCAACTTATACTGCAATAATAACATATACCATTCTATGGTCTTTTATGAATACAAATGAACATAGTGTATTATTGACATATTTTTCTTTCAATAAGAATTTACTCAAAATAATCATACCACATGTCCATATTGCTTTAATCCATACATAGATTTTTGTAATTTGATGAAATATATATCATATGTTTAATGTGTATTCATTTATAATATACTTAGTCCTTCTGGGACTCTTATTACTTTCATAAGGCGTACAATAAGCCTTTCATTAACTGTCATATTAATTAAGTATCGGAACATGATCATTTCCATAATAAGAGAATTATTTTTCTCATAATCAATGATAGAACGAGTCTAGCTCTACTTTAATTGCCTCATTCCATGATGATCAATCATGTTTATGCTAATATTCAGTTATACTTATAGATTATGGATCCATATTTTTTCTTGTCACAGCAAAAGCTACTGTTGAGGCAAATTCATCGTCGACGATAATTAAATTTCTATCAACTCTTTCTTATATCACAAAATAATTGAGATCTCATAGTTTTCATTTATATGATCATCAACTCCAGAAGCCACATTTGGAGGATCTAATTGTTTCGTTGTCTCAGTCTGTGTCTCATAATTAGCTATAGCTTTTTGACTGAGATCTTCCTCTTCAGGAGGTTTCTATTCAGGAGATTTTATGAGTGGCGCTGCTTTTCTTTTCCGCGGATTTTTGTCTTTAGTTCCAATTTACTATCCACGCTTCTGGCATGTAGTGAGATTGATTGATTTTCTATTTGCAATTGGAATCACAACCCTTGCTAGGGTATTAGCAGCTGTAATATGAGACTTTGTCACTCTTTTAGCATCTATAAATGCATTTGGCAGTTAAGTTGCAATTTGTTGCAACTGTATTATTTTGTGAACTTCTAATTCACTCTAACTTGTACATGGACCAAAATTATTTAAAGGGTTTTTCTTCTAATAAATTTCTCGACATTCTTTAGCACTACAGGTGCTTTTCCTCCCCCTAATATCGAAAAATATGCCTCATCAAAACAAATTCATAGTCTCTTTTGTGGACCCATTATCACACATTGAGATAGATTTAATATATTCATGGCACAGAAAAAATTTATGACTCATGTCCTTATATAAGTTTCAAGGGAGAATATATATGATGTACATAATGGCATTCATGCCAAACTTTCAAAGTTTAATTATTGAACTATAAGTTCAATGCTTGAACTACAGGTTCAACGCAATATATTATGCATGTATACTAGGGATAAAACAGTAATTAAATAACTCATTATAATACATAACTTATAAAATCCTTGCAAATTACTCCTTCAAGGAGTTTACATAAAATCATCAATATTGAATTGAGTTGTGTCCTCTATATGGGCGATTCCTCTTTCAGAATCTCATGATTTACCAAATGATTTATAGTATTCACTTCAGGGAATACAGTTATACTAGTGGACATTATTTGATGATTTCTCGTTAGCAATTATTCTTTCAGAATTCTCATTATCTACCAAATGATTTATAGTATTCACTTCAGGGAATACAGTTGTACTAGTGGACATTGTTTGATGATTTTTTATTAACAGTTATTCTTTGCAACTACTAAAAAATAATATTTGTAAATTTTCACTTTTTATACTGCTACTACAGGAGCACGTAACTTTATTACCGCACAATTTCAGCTGTGAAGTAATTTTAAACATGGTTGAATTATATTCTCAAATAGACTTCAAGTCTTGTAGGTATAAATTTAACCAATCATATTGAGTTTATAGTAGTACTATATATTTCAAGTGATTATATCTATTTTTAAAACTCTTTTAGAAAATATAAAAATCATTAATAGTAAGATATTCAACCTTTAAATCCTCACTTAAATGAGATTTAAGTAGATAATAGCTTTTGCTTTTGCTAGCATCTAAATTCATTTCATTATCAACAACTCACGTCAAAAATTTTTTCCATTGAATTCAAGAGCATATAAAAATTATCAACCAAACTTTAATTCACTATACTTCACTTTATTTAAATAACTTAATTTGCATATATTTAAAACATATCTAAATAGACCAATCATAAAATAAAATAATATTAATTTTAATAAACATTAAATTCATAATTTATCATACCAAGAAAAGGTAAGTACTAATTATGCTTCTTTATACCAACATAAATCCAACAATATATGCAATCCGAAAATAAATTCATCAATTCACAAATTAACAAAACCATGTTACTTATATAATTTATATTAATCTCATCTCACATTTAAATCTCTAATTGTTTTTACATCTAATACACATTAACATAAGTAAATTCAAAACATATATAACACACTCAACTTTCTTGTAGGCTATTCAACTAACAAATATGTATATATATGTATGAGACATGTATTGTCCATAAAATAAATTTTGAGTTGAGATGTTAAGACCGAAGGATATGTAATAATATATACACTAGTAGGATCAATCTCAATTTAATGAATCAAGTAAACCTATTAATATGAACGCAAGATCACCATTTTCCCATAAAGCAAGTTAATCAATCAATAAATACATAATTTAGGGTCGGATTTTATGCCAAAAAAAAATTATAAGCCATGACTTTAAAACTATGCATAAAATGTGTTGTTATAATTGATAACCAACTAAAAGTTGCAATTTGGTTGGTAAATCAAATAGGCCATACCCATCATTCCAATATATATAAACAACAATAAAGCACCCAAAACAGAAAAATCAAAACAAAAAGGTTTATCTTAATATTATGGCCATACGCAGGTATTTTATTGATATCCAATTTATTCAATGCATGTAGTTTAAATCAAATTTATTAGTTATTCAGGGACATAAAATATCAATTTTTCAAGGATGTCTATTTTATTTATTTGATTACTCGAAGGAGTGATACTAGTATAAATAATTCTTACTCATGATGTCGAGGCCCATCAATTAACATTGTCTAATATAAAATCATAATAAAATCAGTCTTTTAAAGACTCGTAGACAATGCATTTAGTTCTTCAGGAACATTTAATGATTCTTTAATAAATTTGTTTACTTTAATTAGTTTTTCAGGAACTATATAGAATATCAATTCTTCAGAAACTGTAGAGAATATCAGTTTTTCAAAAACTGTAGAGAATACCAATTCTTCAAGAATTATAGAGAATACCAGTTTTTCATGAACTGTAATTATTATTAGTTCTTCAGGAACTCATAGCTTAGTTATTTATTTAATTAGTTCTTCAGGAATTATAAATAATACTAGTTATTCAGGAACTAGAATTTAAAATATAATACTAATTCTCTAGAAACTCATAGCTTAGTTATTTATTTAATTAGTTCTTTAGGAACTATAAATAATACTAGTTCTTCAGGAACTAGTATTTAAAATATAATGCTAGTTCTTCAGGAACTAGAATTTAATTGATTAATCATTAAATAGTATATCAAATCTTTATAAATCTAAAAAAAAAATGATTTGAAATAAATGATTGTAAGAGAGAAGAAAAAAAATGATTTTTTCAAATTAATTAGCCCAATATGTTCAAACGATTTCTTAAAAAAAAACGATTTAGTTTTTTTTCTTAAAAAAAAATATTTGATACATAAATATTAATAATAATAGTAATTAATTAGATAAAAATTGTTTACCATAAATCTTGAATTTTATTTCTTCAAATTTTTCGCCTTAGCTGGGTTGTAGCAAACCACAAGCTATCCAAAATTATGAACAATATTGTAGAACGATTCGTGCTGATAATGTGTTATAAATAAAATGGAGAAGAATATGAACAAAGAATATAAAGAAGAGAATAGTTTTTCTAGTTGTTCCATTCAATAGTATTAAGCCCTTTATATAGAGTACATAAGAGAAAGAAATAGGAAGCTTTTCCAATCAGGAAAATACAAGAAATAAGAAGTTTTTTCAATAAGGAAAATATAATCAATACTAATATGGAAACTAGAATATTCATGTATATGGAAAGACATCAATCAAATCTTATAATATATCATAATAAATCTTTATTTATTATAAAATTATTACATAATAAAAAGTGTATTAAATACAAATATGTGTTATTTACTAATTTCTTTTTTTATTTTAATTTAAAAATGTGACTTAATTTTAAATATTCGTAATTTAGTATGAAGAATAAAGTTCTTACAAAGGTTAAAGTTATTCTATAATACTTAAATTCCAAAATTAATAGAATAATAATACTACTAAACAATAAAAGATTTTATTGAAAAAATTTATAATATAGAAAAACAAAATTATGATAAAATAAATAACACAATCAACTAAAATTATTAAAGCATTAACAAAAAGAACTGTTATCTTTCTTTTTTTTTTTTCCTCTAAAAAAAGAACTATTATTAAGTTGAAATGTTAAACAAATTAATGAAATAAAATAATAATAATTTTTCAAAATATAGTGAATAGTTTCATTAAATTAAATCTTGATGTTTTACTTTTTTCCCCTACAATTAAAACTGGATATTTAAAAAAAATATTTTATAGAGTTTTATTTTGAAAATGTGAATGTATAAATTTAAATTTTATTTAATTTATGCTTGTTATGATTTCTATCGACAATATTACGCGTTGCTATTGATAATCATTATCATTGTAAAAAATGCGAAATCCAAAGTAGAGAAAATTATAAATTTATAAGCGTGTAATTCACATATGAATTATCAAAAATAAAAATATATAATCATACTTTAAAAAGTATTAAGATGAAAAAATAGCTTGATTTTCTTTTAATATTTCTCCAACCGTAATGATAGGAAATCAAAAATGACAAATTATTTTTATAACCTGTGGGATTTAAGAAAAAATATTGGAGAAAATTGAATTTTTTAATTTTTTTTATTGAAATCCTATTTTTTAAAAGCAAACAAATAAATAAAATATAATTTTCAAAATATATAAAACTAACAAAATTTTACATAATATCAAAATTAAATACTTATGCACTTACCCATCCTTGAGTTCAATCCCCGGCACATTTGTAGGGATGGGAGCGGGACGGGTGTGGAGCGGAGTTTGTATTACTCGCCCCAACTCTACTGCTAGTAATTTATCACCTGCCCACCTAGTACTTGTGGCGGGCAGGGGCGGAGAAACAGATATAAAATTAAATATATCCGTCTCATTTACCCATATTAATTTTAAATATTAATTTTTTTGACAATTTAAAAGCAATTTAATATGATTAAATCTAAAACTTTAAATGAAACAATTACAATATATATTTAGCTAATACAACTCAAATATAATATTAATAAAGAAAAATAATATCAAACTATAATAATAATAATCGGGTCGGGTATACTCTTAACCCACGGTCGATCCGTACCAGTAACGGATATTTTTTTGAATCCATATCTGACCGCCATAAAACGAGTCGGGTATACTTTTAACCTAGCAGATTGAGTTAAATTGTCATCCCTAGATATTTGTCCGTTCCAATTAAATTTAAAATTCAAATGATTGAAGATTTTGATTGATTTCGCGTTAAACTGATCTAATTTTAATTTTTTTTCCCAATGAATTCAAACACAAGCATGGGGAGAGGGTTAAAGTCAAGAAGTCAAAGTTATGAATTTGTAAATAAGATACTATATACGTATATATTTATGTAAGAATGGGTAATGGGTATACGGCACCATAAAATTGCTCTAATAGCGCCTAATTCAAATCCTAGTGATGTCAAGTCCTAGTCCATTTTAAAGTTTTATGATACTTTACTACTACGAAGAACGATCATTTTCATTGCGGGGATCAGTTTAAATTTTTTTCCTAATTTTTAATATTAATAAATAAATATTTTTCTTAATATTGGAGTATTTAATTTTGATTTTTTATTTATGAGATGGTCATTCAATTATTCAATTATTAGTCTCGTGACAATAAATCTATAATATTTAAAAAATAAAAATATCTCTTGTTTACAAAATTTTAATACTTATATTAAAATTATAATATTACTAAATTATTAATTATTTAATTAAAATATAAATTGGTTTATATAATCTTTAATATAATTTTAGTAAATAGAAAATATTTTTTGAAAATAAAAAAAAAATGAGTTGGTCTCAACTTCTATGGGTAAAAGTCTCAAAAATTATTAAATTTTTAGTGATTTTCTATTTGTCTTACTAAAAATTAATTTATTATAGAAGTGCCATTAACTTTTATTTTTTTTTTCTTATTGGGAGGTAGCTAAGTCATTTTCGATGAAGAATTCACCGAAAAGCTGATGTAACATTTCAGGTCACCTGCAAATGCTAATTAAGATGAACATGTCATATTACAACGTTTTTTAGACGCCGCAATATAAATGACGGGAAAATATCAATTAAAATTTTCAATTAAAAAAGGAGTGGCCACCTACTGAATTATTTAAAAAGGCTCAGTTGGAAACTTTTATGAATTGGTCTGTTAAATCAAAATTTGGTTCAAGAGTCACCTGCAAATGCTAACTAAGATGGACATGTCATATTATTAAAATTACATACAAAATCACTAAATTTTGTACTATTTTCTAATTTGGTCTTTAATTTTCAATTTCTTACAATTTGATAACTAAACTTTAATTTTTTTCACATAAGGGTTAAGGAGAAAAATTCGACACATCTGAGGATGATTTATATCATTTTCAGCCACCATTTTGAGAGTTCTTAATATCATTCAATTTCCTTTATCTAGAGCTTTATTTTAATACCTATTCCATCGCTTGAAATTAAATAGAGATGGAGATCAGAAAGTGAGACTATTGAAGTTTTTGGCCCTTTTCTAGCAAAAAAGAGGAGAGTGAGAGCGAGTAACTCATTTTTTGTATTGCTAACATCGAGATGAGCTAATAGAAGTCAATCCCGATGACTTTTTCATTAGATTTATCTTCGTGACTTGCTTATTAAAAAAAAATTAAATTTTAGTAATCAAATTATAAAAAATTAAAGGTTAGTGATCAAATTAGAAAACAATATAAAGTTTAATAATTTTGCATTTAATTTTAATAATTTGACGTGGCAAGCTGACATATCTCGCTTAGTCAGCATTTGCAGGTGACGTGGAATGCCACGTCCGATGAGTTTTTTATTAGAATTGGCTTAGTTATCTGCCGGTGAAAAAAATAAAAAGTTAATGACATTTCTGTAATAAATTAATTTTTAGTGAACAAAATAGAAAATTATGAAAAGTTTAGTAATTTTTGGTGCATTTTACTCTAACTTCTATAAAGGGCTTTTTTTTTTTTTTTTTTTTTTTTAATGGGATCAATAATTTTCAAACTATGGTTAAACTCTAAGGTTAATTTCAACTTTGCAGTTAACATAATGAATGGTAAGGATGTAATCTTATAAATCCAATGGCCTATAATTGTTAGGTACACTAGTGTACCAAGTATACCAATGAATTAGCCTTGAAACTATTATTAGAAGGTTAAACATATCCTTAAGTCCCCTGAATATTCACAGGTTTGTTTATTGAGCCATTAAAAAATTATTTATCTACATAAAACTCTCAATTTTTATTTTTCATACATTAATGTACTTTTATATTGGTAATGACGAGGTTGAGTTGCATTAAAAATACATAATGTGACTCTAAAAACGCGTGACTGAGATTCTTAGTGCTAACTAAGAAGTTGATAAGGAAAACGAAAAATAAATTAAAGAACTAAAAAAATAAAAACTACACCATTCTCATTAAAGATCCATCCCATCTAATTAAACAAAACAAATTGACTTTAATTTTAAGAACCCTAAAACGATTTTGATCCCTTTGTCATTTCCTTCTCAATTTATCCTCTCTGATATCTTTCTTTCCTAATCATCTCCAAATCAAAGGAAACCTTTATGCGATCAAAATTCGCTCTCAATTGTGGTTTCTTTCTTTTCCCTAGATTGAAGAAAACCCTTAACCCTTAACGCATTACACTTAAAGCTTTTGGAGATATTGTGTAGGATTGCTATTGTTAGATTAAATTTTTAAGTGCGGTCACGTTCTCTTGAGTTTGATGCTTTAAATATTAGTTGATCTCGAAAAGTAAGCTTTCATTTTCTTCGTATTATGCTTTACTATTATGGTGGACCATTTTTCAGTTGTTTTTGTTTAGGATTTTAGAATGTTCTAGTCTAATGAGTCAAATAAGTTTGTAGTCCATACTTTTGAAAATTGTAAAAATAAATTTTAGTTGGTCCACCATTTTAGTTGTTTGTTATATGTATCAAATTAGGGTTTACTGTATATAAATTTAGGCTTATGTGTGGAAAATTTTGTTTTAATGTTTTTCTAATATTAAATATATACTTTATGTATTAAAAATAAATTATAGGTGGTCCACCATTTTGATTGTTTGTTATCTATGTCAAACTAGGGTTTATATACGGGTTATTTATTAAAAATGTGTTTTATTGTATATAAAATTAATAGGATTCATTAACAAATTAAATATTTATTAATTAGTAATAAATTTGATAAAATAAGTTTGATTGATGTTGTTTGCTAGTATTAATATTGAATAATTGATTTGTGGCCTTTATTTTATAAATGCAAAATGACTAAGCACTCTGTTAAGCTAGTGATTAACCAGAAGGGTAGTTTCATTAAGGATAAATAATGGGATTATGTTTGAGGAAGGGTTAGTTTAGCTAAGGAATCAATAGATATTGATTTGATGTCATATCCAAATATAATGTCCTATGTACAAGACCTAGGATACAGTAAATTATGTGGCCTATATTTTAAAGTAGAAAGTGAAAACTTTGAGTTAGTTAATGATGATACATTGGTGTCTAGTTATGCTTGAGTGCAAATAATTAGGATATTTTTGAATTTTATATTGATCACACTGGCATGTTGAGTGTGGACAATATGAGCTGTGGTTTGCAAAACCAACATTTTGTAGAAATAGTAAAACCAATGGCATTTAGAAAAACTGTTATGACCAAGGCCCAAAACTAGAGGTGTTAGTGGGTTTGTGGCTGGTAGATATAGTATTGGTGGGTTTAAGGCGGGATATAGTAGTGTTGTGGGTTAGAGGGCATTACAGAAAAAGATAGAATTGAGAAAGAGGAAGATATTCAAGTAAATCATGAAACTTTTGATGATTTACTGTTTGATGTTCATTTGGTCAGTAATACGCCCTAGGCTAATAGTATGGATATTGTTATTATCACATTTTATTAATAAAGAGGCAATTTATTATTATGTTATTACTTACAATTGATATTCTTTAACTTGATAATAAGTCTATAAATAGTTTATTTCACCTAAGATCAACAAGGATGTGACCTGATAGTAAAACTTTAAGGTAAATGAGATACTATTCTAAATTGTCCTTAATCACTCATTTTTTATGAAAAAATGATGAATTAATACTAGTATATTGTCTGATTGATCATGTTTTACTGGTCATAAATATGAGGTATTATGTTAGCTCATGGTTACATGATAGAGAACAGTGTATTAGATCGATCCACTATGAGAATACTGCATGATTAATATCATAAGTGATTCTCATTATAATTTGTTATTTAGTCCATTACCTAAAGTCACTATAGACCCCTACATGAGAAATTCTACATTTTGATATAGTTTAATATCATCTGTAATAGGATAGTAATACAGACTATTATTGGATATTAAGTAAATCATGCAAAGGGATGTGAGTGATTAAGAAGGAATTTATCCCACTCATTTTGAGAGAGATATCTCTAGAACCCTCGATAAGTGAGACTAAGAAAATGCATAGCTGTATTCAAATGAATTGATATGGAATATCAATGTCATTTGTTTGGTCAATCTAATTAGAGATTGGGAAATAATTCAATTGAACATTATAAGGATGACATAATCCATGCTTTATGTTTAATTAAGATATCAAGTGACAAAAAGACTATCAACATTGATTATGAAAAGTTGTATCGGATCATTGACCTTCACTAAACTTAAATAATCATAATGTCTTGCTAGAGGTCACTTATAACTTGTGGGCTATAAATAGAGTTTTAAGCTGCTGCCAATGTTATATGAACTTACAGGGTTGCACACTAAGAATAGACTAACAAATGGATTTTATGTTCATTATGTCCAGGTTCATTGAATTAGATATTGTCTAAATTCAATGAATTGGATGTTGTCCAAATTCATTGAATTAGATAATGGGCATTTTAAACGTAATAAATTTCTCACTTTGACTAATTATTTAAAAGAAAAATAAACATTTATCTTTCTATTAGATGAAGATATGTACATTTTCTTTTAAATAAAAAATAAATAATCCTTAACTATTAAGGATATAAAACACTATAATTTTGTTAAAATGAAAATTAGGGGTTTTAGAGTAAGTGCGAAATAGAGAGATAGAATTTTTTTTTTTGCTAGGGTTTTAAAATAGTCTTAAAATTAGGTGTTAACACACCAAGAGAATCAATTTTTCTTGTTGTCTGTTCGTGTGGATACTGGTAGAGAATGTTCATTTGTTAGCAATGCTTCACATCTAACAACCTAGTTACATAAAACTCGAGGCAAGGTATCACTGGAGTGAACTGCCTGTTCTCTTTCTTATTTATGATCACTAGCGACTTTGATTTGGTAGGTAAATATTTTCTAATGCTATTTATTTGATCAAATTTCTTGGATCCGCTGTTGTTTTGTGGCATTCAATTTAATTTTTCACTGTGTTTTTGTTTTGTTTTCGATGCATATAAGCCAACACATTTACCCTCTGATAATGAAGATGAGGAATTGCAAAAAGCTAAGAAGAAAGTGAGGGAATATGGGAACTTGATAGGTAGTAAAGGTGTTGATGAAAATAATGAGTCTATTACTTTATGGAAAATATTGAGGAATGTAACAATGAGGCTAAAGTAGATGAGAATGATGCAAGTGATGAGGAAAATAGCATTTATAGGGAAAAAGAGGATCGAAATAGTCATGAGTATTATGATAGATTATGAGAGCTATTATAGTGAGTTTGATTATGAATGTGCTAGTTATGCACTTAATTAGGGGAAAAAGCAATAAAATTAAGTTTGATGCCCAGACAAAGATTCCTGTGTTTTGTTTAAGTATAATACTTGAAAATGTTGAGCAATGTAGGAATGTTGTTGCTAGGTATTCAATGTTAAAGTTTCTAGGAGTTCGTTATATAAATAATGAGCTTAAAAGGGTGAGATTTAAATGTGTCAAAACCTATCTTTGGATAATTTTTGGCTAGAAATAAGTTAAATGATGATACTTTGACTATTAAAACCTATCACCCACATCACATATGTCTTAAAGTTAATAAAAATAAGTTTGCCACTAACAATTTCCTTGCTATGCAATAACCAAGCATAATTATAAGAGCTTTAAGGATTGTGATTCACACAAAATTAAGGTTATATGTTAATTTAACTGCGTATAAGAATATTGAGGCTAAAGTTTTAAAATAAATAATAGGTGACTATAGAGCAGAATATGCTTTGATATATGACCATATAGAGTAAACCAAACTTAGCAATCCTAATACCACTTATTGTGTGAAGGGATCTAAGGAAAATAAAGAGGAAAGGAATATGTTTCTAAGGTTATATGTTTACTTTGATGCAACAAAGAAAGGATGGTTAGCATGTTAAAGGCCTATAATAGGATTAGATGACTGTTTTTTAAATGGAATATACAAAAGGCAATTATTATATGCAATAGTAGGGATAGGAACAACTAAATATTCCTATGGGCATGGGGGTTGCCAAGTGAAGAATAAGAACAATCGGAGTTGGTTTCTAAAATGTTTGAAGCATTATATACTCCTTGGAGATGGAGAAAGGTATACTATAATTTTAGAAATATAAAAGGTAATTATTTAAATTTCTTTACTATATGCCTCATTCCCTTTTATAAGTTTGTTTTATAATATTCTATGATTATTTTTTCAAATATTATTGCTTCATTTCTTTTTACAAGGCATAAAGAATGCAAATATTAAATATTTGCCAGCAGCGGAGCATAGGATGTGTGCTAGGTACATCTATGCCAATTAGGCAAAAAAATGGAGAGAGAAAGAAAAGAACACTTTTTCGACATGTGCTAAGTCCATATTGATGCCATAATTAAAATAAAATTTGGAGGAGCTTGAGAAACTTGGAGAAGAGATTGTTGAAGATGTGATGCATTATCCATTGCTTCAATGGACAAAAGTGTTCTTCAATACTGCCATCAAGTATGATATTATGGATAAAAAGCTTTCAGAGACATTTAATGGCTAGATATTGAATGCTAAGTGCAAGTCCATCATCACAATATTGGAAGAGATAAGAGTACAAGTGATGAGAATGATTGTTACTAAAAAAAGATTTGATAGTATGTGGATTTCAGAAATAACACCAAAGGCAATTTTGAAGGCTGATAAGTATATGAAACTTCTTATGATTGGTTTGTGGATTGCAATAGAGATAAAGGTTTGAAGTAGCAAATATATATAATATGGCCAATAGACACTGTGTGGACTTAGCAAAATGGACTTGCAAATATAGGGAGTGGAATTTAATAACTACTCCATGTAGTAATATATGCTATCCATTCTAAAGAAGAAATGATTGGTAAATACATAACAAATTGATTCATCAATGTGTAATGCAAAATTAGTGTTATTCAATGGATTAGTAGGTTAGTGGTTCAACAATTGGATCGATGGTTAAATCAATGGATCAATGTAATAAATTAAATTTATAATTTATAATTTTATATAACAAAATGAGTATAAAAGATTCAAAGATTTATGAGTACTTAAACTTCCACTCAAAATTAAAAATTAACAATCTAGATATAGTTTTGAGTTCTAGTTAATATAAGATCGAAAATATCAATAAACAGTTAAGTACCTAATAATTTCAATTTAAAATATATATATATATATATATATATATATATATATATATATATATATATATATATATATATATATATATATATATATTACTTCATTAGATCTTTCATGTATCTTTGAATTATTATATCCATGAATCATATCATAGACTAAAAGTTGCATCAAGCCCTAAATTATTACACTAGTCCCCAATATCTCTAGCTTCATTTCCATTTGTGTCATTTGAAATTGTTAAACCATTAAATAGATGCATTACAATAAGATAAGCATATATCATTAGTAAGAAATCATATAATTTATATTACTTCTAGTACAAAAAGAAAAAAAAAATCCTTATAGTTGGTGGTTCTTACTCTAAAACTCAAGTGTCATTTGCCTCAAACTCTTTAAATCAACAAGATCATAGTTTCAACCCTCGAAAAACATCCTACACACATATATAAGCAAATCTAAATTCAAACAAAATAATTCATTTAAAATGATTAAAAGTAGAGCTAGTGAAGAATAAGTACCTTTGTTGCAATCTTAGATTATAATGAACATAAATTAAGTCATTAAGTTTTTGGTGTAGCAATTAATTTTATTTTTTTGAGTCAAAGATGCTCCAATTCCTCTCACAACATGATATAATACATTTTTGAGTAAAAACTCTAATTGCTAATTTTTGCGAATTTGGCACACTACTTTTGTAGCATAATTACCACTCATCTAAATATAAAAGCACAAAAAGAAAAAGATAAGTAATATAAGAAAAGATAAGCAATGTACAATTTGTGAATAATATAAATAATAAGACTAGTACAATGTAATTTATCTAAAGGCATAACTTACAATCACCTATAGATGAAATACATCTAAAGTTTCTTTTTTTTTTTTTTGGCATTTCTAAATAACTTCATCTCATTGTTAACTTGCCTATTAAAGTAGGTTTCCCATTAGCATATTGCTCTATGAAATCCAAGACTTCTAAAACAATTATTCTATGTTTTTCCATTTCAAGACCACTATATTGATAATAGGGTTTAACCAATAACCACCAGCATGGAGATTTTTGTATAATTGATTATCTCATCAAGTGTCAATGATGTTACTATAAGGAGCAACTTGACATTTCTTCCTTTGGAATTTTTGAACTATTTCTTCCTTAGCTCTATAATAGCCTTATACAAATAACTTATTAAAGGTCTATCATCACTATCAATAACTCATAAAACACAAACTAAAGGTTTAGAAAGTTACACAATTATTGCACATCTTTTCCAAAAAGTCAAGTCAAACACATCATCCACAAATCTTCTTCCTTTGCTTTTCTTAGCATAAGCAAATAAAGTCCAATCTTTAGATATCATCATAACTCTTATTACATTATTTTTAGATAAAATGTTTTGTAACAACTGAAATTTGTGGCAAATTGAGTAGGTGTAAGGCATACTATCTCTTTTCTATTAGTAAATTTTCTCATCATAAATAATGGATAACAATGGTTATAGATGTATTTTATGATCTTTGAAGCATGAGACATAACATCACTAACTTCATCCAAAATGTCCATATCCTGCAATATAAAATTAATATAATGTATTGCACATAGAGACCAAATCTTTATATGGAGCTCTTTTTTTTTTTTTTTTTTTTTTTTTTTTTTTTTTAAATTTACCAGTAGCAACATAATTGATAGCATTCTTCATCACAATATGCACAACATTTTCAACACTAACAAATAAGACAATTTCTCTAAAGATCTCATAAAGCATATCAGCTGTTTTTGAGGCATCCAAAGTGTCAATAGATTTTAAAAGTACTATCCCTCGAGAACAATAAACTAAAAAATTAATTAAAATTTTCCTACATTGATCTATCCATCCATCAATCATAATTATACAACTAGTCTCCTTTCATATGGCTCTATAGCCGTCAGTAAACTTTTTAATCACTTCAATATTTTTCGTTAGTAAATAACCACGAAGAGAATAAAAACTAAGGCCTTATAATCAGCACCTATGCTGGGTATAACATTAATTATAAGCTAATAATACATTGAATTAATATAATTAAATGGAATGCATGAATCAAGCATCCATTTAGAGATAGCAATATCGCACCTTTCTATAGCATCTTTGCTTTGCAACATGCTTTTGAGAGTTGGTTGTGTTAGTGATATGCCCTAGGCTAATAGTATGAATGTTGCCATTATTATTATTTTAATAAAGAGATAATCCATTATCATGTTGCTAATTGCAATTAATGTTCTATGACTTTATAATAAATTTGATGAATAGTCGATTCCACCTAAGGTTAGCAAGTGCTTGACTTGATAGTAAAACTCTAAGGTAAATGGGATACCGTTCTATGTTATCCCTAGTCACTCATTATTAGTGGAACAATAATGAATTAAGACTAGTATGTATTTTGATTGATAATCATGTTTTACTGATTATGTATCAAGTCGGCTCATAAGTACATATTAGGGAATAGTGTATTGGATTAACCCACTGTGAGAATACTACATGGTTAATGTCACATGTAATTCTCATTATAGTATTGTTATTTAGTCTTTGACCTAAAATTATCATAAATTCCTACATGAAGATTCTATATTTTGACATAGTCCAATATTATCTGTAACAGGATGGTAGTATAGACTGTTGTTGGATATAAAGTAAATCATGCAGATTAATATGAGTGATTGAGCAGGAATTTATCTCTCTCATTTTGAGAGAGATATTTCTAGGCCTCTCGATAAGTGAGACTGAGAAAATACATGGCTATACTCAAATGAATTGATAAGGGATATCAATATCATTTATTTAGTCAGTCTACTTAAAGATCGAGAAATAATCTAATTAAACAATATGAGGACGACATAATCCATGCTTCATGTTCAATTATGATATTGCATGACAAAAGGACTATAACACGAACTGTGAAAGATTATGTCGAATCACTAATTTTCACTTAACTTGGGTAGCCATAATATCTTGCTAGATGCTGCTTATGACTTGTGAACAAAAATGGAATTTCAGACTCGCTGCCAACGTTCAATGAACCTATAGGGTGACACATTTAGAATGAATTTGGAACGAACTATAGATTAATATTTGTCTAGGTTCATTGAATATGAAAATTGCCCAAGTTCATTGAATTCAAAATTGTTTAGGTTCATTAAATTAGATATTATCTACATTTATTGAACTAGAAGACAAATAAAAGTTAACCTAATACTAATTTATTCTTACTGTGCACATTTACTTTATTAAGATAAAGTAATTTAAAATTTAAAATTTATATTTATAATAGATAAATATTTTAAATATTAAAAATAATAGAATATATCCTTAACAGTTGAGGATATATTTTGAGGTCTTCTAATCATATCAGAAAACAACCTAATTAAGATGATCATTAGGTTTTGGTATTAACAAATATGTTTTCTGGTGTGGAGGAGAGATACACAGAGAAAAAATTTTGTATTTTTTACAAACAGAAAGGTTTTCTTGAAAAATCGTATTCAAGGCTAGTGCTAGCACACTACAGCCTGTTTACTCATTCTATTTGTGTGTATACCAGTAGAGAGCATTCGTTCAAATAGTAGCACATGCGATCCAAATCTAGAGGCTGTTCATTTTAATTTGTGAAGCTCATTTTGTAACTACACCAAGAGTTTTCGACTTGCTATTAGAGGTAAGCTATTTAAACTTTAATCAGTTTATTTGAAACCCATAGATCATGGTAGATTTTGAAAATTAAAATTTTATTTTTTCTGCTGTGTATGATGTTTATTTGATCCTCAAAATCCAACAGATTGAGCCCCAAAATTTATTCTTGGCATAAATAAGAATCTCTAAAGCATGAAAACAGGAGTTTTGGAAACTCGAAAATGACGACACTCCACTGACACGGCATCGATATGTCTTTGAGCCATTTCTGCAAATTTAAGGAATTTGGAAATTTCTCTTAGACAAAATAGACAAATTTAGGTGATTTAGGTACCTGATTTAAAATCTTCTTCCTATTCATAATTTCTTCTCCTCTCTTGTTCTTTCTCACTGTCGCACTCAATCCACCACTTATTACACATCGACAGTAATTGATTCCAGCAATGACGATGTTGATTAAAGCTGACCCATCATCCATAAAGTCTTCCAGGCCATATTTCTTTGTTTTAGTTTTCTGTTTCGTTTCTTGTTTCACAGTTGGCTTCCTTCATATGCTTCTCAATAACTTTTGAATTTTGATCTACCTTTTTTTTTTTTTTATTTTAATTTCTAGGTATGGGTATTTATGGGTATTTGATAGTTATCAGTTGTTGTTGGGTATGGATTATAGGTATCGGTTATGAAATTATTTTCCTAATTTTGAATATATGATTTGATTTATTTATTTTTAAAAATGAATTGGATGATTAATTAATATTGAATTAGAAAGTTTAATAATTTGAAATTTTGCCTAAAGTTACTAATTTGTGATGAAATATTCTGAAATTCTTCTTTGGATATGCACGATTTTAAAATTTTAAAATTGATATTAAATTAAATTTGTCACTTTCATGTAATTTTAATTCATAAAATTTATACTTTATATGTCATTTTCATATTTTTTTTGTTGGGTATTTAGATTTGTGTTCTCATATACGTGAGTTATTTATTTATCCAAGTTCTATATTATTTCATTTTAATGGATACTGGAAGTAGTAGCTCTAATACTCGTAGTGTGACAAAATATAGAGAAAATGAAAATTGTCCTTTGTGGCAATATGTCACTAGAATTGAGAAAACAAGGGATGTAAATGGTAATGTCAAATGGGTATGTAATTTTTGTGGTCAAGAAAAGCAAGGGACATATACTAGAGTGAGAGCTCATCTATTAAAAATAACCAGAAAAGGGATTGCTGTTTGTAAGAAGGTAAGAGTTGATAATTTTCATGACATGAGAAAACTTGAGAATGAGGTTGCAATTAGAATCTCTAATAGTCAACCTAAGCGAGTTTCTTTGCCTACTACTACCACCAATACTAATCCATGTTCTTTATCTTTAAATGAATCAGGTCCTTCAAATGCTTTAAAGAGGAGAAGAGTTGATGATTCTCCTCTTGTTAGAGCTTTTGACATGCAAACTAGAAGTCGGCCAAATGAAGAGATTACTAGGATATTCTACACTGATAGTATACCTTTTAATTTGGTGAGAAACCTATATTACATTAGTTCTTATACATTTGCTGCTAATAATTCTTTGGGTGGTTATCTTCCTCTTGATTATAAATTGAGAACTACATTATTTCAATGGGAGAAGGCATATGTGGAGAGGCTTTTGGATCCTATAAAAAGCACTTGGATGGAAAAGGGTGTTAGCATTGTGAGTGATAGATGGAGTGACCCACAAAAGAGGCCTTTGATTAATATAATTGTTGTTTATAGATCTGGTCCTATGTTTGTTAAAGCTGTGGATTGTTCAGGTAAAGTGAAAGATAAACATTTCATTGCTAATATATTGATAGAGGTAATTAATGAGATTGTTCATCATAAAGTGGTCCAAATAGTCACTGATAATGGTAAAAATTGTAAGGCTGCTCTAGAAATCATTGAAGGTATATTTCCACATATTTATTGGACTCCATGTGTTGTTCATACTCTTAATCTTGCTTTGAAGAACATATGTGCATCTAAAAATGTGGAAAGTAATATGGAAACATATGATGAGTGTCATTGGATCACTGAAATACTTGGAGATGATTTACAAATAAAAAATTTCATAATGAACCATACAGTGAGGCTTGCGATGCTCAACCACTTTAGCTCTTTAAAGCTGCTTGCAACTGCTAATACTCACTTTGCTTCTATTGTTGTTATGCTAAAGAGATTTAAGCCTATTAGGCGTGCTTTAGAAAATATGGTTATGAGTGATGAATGGGCAGCATACCAAGAAGATGATCAAGGAAAAGCTATTTGTTCGTTAAAAATTTATGGATGAAGATTGTTGGGAAAAGGTTACTTATATTCTAGATTTCACTGGTCCTATTTATGACATGATTAGGATTTGTGATACAAACAAACCATGCCTTCATTTGGTTTATGAAATAGGAGATTCGATGATTGAAAATGTGAAGGTTGCTATATATGAGCATGAAAGAAAGCAATTGGATGATTTTTCTCTTTTTTTTTTTTATTTTAATGATTGATCGCATTCTTGATGATTGTTTGGCAAAGAATAATACTCCACTTTACTGTTTAGCTCATTCATTGAATCCAAGATAAATTTCTATTTCAATTATTTTGTTCTTTTTATAGCTCCTTTTGAATATTCTTTTTATTTGTTTAGGATTGTATTTCTTTTGAAGGTTTTATAGTGATAAATGGCTTCAAGAAGGAGAAGGCAAAGTGCCTCCACATATGGAAGTGGAAGTGTCCATAGAGAGAAACAAGTGTTTGAGGAGAATTTTTCTAGTGATGAGCGTGTTAAAGTTTATGATGAGTACACTAATTTTTCTCTCAAAAGTGGGCCATTTGGCGATCTAGATTTTATTGGTAGTATATTTGATACTGACCCTAGGAAGTGGTGGGCAATTTATGATTCAAGTGCACCTTTAATTCAAAGGTTGGCTTTTAAAGTATTTGGACAACCTATTTCTTCTTCTTGTTATGAAAGGAATTGGAGTACTTATTCCTTTATTCATTCAATTGGGAGGAATAAATTAACTCCAAAACGTGTAGAGGATTTAGTGTTTATTTACAACAATCTTCATCTTTTATCCAGAAGCACCTTTTAATATTATGATAAGGAGACTAAAATGTGGGATATCGATGGAGATGAATTTGTGAGCATGAAAGACGTTGGTGTGATTGAGTTTGCCAATCTATCTTTGGATAAACTAGAATTAGAGTGTGTATTTTTTAATGAAGATGCTAATGAAAATATGGAGAAGGAAAATGATGAAGTTAGCAAATTTCATGAATATCTTGCATTGTATTTTCTATTTGATATTTGGTTATGTAACTTTTTGACAATTAGTTTTTATTTCTTGAATATTTGGCTTATTATCATGTCTTGAATATTTGGAGAATTATCTTTCATAATATTTTTTTTATGGGGGTTTATTATTAAAAGTAACATATGCTTCAATAATTATGACAACTATACATATGAAAATAAATAATATTACACATATGAGAACAAATGATATTTACAAATATACCCCTATATTTTTTTATATTTTCATATTTTCCCCACATTTCGTTCCCTACATTTTTTAAAAATGTTGTTTCTCCATTTTCTGTTTCCTATTTCCCATTTTCGTGCTACATAGGTAACAAGCTATTCTAGTTGGTCTAGATACCCCTTTCCCTTGATTACTTTTTCCTTTAGATAGCCTAGTAGATGGAGGAATTTCTTGAACATTATCATTGTCAATATCATCATTTCGCTTCTACACATTTGCTCTTCATAGTGTCTCAAGTATGGACCAAATAGATTTTGTTCTTCAAGCATTTCTTGAGCTCTCCTTCTTTTTTTGCTATTGAATTATCTATAATTTGCTTTATTTGGTAATGTATACTAGGAGGTACCTTTCTATAAGACTTGGCTTCACCTCTTATTTTAGCTAGATGTTGTTTAAATCGATTAATTTCCCCACTAGAAAAACTTCAAAGCAATGGAGACAAATTAATTTTTTTTTTTTACCACTGCCGACAAATTTAGTTGCTTCTTTGCAATGACCCCAAGTTGGATCATATTTTCCCCTTACATTACTTCTTTGAGAAGATGAACCACCACTAACCAAGGTAAAACCGTAATTTGATGGTTTGCTGTCATCAATAGAAGTCATTTATTGGCCTATAATTAGACAGAAAAAATCAATTGATTTTTTCCAATAAAAAAATCTTGTAATCATATGAATTTGAAATGAGCTGAATTAGTAATAATAATAGTCAAATTAACTCAACATTCAAAGCTGAAGAAAACTAATGCATTAAATCAAATAAAATTAAAATAGTCGGTTGATTATGGATGTATGTGCATATGGACATTTATGGCCATTTGAGCTGGAAATGTCAATTATATTCCTAATACTAATTGAAAAAAAAAAATAGTAAAAACAATCAGACCTCTTGGCTAAAAAAAATAGTAACACTTAATTAGTTTAGTCTTTATCCAATTTTTTTAGACTACGGATGGACAAAAAAGAATGATATGATCATTCCATGGCTTGCAAAGAAAAAAAAATATCATTGATTCAAAAAAATCATCTCAGAAAAAACAAAACTTTCCAACATAAAAAGCAAAGGAAAAAATTGAATGATATTTGATTTGCACAGGCCGGCTCAAGGATATGTGTGGCCTCAGCCAAGATTCAATTGGAGGCCCTTCAATAATATGAATAAAATTTTTATAAATTATTTAAACTTACTTTTCTTACTTTTTGTGACGTAAAATCACTAATTAATATTTATATTCAAGTTTAAAAAGCAATTCCTTTTCAATATATAATATAGCTAAATCACTTAATTTTTCTTATGAAATTGTTGAATGTAAATAAGATTTTATCAAATTTAATTTTGAAAAATTCATTTCTACTAAAACTACAGTAACAAGAATAATTAACAATATATGCTATCCATGTATTCGGAAAAGAATTTACTTTTTGTATAAAATTTAGTATCTCAACTATTGTTTTTATTTTTTATAGTTATAATCTCATTTAAAACTTTTAATTTTAAAAATAAATCTAAACCATAAATATCAGAAAGCATATCATATTTTAGAAAATTTTTAAAATTTAAACAATTTTTCTTCAAATTATTATCATCAAGCAATTTTAATCTTTCTATATTATAAAGAAAATCAAAATTATTTTCGTATATTTTAAATTGTTCAAATTTGCTTTGAAGTGAAGAAATGGCATTTCTTCATTTTCATTCTCATCAAATTGTTTCTTTTTTCTTATTGCGAGCTTTCACGTAACTTTAGTTCTATATTCATTTGCTATGCAATCTATGTAGCAAAAATCATAGAACCTGCAAATCCAGTTTCTCTATAATTTTTTAAAAAATGGAACAAGACCTTGTAAGTGAGCTATGGCAATAGAAATGTCCATATCTTTACATTGTAAATATTTACTGACTGTATTAATAGCAAACAACAAATCATACCAAATAATTATACCTAACAAAAATTCAAAATTTTCAATCTCATATGTTGCTAAAGAAATAACTTCACTATTTGTTTTAGGATCTTCACTAATTTCTGCTAATTGATATAAAGCATTTCTTATTTAGGGAGCTTGAAATCTTATTGCTTTAACACTTTCAACACAACTTTTCTGACCAGTTTGTGATAATGGCTTAAGTGTCAAATTAGTAACATGATCTTACAAAATTTTCTATAGTTTTGTAGAAGAAGAAAACAAAGAGTATATGCATTGTGTCACTCCAAAAAATGTCATGGCATGAATACTTGAATTAGCCATATCATAAAGAACTAAATTAAGATTGTGACAACCACATGATGCGTAAAATGCTCTAGAATTTGTATCTAATAATCTTTTTTGCACATCTTATTATTTTTCATATTAGACCCATTATCATATCCTTTCCCTCTCATATTATCTACATCAAGTTCAAGATTTTTTAATAAAGTACTCATTAATATATTAAAAAGATCTTGACCAGTAGTATCATCCATTTTTAAAAAGTCTTTAAAGTACTTTTCTATTTTTATTGGATTTGTTGAAATATCTACACATCTTAACATAAGAAACATTTGTTCTTGACAATTTACATATGATGTACAATCAAGTATAATTAAAAAATATTTTGATTCTTTGATTTATTTTAATAATGTTATTTCTTATTTTTAGTACTAAAATATTTCAACTTGATTTGTATATTATGACTAAGATACTTGATAACTCTATATTTTTAGAGTTATTTTATTTGTTTAAACTTAAATTTTAACTTAATTCTCGACAATACAATAATATTATTACTTATTTTGAGAAATAAATAGTTTTACAATTTATAAATAAATTATAACATATTTTAAATATTTTTATTTTATTTTTGTAGATCAAAATGATGTCACAATGATGCAATAAAATAAATAATGCAGGCGATGATTTCATAAAAATAATGATGCAAGCAATGATTCAAGTTTTCAATCCATGAGAAATAAATTCAATGGTTGATGGCCAAAATTCAATGGTTGGTAACCAACCTAACTATTTTTGAATATTGATGAAGGAATTCAATGGTTAGTGGCCAACCTAACCATCAATGTTGAATTTTTGATGTAAAAATTTTAATAGAACTTGAATTCTTCCACCAAACATGCCTATAAATATCATGCTTAGCAAAGGAAAATAGCATCAAATAAAATCCATAAAAAAAATATGTAGAGAGATTTTCATATGCTTTCTTAGAGTATATTTGTTTTTTTTTTTTTTTTATTTTGATCAAGAGGAGAAATTTTTGGACACTTGAGTTTATCAAAGATTGTATTCCAAAACAAGTTCTCTCTAAACTCTATTTTTAAATTTAATTATAAGTTATTATTATGTTTATTATTTTTATTATTAATTTAATTGTTTATTCTCTTTTAATTATGAATAGCTAATTTTATTTTCTAGGATTTAGATGTAATCTTTTGATTTGCATATGATTATTTATATTTAATTGATTGGATTTGATTGTTGAAATTAATATTTTATCTTAGAACTTAATGCTTGTAATTAACTGGCCATTAATTGCATAATTTAAGATATTGTGTGAAGTAGCGAGAGTGGAAGCACAATATTAGTTCACTAGGATAATTGACCTAGGGAATGTATTGCTTAGACATAAGAATACTCCTTTGTGATTTTTAAAAGGATTTCTATAAAACTTAATGGATTTGTGTTAATTGCTTATGATCACGAGAGTAGACGTAAGGTTAATATGAACACACATGTTGTATCTTGAGAGAGAACATCATATAATTTAGCGAAATCTAATCATTAATTCTATAAAAAATAATCCATCTAAAGATTATAAAAAAATCATATGTGATCAATTGATGAATTCTAAATCCTAAACTTTTAATCTTATTTTCATATTTATCATAATTTATTTACTTGAATTTCACTTTAGCTTAAAACATAAAATCTCATAATTGAATTTCTAAATAATAGAGTAATCATAAAATTGGTACTTGACAAATCTTTTCTCGTGGGAACGATACTCACTCATTACTTTATTACTTGTAAACGATTTGTGCACTTGCAGAAATCGCGCAATAAGTTTTTAGCGCTGTTGCCAGGGAAGGCGACTTTTGACAATATCAATAGATTGATATACTCTTATTACTTTAGATTTTGTTTTTGTTTTCTATTTTTTTTATTATTTTGCAGGAATTTAAAAAAAAAAAAAAAAAGATGGCTTTCCACAACTTGTAAAAGTGCGATGGAGGAGTGATGCTAAATAGAACAGCAAACATGTATGGTGAGGATATTTTTGGTAAGTTAAATGCTAAAATCAATGCATTGGCTAACTTAATTGATAAACTTGATGCTAATACTTTATTTAATTCATATTTCAATTGTGATTTGTGTGGAGGTAATCATTTGAATTCTGAGTGCCAATATGCAGAGTAGGTATAATTTTTCCCAAATTATAACAAGTATGAGAATTATCCATATTCCAACATAAACAATTCAGGATGGAGTGACTATTCGAGCTTTTCATGGGAAAACCAATACGATCAAGGTAACAATTCATGGTATCCTTATCAATATGATTTTCAAGATCATACACCATTTAAAGAGCACAAATCATCTTATGAAATAGCATTAGAAAAATTCATGAATGCTACTTACGAAAGATGTGAAAAAATGGAAGATAGGATAAATCAATGGACTAGCCACAATACAAATTTTGATATACAAATGGAACAATTTGCTAGTCCATTAGATACTCAAGGCCATAGTAACCTAACAAGCCAAATTGAAGAACATTCTTGAGATCAATGTTTGGCAATTTGTTTGAGTGATGATGAGGAAGAGATGATTGATCAAGGAAATACTTCAAGTAAGCAAGAAAAAAAGGAAGAAGTTGAGCTTAATTTGCCTAAGAAATATTCTTCTCGTATGGATAATATCTACGGAGTGGTTGAAATTGATAGGGAAATTGAAGAAGTATTTGAACAAGAGCACTCAAAAGAAACTTTTTCAGTTTGTTTGGTGAATACAACACCATATATGTCAGGCCATAAAGAATATTTTGATGACTTGGAAGAAATGAAGAAGCATTCACCACCATCAATTGAGCACTCACCAACTCTTGATTTAACACCACTACCTTCCTATCTCAATTTCTTGAGAAAATTCAGAGCAAAAAAAAGAGCACGTTTGAAAACTTTTGGAAATTATGAGCCTAATTGTGAAATATTAAATAATTCTTGTTTTAACCTTTTTCCATGCAAGCTCATAACAAGCTGGCTGGACTCATTAAAACTAGCAAAAATCTATATTTTCGCAATTATTGGGATTATATACTTTGTGTATAATCTTCCTTGATGAAAATCTAGCTATAGTCAAGCTAAAGACTATAAATTAAGCGCTTTCAGAAGGCAACCCAAATTTCTAACTTTTCTACTTCTTTTTAAATTTCTTTTATACTTTTGTTTGTTTCGTTATATTTTAATTTTGCTTTAGTGTTGTTTATGAGTTATTAAATAGTTTATTAGGAGGAAACCTAAGTTTTTTCTTTATTAGGTTTTTTTTATTTCTGTTTAGTTGTTTCGTTGTAAATTTTCTCTTTCATTTTCTTAACTAAGTTAATTAGATATGGAAGCATCTCTTGTAGCACTAAAAAACAGGTTCTCAACTCTTCCCCAAGATGTGTTTAGAAAAATTGATGAACGTAGACTGAAAAGAATGAAGACATTTAGACGTTTAAATCTTTCTGAGGATATTCGCTGGATTATAGAAGCCAAAGTATGATTAGCAGGTGAGCTTGATGACTCATTTATTAAATGTTTACCAGGTACGGGGAGAAGTTCTTATTCGAAGAAGAGGAGAGCTAAGAGAATGAGAGTCTGCTACAAGTGTGCAAGATGGAATTGCAGCACACGCTGTAGAAACATTGGATTTGCATCCATAAATCGAGAAGACAAAATTAAATTCATAAAGGATGAACTAAGTAAAGAGTCTTTGGATAATATCCTATAGACTCTTGAAACGCATTCTTGTGGACAAGTTTAACGTACTCTTTTAGATTTATGGGACTTATTCAAAGAAGAGAAGTAGCGTTACAGTCTAGGAAATCTGACGTTAAAAGACCCTATTTGCCAGTTAATAAGAAAATTGGATGGGAAGTCTATCCTCGACTCATAGAAGGCATGTAAGCCGTTACTGGATGTAAAACCAGAGGAAGATGTGAGCCAAAATCACAACTACTGTTTATAATCAGGTGTATCACTGACTTTTTTTTTTATTATTTTATTTTTTAATGCATTATTTCTTCTACATCTTGCAATACTTTTTTACTTTTTAGCACCAAGATTTTATTTTCCTATAGATTTTTCTACTTTCGATAACTTTTTTAGTTTTTCAATGTCTCTTTTTAGCTTTTCAATATTTTCTTTTTGACTTTTGTACTCACCCTACAGATTTTTCTACTTTCGTTACCTTTTTAGTCTTTTAATGTTTTTTTTTTTAGTTTTTCAATGTTTTTTTTTTGACATTTGTACACACAACATTGATTATTTTTATTTTTATTATCATTTTTGTTTTTATACTTTTTTTGTCAACAATTATTTTATCCCATTGAACTGTTCTTTTACTCTTTTAGTTTTTTTATATGCACATTCGTAATTGTCAATATGCACACAACCCTTTCGAGAGATCTATGAGAGAAAATGGCAAAATTCTCAACAGACAAATTTAAAACTATTTGTGTCTTTTGTAGTCTAAACTCTAGCAAGAAAAGAGAGTACTTGATAGCAGCTAATGAACTTGGTAGGATTTTAGCTAAACGAAAAATTGATTTGGTGTTTGAGAGAGGTAGTTTAGGGTTAAAGGTTTGTGTCGCAAGTTCTGCATATATTAGAGGTAGCAAATTCCTAGGAATAGTTCTAAAGGCTTTGGCTCGAAATAAACATATCACTGGTGGAACTATAGGTAATGAGTTACAGGTCAATAGCATGTACCAACAAATGGCATACATGAATCTCAATGCTGATACTTTTATTGCATTACCTGGTGGTTTAGAAACATTTGAAGATATCTTCACTATTGCATCTTGGACCCAATTAACTGTTCTTCAAAAGCCATTGGGATTACTTAATGTTGATGGTTTTTATAATGGTTTGCTTTCTTTTCTCAATCATACTATGGAACATGGTTTTATAATACTAATGAGTTGACGCATCTTAGTCTCTGTTTCAACTATTGATCAATTGATTGATCAACTACAAAACTTTAAATCTAAACCTGATCCATTGATGACGTACGTAGTTTGGCACCCTAGGGCCAGTAGTAGTAAGAAGCGAGGACTAGATCTGAATCTTCAGTTATAACTTCCCGAACTCTTGTACTTTTTTATCGCATTTTTTTTTGTGTGTATGTTTTCTGTTGCACCTGATTAAGCGAAATTTTAGGTCCGATTCACTAAATGTAAGATGGCTGAGTAAACAGTTACTTTTCTACTTTTGATATGCATCTTAAATTTCTGTGATTTAAAAAAAAACTAACTAGCTAGCTAACTAACTAACTAACTGAAGAATTGTTTATACAAGATAGTTGAGTAAATAGTACTTTTTGTACTCTTGATACGCATCTGTATTTTTTTTTCTTTTTTTTTTCTAGTTTCCAAAATAAAAAAAATAAAAAATAATTAAATAAATTAAATAAATAAAATAAAAAAAATTTGATGTTTCCATTTTGTGTTATTAGTTTCTCATGCTTGCTTTTAGTGTTGTTTCATGATGTTTTATAGGAAACAAGGAAGTGAAATGCACATTCTGCTTACAATTTGGAATCCACTTTTCTATAAGAGGGAGTATTTTTTTTTTCTTTTGGTTTGTTTCCTTGACATTGAGGACAATGTCCATTGCAAGTTTGGGGAGGTTTAGTTTATTTTTGTTTTCAGTCATTTCTTGTGTGTTTTGATGAATAAATTTAAAATTTTTACTCTTTTATTGATAAAATATGCTTGTGTTAAATAATTTGATGAAAGGCCAATGATAGATTATAATTAATATTTATGGACAATTTATTAAAGTATTTCAGGTTGAGCAACTATTTTGGGTAAAAAATTAACTTTTATTAAGATTATGTTTTGCTTTACTTTACATTATATTAATTGCATTGAATTTGTGTATGCTTATTTAGAGAGGGCTTCTACACATTTTTTTTATCTTCATTTGCCTCACCTATCTTAGAACATGTTTTTACAAACTTTTGAAGTAAAATTTTGAATTCATTTTGAAAGAGAGATATGATTTAGGCATTATTTTTTTTTAGCCTGTTACTTATATCCACCATTATTTTAATTTTTTCCCTAGTTTACCCATTTGTGTCTTGTTAATTTTAGTCTTCTTTTCTTTGTTAATTAATCTTAATTGTTATCCTTAACCCTGTTTGTGAGATAATTTTGTCAAGCTTACATTTTAATGAAGAAAAGGGAATTATTGAAGTTTTAAAAGAAAATAAGGATCTTTAATAACTGAGAGTATTATTCATTGTAAAAGACCACCTTCTGCTTAAAATAAGTTTGGGGGAAAGCAAGAAAATTAAATAAATAAAAGTTAATAATTCTTACTTATCTTTAGAATAATGTTGTTGGTGAAAAAAAAAAAGAAGAAGAAGAAGAAGAGGGGAGTTTAAAAGAAGAAAACATTGAAGAAGAATGATACTTAAGATAAAAGGGATCATTCATTAACAAAATCCCTTTATTTGAGCTATTGATTTTTGTAAATTTGGTATAATTATCTTACTTTTGTTCATTTAGCCTTTTCTTTATTTAGCCAAAATACCTTGTGTTAGCCCCATTACAAGCTTAGTTAAGACCTATTGATCTCTCTTGATTTGTGAATTCCATTAGTGGAGATTGTTTGCTTTAATATGCTTATGAGATTTATATATCTATTTTATATCTTTTGATAAAGGCATTTAAAGATATTAGTGTGTATATGTCTATCTAAAGTACAACAATTTCTTTGCAGTTAATTTAATGCATAGTTATTCAAGACATGATTAAGATGAGGATTGTTTTGAACCTGAGATAGAAACTTGACTTGCAATACTATTGATATGTTGTTTGTAAATATTAATTTCTTGAGACTTTTTTTTTTTAAAAAAAAAAAATTCAACATAAGTATGAGAGGATGAAGTTTCTTTTTTGTGGTATTTGATTATTCTCTAAAATAAATAGTTGAAAATTTAGAGTTTTATAGGTATTTGTGGGTATCACCACTGAAAGCCCTCACGAGACTATAACTCGTCCTCTATAGGACACTTAGGGGTTTAAAGGCTTGTTGCATACGCTAAATACAATCATAATTTTTTATGAAAGTAGACTAGTTTAGGTTTTGAATTTTCTTTTGCTTGAGGACAAGCAAAAACTTAAATTTGGAGGTGTGATAACTCTATATTTTTAGAGTTATTTTATTTGTTTAAACTTAAATGTTAACTTAGTTCTCGAGAATACAATAATATTATTACTTATTTTGAGCAATAAATAGTTTTACAATTTATAAATAAATTATAACATATTTTAAGTATTTTTATTTTATTTTTGCATATCAAAATGATGTCACAATGATGCAATAAAATAAATGATGTAGACGATGATTTTATAAAAATAATGATGCAAGCAATGATTCAAGTTTTCAATCCATGAGAAATAAATTCAATAGTTGGTGGTCAAAATTCAATGGTGGTAACCAACCTAACCATTTTTGAATATTGATGAAATAATTCAATGGTTGGTGGCCAACCTAACCATCAATGTTGAATTTTTAATGTAAGAATTTTAATGGAACTTGAATTCTTTCACCAAATATGCATATAAATACCATGCTTGGCAGAGGAAAATAGCATCAAAGAAAATCCATAAAAAAAATATATATAGAGAGATTTTCATATGCTTTCTTAGAGTATATTTGTTTTATTTTTTTTTATTTTAATCAAGAGGAGAAATTTTTTGAAACTTGAGTTTATCAAATATTGTATCCCAAAATAAGTTCTCTTTAAACTCTATTCTTGAATTTAATTATAAGTTATTATTATGTTTATTATTTTTATTGTTAATTTAATTGTTTCTTCTCTTTTAATTATGAATAGCTAATTTTATTTTCTAGGATTTAAATGAATATTTTGATTTGCATATGATTATTTACATTTAATTGATTGGATTTGATTGTTAAAATTAATATTTTATCTTAGAACTTAATGCTTGTAATTAACTGGCCATTAATTACATGATTTAAGATATTGTGTGAAGTAGCGAGAGTGGAAGCACAATATTAATTTATTAGGATAATTGACCTAGGGAATGTATTGCTTAAAGATAAGAATACTCCTTTATGATTTTTAAAATGATTTTCATAAAACTTAATGAGTTTGTGTTAATTGCTTATGATCATTAGAGTAGATGTAAGGTTAATATGAACACACATGTTGTATCTTAAGAGAGAATATCATATAATTTAGGAAAATCTAATCATTAATTCCAGCAAAAATAATCCATCTAAAGATTATAAAGAAATCATACGTGATCAATTGATGAATTCTAAATCCTAAACTTTTAATCTTATTTTCATATTTATCATAATTTATTTACTTGAATTTCACTTTAATTTAAAATATAAAATCTCATAATTGAATTTCTAAATAATAGAGTAATCTTAAAATTGGTACTTGACAAACCCTTCCTCGTAGGAACGATACTCACTCATCACTTCATTACTTGTAAATAATCTGTGCACTTGCAGAAATCGCGCAACAATACTGCCTATGAATTTCTCCATTTTGAATATGTCTAAGGTATTCTTGCATTATTGGATCAAACTCAATAATCATTTCAATTAAATTCAAAAAATTTCCATTATTGTCTTGATAAATCTTCTCATTTGTACTATGAAATGCCAAATTATTTTTTGAAAAAATTTTTACAACAACAATTGTTCTAATTAATACATTCTTCCAATGCTCTTTTTCTTTATTTATTTTCTCTTGTACATATTTATCATTTGTTTTACTTTTAAGCAATCTCATCTCAACATCAATCCAAATATTCATATTTGCAGCATGCTCATTGCTTGTTTTGTGACTTTTAAATTTGGCGCTAAGATTTTTCTAATCTCTTCACCTTTCATTTGCTAATTGATTTGTATTTGATTTTAAACTAAATAATTTGCAACAAAAACAAAATACTCAATATAATTCTCTAGAATATACTAATCATTTTCTATCATGTTTCTCACCATTTCTAAATTTCAAATATAATGAAATGCAGAAAAATTTCTAGATTTTCATCTTTTGGAAAATCTAAAACTTCTCTAACTAGAACTTTCTCAATTAATAAATCAATCAGGCTAGTGTTTAAAATTTTTCATTGTGCCAGAGCATTTATATTTTAATAGGTGTTTCATCTTTTTCGTTAATATTTCATCATTTTCAATAGTAATATCTTCTTCCAAATTTCCATTATATTCTTTGTTAGCATTTGGTGCATCTGAGTTATTATTTTTATTAATTTCTTTACAATTTTCAACTAATTCTTCACTTGGTTTTTCTATCATTTGTTGTTTCGTACTAACTAGAAATTTATTAAGTGCACCTTTTTGGGATTGAAATAGTTTTTCTACCTTTCTTTTTCCCTAACGTTTTCATATCCAGTTTCATACTTTTTACTAGGCATTATTGAAAGAATATTGCAATTTGTAGAATAAAATAATTATATAAAGCAAGAAACTATAGCACCTGATTTATATTGTTCTAATTGCAATTTTTAATTATACTCTATAATTTTATATTATTACCTACAATAAAAAATAATAAAAAATTAAATCCATATGTTGCATTACATGAAGCATATTTGCAAAATAAAAAAGAAAAGAAGAAACTAACCTTAATAGAATGAGTTACGCACAATATTAAAAGGAAAAAAAGTAAGATTTTATTTGTGCAAGTTGAGTGGAGAGAGATACAAAGGATTTAAAAAGAAAAGAGAGGAGGAAGTTGATAAAAAAAAATGATGTAAAAGAAGTATTTAGGGTTTTGTTTATTATATAAAGTCAAAGACAAACTATTTAAGCTAACTCATTATTTGGCCATTTAACCATATCAATTAAAAGTTAAACTTATCTACTAATTAAGCCATTTATTAATACAGCTGTTTAAGATTTAAGCTGACTAATAAAATATTAACTGTTTAAATTTAAAATTTTTTAAAAAATCAAATATTTAAAACTCAATAAAATAGGAGATTAGTATCAAATTTGAGAGCTCAAAACAACTATTTAATTAATTTTATACAAAAAACACTATATATAATTAATGAAAAGAGATTTGGGGCCCTAAAAATTGGGAGCCCTATGCCTTAAACTGCCTCCGGATCTACAATATTTTTATTAAATACATCCCATAAAATTATTAAGAAGAATTGAAATCATTTGGAGAAGGAAAACATCTAATAAAGCTGTAATAGAAAATCATCACGATACAAACAAACAAAAGCAAGTTATAATGAAAAAGAAAAAAATTGAAAATTGAGAGATATCATTAAAGAAAATGAAGATTTATAAAGATCCACAAACCTATTTGTCCTTTAAATCCTTGAAAGTTGATTTCTTTATGCTGCTTTTTTATTATGCACAACGACCATAACTTTCAAAATAGAGTGTAGATCAAAACAATAAACAAGACAATATATGAACTTATCTGAGAAACACACGGAGAGAGAGAGAGTTTGAGAACAGACGAACAAAAGAGAAAGAATAGAAATGCTAAACTCAAAAACATATATTTTATCATTTTAAAATGACAGTATTTTAGTGAATCTAAAAATTATTCTGAGTCAATTAGATTACATCAAGTCAACCGGGTTATATGATTTTTTTGAGTTAATGTCCTATCTAGTCTAATTACAAATCCAACATGATTTAATACTCGGTTCACCAAGTAATAGAGTTGACAACGTCAGGCCAGTTTAAAATAAAATGATTTTAAATGTTTAACTTTCCTTGTATTTAATTGCTAATAGGTCAATTACAAAATGAGGTTTTAAAACCTACAGTCAATAGCATACACTAGTATCTAATACCATCCACTGGAATTTAATATATCTAATGCATAAACAATATCATAAAGACAAACATCCCTATTCTAAGCTAATTTTTTTGTGTCTTAAGCTTTTCAATAGCCTTAGCATTTTTCTTTTTCTTCACTTTAAGCAACACAATTTCTACTTTTAGTTGAACCAAATCATCTTCAATTTCTCTAGTTACTTCACCTTCGTTAGATTCATTGATGGCCCCTTGTGAACTTTGGTTGACTATACTTTTTGCTCTCATCATCACTAAAGGTGCATTTGCTTGCCTGAATAATTCATCGTGCCTAGGGGTGAAAAATCATGTTAGTGGGTCATGTTTGAATCTTGTTGACCTACACCCACAACACAATAAGGTCAACACGATTACGAAATAATTAGTTTATTGTGTTAAAAATCCAAATCACGAACTTAATTAATGGATAATATGACAAAACACAAAATTTTAAATTAATTAATTTTTTACTTTAATATTTAAAAATTATTAAATTTACTAAATTAATCCTATCAACTTATATTATTATGAATATATATATATATATATATATATATATATATATATATATATATATATATATATTCTAAATGTCACAAAATATACTAGGTTAAATGTGTTAATGGGTTAAACATATCGTTTTCGAGTTAATAAGTCCACGATACGATACAATTATTTTCATGTTATAATCGAGTCGACACGAAATTGACACCCAAACGTGTTTGGTTCATGTCGTGTTTGATATTACCACCCCTAATCATGCTAGACAACAAATTCACAAAATCTTCTCTACCACACCTAAAATCATCAAAAACAAAATATAAGAATAATATCTCCATGAAATAACCAAACTTATTTAAAAATTGAACACAAAAAAAATTAAACACAAATCTCTGTATAAGAACACTTATGGAATATCTTGCCAAGATTCCTCTCAGCATGTGACACCATTGTTCGCGCACGTCATCCACAAAGATACAACAAAAAGAACTTTCATTCTATCACCAAATTATCGTGTTATGACACTATAAGCTGGAAAAGAGTACAGTGGAGTGTGATTCCATCCTCACCAAAACTAAAATCCATTAATTCATTGTAGGGTTTACTTCAATTTAGGGGTAATTAAGAGAGAAAAAAAAAATCAGAGAGGATAGATTGAGAAGGCTATAGTGAGAATGAAATGTGAGATCCTCTTAATCGATTTAGGGTTCATAGTTAGATAGGATGGGTGTTTAGTGACAACAGTTTCGTTTTTATGTTTTTAATTCTTTAATTTTTTTTCATTTTTCTAGTCAGCTTCTTAGTCAGTACTAAAAATCCCAATCATGTATTCTTTGAGTCATGTGCTTTTGACTAGGAGTGTATACTATTCAATTTAAATAAAAAAATCAAATCGAATAGTTTAGTTTCCGATTTTTTTTTAAATTTTAAGAAATTTGATTTCAGTTAAATTTTTATGTGAGAGAAACCGAAAAAACTAAACTAAACCTAAATATACCTCTATATATATATTTTGCCTTAAAATAGTTTGGTGGTAAGTAGAAATATTTTACCTTCAAAAGGCCCAGGTTTGATGCCTGGCAATTGTTTTCAATTTTATTTTTTTTTATTACACACACTAAAAAAAAAAAAAAAGAAGAAGAGAAAATATAGGCTGTTGGGTATCAAACCTGCACCTCGTGGATAAGGTATTAGCATAGCATCCACCAAGATAACGCTAATATTATATTTGAATTTAAAGGCAAAATCTATATAACGGTTATTGATTTTTGGTTCGGTTTTGAATTTTATATTGTTTCAGCTTAGTTCGAAAACCGAATTCACTAAATGCTTACCTCCTACTTTTGACACGCTTGTAATTCAACCTAATTATCAGCTATCTAAAAGTTATTCAATGTGTGAAAAAATAAAAGTTTGAGAGTTTGATATAAATAAATAAATTTTTAGGGGCTCAATAAATAAATATATGAAAATTCAAGGATTTAAAGATGCATTATGCCTTATCAGAATATAAAAGTTTCCCACTATCTCTTTTTATGTATAAAAAATCATTTTATTTATCCCTAATTTTTATTATCTGCTTCAAAAGCAGAAAAAAAGGCAAGTATTATGGGATGTAGTGTGGCATGAGGGAGACATAATGACAAAATAGGGATCATCACTCCCACCCATTTTGTTTAACATAAAAAAAAATAAAAAATAAAAAAAAATAAAAAAAAAACACCATTGTTATTTGTTGAAGGAAAGATTTTGTCTTTCAACAATATTCGATAGTCAATATAGTCCAAGAGAACAAATTATATCGGGAATGACAATTCTGGATCAAATGGACGCTGAATAACACACCTTGTAACCTCTTTTTCCCTTTCAAATATTATTTAAAAAAAAAAAAAAAGCACTGATGGGTATGAAAAAATACAAGGAACTTTATTCAATTTTATGTACTGTGGTCTTGGTGTGAATAAAATAGGATGCTCTGATATATGAAAGACTGTTGCTAGATATCCTGTACATTGTTTTTTCTTTTTTTTATGCCAAGCAAGTTCTATTCTCAAATATGATTGTTTTTTCTTTTTTTTATGCCAAGCAAGTTCTATTCTCAAATATGATGGATAACATTGTTGTTGATATAAGAAAACAAGAAATAAGTAGCTGAAAGGAACTGGAAAGTGAAGTGGATCCTTCAATGAATTGCACTTGCACACAAAAACTTTACATCTTGTTTTTTTTTTTTTTGCTTCAGAAGTTTCTTTTTTCTTTTTCTTTTCCTATTTATGTATAATTGTGATTGCCATTTCACGACTGTTATCAAACAACCCTTTGGGGATAAAAATCCTGTAGAAAGAGACTACAAGGAGAAAATGGCAAATTTTAAAGTCCTTTTTGATATAGACAAGTGGAAAACTAGATCAGCAGCAGCAGCAGCGATTGATCCTAAGAAGTATCAAACAAATAACTACTCCATCACAAGTTCCATATGGCGATTCAGGTCATCGAGGTAGCTTGTGCAAGTATAATCTTGCAAATCACAACCATCCACCATCAATACACTCCCTGTATTAGGCTTTTGCTTCAGCTCTATATGTATTTCCTCACCTCTCAGTAGCTGCACAACCTGAATTTTCCAATCCAACGGGAAGTGGTGGTGTTTTCAATGGCGTACAGGGAGAGTAGCTCATAAGATTTCCGCCTCTTAGGAAAAAAAAATTAAATAAATAAGAATCAACAAAATAGAGAACAAATTTCTTACCCGATCCATGTGCGGACGCCTAGTTGGTAGGTGATGAATGCACATTGAAGCTGTCAACATTGCACGCTTCATTTCAATAGGATCATAATCGTCTCCTAATCGAGGATCAGCTATTTCTTGAACATTGTTTTCTTGTAAAAGTGGTTTTGCCTGTGCATATTGCCAATGTGAAAATAGTTTTAATAATTTAACAATCTGAATAGACAGGACGCATAACTTACAGGTGTATAATCTGCTGCTTGAATGCTATTCAACATATTATCAGATTATGAGCATATGCAGATCTTACCCACATTGCGAGGCTTTGTCTAGTGGAATCAACTGCATGACGACCTGTTATTATCTCTAGTAATAGAACTCCATATGCAAATACATCAGTCTTCTCGTCGACTATACCGTGCATAAAATATTCTGGAGCCAAATATCTGAAATTTATTTTTGAGTTCTGTAAGCCTAAATATGTAACAGCTTTTTGAAAACAGAAAAGATAATGACAAATTACTGAAGTCGCATTCCTGACCCAAATGTGCC
This sequence comes from Reutealis trisperma, assembly GCA_947687605.1. NCBI lineage: Eukaryota > Viridiplantae > Streptophyta > Magnoliopsida > Malpighiales > Euphorbiaceae > Reutealis > Reutealis trisperma. Next base: position 3,668,457 of record CANTUT010000175.1, on the reverse strand, counting down.
CTCAATTGGGAAGACAATGTGGTGAACCCAATTTTCTGGAAGCCATTTCGCCAATCCGAAATCAGAAATCTGCAAGTGATAAACTAAATTGAAGACAAGGTTCTGTAAAATGCATATATAAAGACAACATTTAGTATTCTGTAAATTTTTTTTTTAAAAAAAAATATATATATATACCTGAGCTTCATAATCTTCACCAAGCAATATGTTTGAAGCTTTAATGTCTCTATGAATAATGCGCCTTTGGCAACGGTGATGAAGATAGTGTAATCCTTCTGCTATTCCTACAGCTACCTTAAATCTTTTCCTCCAGTCTAGACAATCTCCTTCACCTGAAACATCGAATGCGTCGGTTACACTTCTTACTGATACCTTATATTGTGGTCAAAGAGAAGAATAAAAATGGAGTTAATCAGCACCATGAAGCATGGAAGCAAGGCTGCCATGTGGTAAAAATTCGAGGACAAGATGCAGACCACTATCAATGCTAAACCCGAGCAATTTAGCAGCATTGGGGTGGTTTATATGTGCAATAATTCCAAGCTCAGATAAAAAATCGCCAACGCTATTCACTTCTTCCCCTTCAATCTTGATTAATTTCTTTACAGCCACAACTTGTCCATCAGGTAAACACCCTTTGTATACTTGTGCATGACCCCCTTCCCCAATCAAATTCTCTACCAAAATTTGATAAATAATTAGAAGCATATAGCAAAACAAAAGCAGCAAAAAAAACAAGTAATGCAATGTAAAGTAAATCTTTTAGGTAGTGAAACATAAATTGATCCAACCAGATCATTGCAATGTTGACAAGTTAGGCTGCATATAACTAATTCTATATAATTATATGAGTTCATTGTAATTAAGCTGTGATTTGATATTGAAATGATTAACAATCCTTAAGTTCAGCAACAAGTTGTGTGGATTGCATTGTTATGGATTTTCAAGAGGGTGCAGATATCAAATTAAAGTATCAAACCTAGATTTACAAATTAAACAAGTTTAATATTAGGCTTAAAAGCAACAAACAAAACTAAGAAAACATCAGTTTGTTTATATAAATATCCATCTACATTAATGATTTTTTTATTTTGTGATACTGAAATAGCCTTCAAGACTAAAAGGTCTAGAGTTCGAGTTTTATTACAGGAGAAAAAAAAAATCTATCTATAACTACCCCAACAAATCAACCCAAATGCCTATATTTATTAATTTTCATTGTCATAAGTCATCAAAGAAGACCTTGAAGTGAATGGCTACTCGAATTATCAATTTCAATATGAAAACTGGTTTTTCAGTGCCGTATGTTCAGTTGGTCCCACCATTTGTTTCCTAATCCCTCTTCCTAAATTTAATTAGTCAATGAGATGGTCTCCTCTTTAAAGTAGGTCTCAATTGCAGGCGGCATTGACTGCTAGGGTTTGGATTTTTCTCTCAATAAAAATTTCAAACATGCAGTTGGGAACTTTAATGAGATAAACCATTATGAAAATGACCTCAATAGATTAAAAAAAACAAGAAAATTCTTAAAAAAATCTTAACCCACTCAAAATTTAATTAACTAGAATAAATAAGTCAAGTTTAGTGTGTATTAAACAGAAACAGTTTTAAAGTGAAAAATTCTTACCAAAACTGAAATTATCAGTTGCAGCCTCAAGTTCTGAATAGTCAAAATTTCTCCAAGATGGTTTAGGAATTCGAATGCCTTCCCAATCAATCATCATATCCGGGGAATTCTGAATCCTTGTTAATTTCCTTTTCAAATTCCTTTTAGCAATAATATCATAATTAGTAAGTAATGGAATTACTGAAAACCTCCTCATAGAGGTCTTCTTGAACGAACTAAGCATGGTCTTCCATTGTGACAAATTACTATTATTATTAACCAATGTTTTATCTTGGACTATTTTCTCAGTAGAACCTGTGCTGCTGCTACTGCTATGATCATAATCCCCACTTTCCCCGCCTAAAATAGGAATCTCCAGTACACATCTTGGTGAGGGTTCATCAAATCTTGGTGATGGTTCATCAAGAATGAAATCCTTCTTAGTTAATTCATTCGGTGATTCCACTTCTGGGATTTCTTGGGTTTCTCCTTCTGTAAACAATAAAGATTCACTTCAGTGATTAAAAACCACCATAACCCACTTGTTTGGTTGCTAAGAAAACAGAGGAAACAGGGGAGAAAAATGGTAGTTATAACAAGAGAATTTGAACCGTTAATATACAAATTTTGAGTTTTATATTTCTCTTCCTTCCATTTTTTCCCGTAAATAACAACAATTTATTCAAGTGATGGAAAGCTAAACTGCCATGACCTTTTGTTTGGTAGCTAAGAAAACAGAGGAATTTTCTTTTCTCTTTTTTTTTTTTCATTCCTTTTGTAACTAACATTAAGAAGAACTTTATCTCAGTTCAGCAAAATTTGAAAAAGAAAAGGTAAAAATAAAAAGGGAAATGGTAATGTAAAGTAAAGTCGAATGATGAATACTAAAAAATAAAGTTTTCTTCTCTTTTTTTACTTCATTTTCTCTGCAACCAAACAAAATGAAACCAAAAACAGAACAAGAAAAAAAAAAAGAATAGTATGAACTTACCTTCCATAGCCATTCTGTAAAATTCCTGGGTCTCTGATTTCTTTCTTTATCTTTTTATCAATAAAGAAAGCTCCTTGAATAAAAAAAAAAAATTACCCAGAAATTAATAAGAAAAACATGAGAGAATCCAAGTTCTTACATAGTTTTCGAAGGGAAACCAAGAAAGGAAGAAAGAAAATGAAAAGAAGCAGATAAATAGAGAGAAAGATATAAGGCAAAGGATTCTTCTAAGAATGGTATATCTTTAGGAATTGGTTATTCTTGACGCTTGAAATAAGAAAGAAAAGCTAAAAACCAGCTTCAGAATGATTTGGAATATATCCTATATTTATACACCCTTCTGTTACTTTTTTCCATTCATTCCTATATGTACTTAACCCAAATTATGTATTTTTTAAGGTTTAATTTGCTTTTAATAATAACCAATAAATATTTAAAAGATAAAATTACTATTTTAAATATGTGATATTTGATTTAATTAATAAATTTGATTTTTTTTAAAAAAAATTAAGTGGCCTTTCACATTTATTTTTATTAACAAATAAATTAAAAAATTAAAAACTTTCATTAAACTAACAATTAAAAAATATTACTATCTTAATTATATGATAAAATAAATTTTAGATCTAATTAAATAAATTAAAAAAATCACTAACTAATGTAATTTTTTTCTTATAATGAAAGTACTTTAAATATTAGATCTTCGATTTGACTATTAAAAGTTATTTATCTAACAATAAATTATTATTATTATTACTGGAAATAAATGTAGATGACTATTTCTATTCAATATTTCTCAATAATGAATGATTAATTTGATAATTAAATTAAATTTTACGAATTAAATGGTAATTTAAAAATAAATAAATAATAATGATAAAAGAGTAAATTTTTTTTCCATTGAATCTTGACCGTTGGTTTTTTAGGCTCGTGATTTTTGCCGCGACTAACGCTTTGAAAAGAAAATGGAAGGACACAATGGTAAAATGTGTAAATATAAGGGATTTATGAGGGTGTTTGGGGTAATCTATAATAAAAATAATGTCTTTATCTTATATGGCGTGCAAATTAAATAATTATTATTTGTTTTTAATTGAGATTCAGACAAGGCTGCGGGTGCTGACATGCCACAACGTACGGAACCTGTTAGAACGCCGAGGGCGGGAGTTTGACGGTTATTTTATCTATCTACGCTTTGTAATGTACAATTTCAAGACAGGATGAAATAAATTAATCACTTTTTGACTGAAAATAAGTTAAAAATAGTAATTGAATTTTGGCTAAAATAAATATTATTCTTTATTTACTAAATAATTACAATATTAGATTTTATAAATAAACTAATAATTTAATAGTCAAATACTTGTCATTATACGAAGAAATTAAAACCTCTTACACTTCAATTTTTTTTTTTTAAATTGATATATATATATATATATATATATATATATATATATATATATATATATATATATATATATAAAGGATCTAATCCCTTAAATGTTTTCTTTTAATTAAAGGCAGCAGTCATATGAGAAAAAGATAGTCTAACATTAGCTCTTCTTTTGCACTACTGTTTTTCTGCTGATTAAGGGTGAGATCGAATCTTTAATTTCTCCAAATTAATAAATGCTCAAAATTAGGTGCTACCCAAAAAAAAAAAAGGTGATATTCTTAGAGGACAAGCATTTCATCTTAGTAATAAAATATGTCACAAATAATACCAACAACTCCAACAAAATGTGGGATAGAAATGAAGAAACATCCTTAATATAAATTTTCTTTTAAAGTCATTGCTGAGCTTTATATATATATATATATATATATATATATATATATAAAAGTTTTTAAATCACTATCAATTAATAGTATCACATATCATACTTTCATTGCATCATTTTATTTTATTTATTTATTAATAAATTCAAGATTAAAAAAATTATAGAGTTGGTGTAATTTTTAGATGTATATATTTAAGCAATTAATGCTAATAATTTTGATTAGGGTTAGATTCTCAAAACCAGTAATAAGAAGATAATTTTTAAATGTATACACTGCGTGAAGTGTAAATTTAAACTAAAAAAAATACTTAATTGGTCTAAATTGACGCATAAGTTGACTCGATAATTCTCTAATCGACTAAAAAATAAATAATAATAAAAATTATATATACTTAATTAGGGATGGCCACATATCAAATTTTGTATATACATATCTTATTTATTTGTATTAAGGTGGGCGGGTTTGAGTTTAGGAGCAAAGCCCAACGGAGTATAGATATCTATTTATTTTTCACCAAAAATAATATATATATATATATATATATATATATATATATATATATATATATATATATATATATATATATATATATATATATATATATATAACATATTTACATAAAATATATGTATAAAATATGTCATTATATATATTTTACCTAAAAATATAATAATAATATAAATAAATCTATGTGAAATGAAATTTAAAAATAATATATGTATTTGCTCGAATTAATATAATATATAGAGTGGGTACGTTGCATATGGCTAAATTCTTAAATATACTTAGTCTATCACATAATCTATAAATTCAACAAAATATATGTTAACATGTGTTATTTATTAGATGTATCATTTATCTTGACTGGTATTTAATTACAGGTGGTTAATAGTAATAAATAACCAAATCAATATAAACACTGCATCTAATAAATAATATCACATATAAACGTACAATTGACTTGATATACAGATAACGCGATACATCAAATCTACCTAAGAATTTTACTTGAATATGCCATTATTCACTCGCCCCATTTATAAGAGCATGTTAAAATTTGCATCCCTATGCTTAATTGAGGTTAATACTAAATTTTAGTGCCTTTTTTTTTCTTGAACATATCGCACTAACTTCAATTAAATGTGCTCTAATTTAATCCAATCAAATATTTGATATTTTGATTATATTAAATGTAAACATTATTTAAAAGTTGGCCATAAATTTTAAAATATTATTAATTAAATTTATAGATTTTAAGTGTAATCTCAATTGATAAACAAATTTAATTTTGATTAATATTTTTCTTTATCCAAATGATTAAGAGTATTATTATGTCAATTTACATGCAATATTTGTCTTTATTCAGATGATTAAAAGCATTATCAAGTCAATTTACATGTCAATCAATATTAGCTCAAGGGCACATCTGTCACGATCCAAACTCAAAGGCACATAATCAGCATTAAGACACAGATGATGCACATGGTTACCAGTGCTCGTAGCAAATCTTATACTCACTAGACAATAAACCATTACATCAATTATTAAACTCATTTCAATTCACAATCCCGAGCTTATATGTTAAGCAAGCTCATTCAATTTTACACTCAATGCTATTATAATTTAACACGTCATTTATTTTAAATATTGAACCATAATGAATCATGCTTAACCAAGCATCCAACAATCCCAATGAAATTATAAGAACGACCAAACTAAATTACAATAACTGAGATAGCAATGCGGAGTTCTAAAATTGTAATACAATTTAATAATAAATTTAATACATAATATTGCTGAAGAAGTAAAGCAGATTAACTTAATTAATAAATTTTTCAAGAGCTTATTCCATGACCTAGAAAGATAATATGAATAGGAATGAGCGTTTGACTCAGTGAATGATACTAAATAATATATTAACCTAGTGTCCTATAAATATGTATATAATATTCATGTCAGTGCAACATGTCACATAAGCAAATCAATCATATAAGCAAAAATTGATGGAATACAGTCCACAGTACCACACTAAATCTCAATATAGAGAGCCAATCCCCTATCTAGGCTCTCTGAATTCAATGCTATCTCTTATTCCAATACTAGGGACGCAACCATCCTCAGCAGCTCTGACCTAATTGGCCACAACGAGGAGATCCACAAGCCTCCAACCGTCAGTTGCCAGTCCTAACTCATCTTAATTCCATCATCATAAACAGATCTACTTTTCTAAATGGTACTGTGTCATCCCAATTTCATTTGTTAATCACAACTAATATGTAATAACAATATTAATTCATCAACTATAATCAAATGCTAACATGCGTCTATATAACAATAATATATAAATATATATATAACTACATACAATAAATGCAAATATATGAAAAATAGGAAAATATATTAGAAAGTATCACTCACTTACTTGACAACGCTTCCAATTTACTTTCCTTTTGAACTGTGGCTCTTGGTGATAGAAAGACACCGAAGATATCAACTCTGAATAATAGACAAGATTATTAGAAAAAGAATGACTCGACTCTAAAGATATAACTAAACTACTTTTAAGATTATTGCCGAAATTTCGACATAATTTCCCCTAAACTAAGACTTACCTAACTATAACAAAAAAAACAAGCACTTTTAAACAATTGCTTCCACTTACAATATTCAATTATAACTCCGTAATTCCCCCTCTAAGGGCTCCAACTCAATTAACAACACAACCAAATCCAATATCAAACTATAATCAATGTTAATCCTAATAGCATCTATTAACTTATTTAACTAATTAAATCTAATAAACATAAACTTAAATCAATATATAATTCAATAACAAATGAAATTTAAGAGTTTCAGATTTATCCATGTAAAATTTGATTAAACGAATGTTGAAAACTACATTGAAACAATGAGATGAAGCTGCTAAAACTAGACCCCCACGTCGTAGCAAAAGCATCACAGGACAGCCATGCACCTCCGTTGCCAGTGGTAAACTAGGAAGAAATTTATGCCATCATGTTCGCATTGATGTCAAGAGTCCAAAAACAGTAGCCATTCATCGCCATTTCGCCCTCAAAATTTTGGTGTTGCATTTTTTGATCTCCACAAGCTTCAAAGGAAGAAATAGGTACCAATCGAAAGCTCTTGAGATAATGATCCAAACAACATTGGTCTCGTTCAATTTGGCTGCTGGAATCAACTGAAATTAGCTCCAAAAGCTTCAACGCCTATGAAACTCTCCTATGCACATATACCGCTGCTGGTCGTCAATTCTAGCTTTTCATGGTGTCTAGATGATCACTAGAGGATGAGCTGTTATTTGGTGGTGGTGATGCCATACACAACTGCCTGGAAGTCCACCATTGACAGCCACCACCCACCAACTCTCTCTCTCTCTTCTTCTATCTGAATTGTTGTTCCTTATTCATAACCATTTGATTGACTGTTCTTAACCAATCAGATCGCTAAAACTCTTTTTTTTTATAATAATAACAACAACAACTTATTTTAATAGTTATAAATAAATTTCAAAACTTTAAATTAAATTTTGTTAAATAAAATTTTCTATAAATTTTTCTAATCAATCATAACAATTATTTTCATATTAAAAAAATTTCAGATTAACTAATTAGAATTCAATAAATTGTTTGCACGAACAAATCAAGTAAATAAAATATTTTCTTTAAATCTATATATTATAAACATAAAAAAAAAGTTTATAATTAACAGTATATTTTCAATTTCATAATATATATGAAACACCCTAAATTTTCATTTATTTTATAAAATTCTATTTTCGTACGGAAACATATTATTTTATTATTTTCCTTATTAAAGTAAGGATTGGAATTATATTTTATTAAATTACAAATATTCATACTATGTGAATACGCATTATTAATGGTAATTTTATTATAATATTACATATGTATATTATTATGATAATGATAATGTGGATTTTTGGAGGATTGTATTTTGATATTTGAGTATTAATAAGGGTATTAATTATATTATAAGTTTGATTATAGTATTTTATCGGATATTTGGATTTCCGTTATAATTACTATAATTATCGTTAATAATGTTATTGATATATGTTCATGAGTATATGTTGTAAATTATTATTAATATGTAAATTATAAATTATTGTTACTTATTGTTGTTATTATTATTATTATTATTATTATTATTATTATTATTATTATTATGATTATTATTATCACTATTATTACTATTATTATTGTGTTATTATTGATATTAGTATTATTATTATTATTATTATTATTATTGTTACTACCATTATTAGTATCGGTACTATTATTATTATTATTATTGTTATTATTATTATTATTATTATTATTATTATATATAGGATTATGTTTATATAAGTATATGTATATTATATGGTTTAGTATATATATATATATAGTATAACTGTGTTAAGTAAAATTAAAAAGGAAAGAAGAAGAAAGTGAGCTGATTGGTTGGAATAGCAAAAACAGGGAGTTTTGAGAGAGCAGAACAGAAACGGGATAGCAGGAGAGAGGAGAGAGAAAGGGAGAGGCCGAGAGAGAGAGAGAGAGAGTGGGCTGCGTTCCGGCCGGCGGTGGCAAGCATCGCCACCACCGCTGGGTAGAGGGAGGACTGGCAACTTCAAGAGAGGCAGCGGCGCTTTGATCGACAGCGGCATGGCGGCGTACGCAAGGAGAGAAGTACCGCCGGCCACCGCAACTTCAAATCAATTTTTCGGCCGATTCCGGCAGCAGAATCCGGCGATCTTGGTGTCGTTTTACTCCTGAGGATGAGAGCTTCATTTTGGTACCTACCTTGCCCCCTGAGGACCACCGGAGGAGGAGATCGAAAAATGCAAAACCATGACTTTGGAGGCGTTTTCCGGTGGCTGGAGGCCGAGTGCCGGCGAGTGGTGACCGTTTTTGTGCTCCTGGAGTTGAGGTGAACCTGCTGGTGTGGAGTTTCCCCTGATCCGCCACCACTGGCAGCGGCGCGTGGAGAGGTCCAGTGGTTCTGTTTCGATATTCTGGCACAGTCCTCGACGTTCGTATGTTCAAAATTTATGAAGGTTAACCCGAAACCCTTATTTTTCAGTCGTTATATGAGTTAATCTATGTTTAGTAGTTCTTAGAGTATTTGTTAGGTTATCGAGTCTGTTCTGGGGTTGAGTGTAATTCTTATCATGATGTTCTCTGTTGCGAGGTGTCGGTGTCTGGCATCTTTCTGGTTCTAAGGCTACTCTTCTGAGGAAAGTTGGTCGAAAGCGTCGACAGTTAGGTGAGTGATACTCACTAATATATTATCTTGTTTCCATTTCATATGCATTGCTGTGTGTATATATATGTATATTATGCACTACTACTGCATATATAAGCATGTAACATTTGACTGTGAATGATGAATTGATATTCTGTATTCTGCGCCATACTATGTTTGTGGATGGAGGTTGGGAGGATACAATACCACTTAGGATTATGGGATTGTTATGGCTATGATTTGGGTTATGATGGATTCAAAAGATGAGCTATGACTGATGGATGCTGGTCGGGTCTGCTCATCACCAAGGCCGCTGTCAGTCGGGTCAGGGCTGCGTGGTACAGACCATTAACGGCCAGGCCCTTAGATATAAGAGACAGATTATTTGGATTCAGAGAGCCAGGGTAGGGGGATCGGCTCCCCATATTAAGTACTGAGTATCAGCGTGGTACTGTGGACCACACCCCATCCTTGCTTGATTGGATGATTTGTTTGTCTCTATGACATACTGCATATCATGTGAATTGCAGTCTTTTTGGGGGATACCAGTTTAATATATTAGCTGGTATCATTCACTGAGTCGAACGCTCATTCCTGTTCATCTTGTTGCTTTCAGGTCAGGGAATGAGCTGGTGAAAGAATTGTAATTGAGTAGACTGCCAGTCTCTCTTCGGCAGTAGTTTGTATTGTCGAGTATTCAGAAATGTATATAATAGAAGTACATTTGTAATTGTAACTCTAAAACTCCGCAATGTTACACTTTGTAATTGAGCTTTGTGTATTATTTCAGTTATGTATTTTAAAAAGCTGTAATATTTGGGTTAAGCAGAACCTTTCTGTAATTTATTACTTTCTGGAATATATGGAATAAATGATGTTGGGCCAATTTGATAATTGTGTTATGTTGTGAATCTTTTAGTTCTACTTACCTTATTTGAGCCCATAGCCCTTTTTAGTTGGGCTTTTCAATTGTGTGTTTTGGGCTTTTTGTCTTGTAGTTTGGGTTAGGCTTACTACGAGCACTGGTAGCTACGTGCATTTCCCGTGTCCTAGTGCCGGTCACGTGCCTTCGAGTTGGGGCGTGACAATATATATATATATATATATATATATATATATATATATATATATATATATATATATATATATATATATATATATATATATATATATATATATATATATATATATATATAAGAAATTTTTAAATAAAATTTAACAATTTAATAAAAAAATTATTTTTGTACAAATAAATTTTATAAAATAATTAAAAAATTCAGGTTATTACAACACCCCTATACTCAATCTATACATTTAGTAATTATCTTTTGAATGACAATTTATGTGGTATTTAATAACATCATTTAACACTAAAAATTAAAAAAATTTAAATACTTAATCATTTTATGTTATTTGATAATATATATCTTAAAAGTTCTAATTAAGTAAAAAACCATCTAAAGTAATAGGTGGTGTTTAATAATACCATTTAACACTAAAAATTAAAAAAAATTCAAATATTTAATTATTTTAAATTATTTGATAATACATATCTTAAAAGACGTAATTAAGTTAACTACTTAAGTTGAAAATTTGATCTTAAAATATTTATTGAATATAAGTGATTAAATTTTCAAATAATTTTTTATAATTTAAAAATTATATCACTTGTATTATTCAACAATTAATTTTCAATTTTACCAAATATCACGTTAAAAATTGAATTCTTATTAATAAAAAGAGAATTAAACTCTCTTACTAACTAAACTAAGTAAGCTCTCTTACTAAACTAATTTTTTTGGGGTTACTTTCAATTATATTTAAATTTTGTAATCAAATTGTAGAAACTTGTTTTTAAATCTTTTAATTTTGATATAAATAGTTTGTAATTGAATTAATTTTATATGATATCCAATATATATATATATATATATATATATATATATATATATATATATATATATATATATATATATATATATATATATTTTTTTTAATTTTTTTTTGAGGGTAATTAATATCAAAAATATTAAATTTTAGTATAATTTCTAAATATGATCACTAAACTCTAATATCTTGCAAGTGAATACATAAATCTTTTTTTTTTTTTCCAGTAAGACGATCAACTGAGAGTTTTCAGCCAAACTCTAATGGAGTGGGTGATGTGCCATCTGACTTATCATACCACATTGAGTCTCTATCAGATGAATTTTAGTGACTATATTAGAAAATTCTCCAAAATTTAGTATTAAAAGAATATTAGAGAAAACAATTAAAAGAATATTTTTTAATAAATAAAAATTAAAAAAATATTTTGAATAAAAAATAATTAAAAATATCAAAAGGCAAAAAATATAATGTCTCTAAAAATTACTAAACTTTAACAATTTTTCTAATATGATCACTAAAATTCATATGAGATGAATTTAACGTTATATACTGAGTTAGATAGTTAGAATGATGTAGAATATCACTCTTTCTAACTAAAAATTTTCAAGGGTTTCTGATTAAAAAAAAAATAAAAGTTTAACTATTCGTCTACAAGAAATCAAACTTGAATGGTCATATTAGAAATATCCTAAAATTTAGTGATTTTGTGTTAATTAACCATTATTTTGATTATTAGGATTGTTAGTGTAAAAAAATTAATAAAAATTTTAAGATTAAACCTGTAAAATTCACATGTGACATGAGAATTGAATAGCCATGATGGGAGGTTCCCCGGAAAATTCAGGTTCATCATAAATTTGGCCCACGATGTCGAGTTCTTTTTTAGTCTTGAAATAATGCAATAGTTCTAAAACACATGTTATGTTTCTGTCTTCTCCTTTTCAAAACCTTAGAATTAATAATTAATAATTATTCTTTTTAAAGGAATAATTAATAGTTATTACTATTGGCCTACAAATGACAAAAGAAGCTTCTTAACCAACAAAAAGAGCTTAGGGATTGTTTGCTGCCATGGATTTTAATAACAGATTTTATAAAATTTACAAATTGTAACTTTGGTTATTTATTTAGTTTAAAAAATCGAGTTATATTTCATAAATTTATTTAAATTTATCATGCTTTAAACCCTTTGTTTTTTTGAGAGTTTTAAAACTAAAAAGAAAAACGGATTTTAGTCAATCCATAAATTTGAGTAAATTGTGAATTATACTAAAAAAATTATATTTCAAAATTATTCATACTAACATTTTAACATTTTAAAACTAATATTTATCTTAAAACTAAAATTATACTCTCTTTGTTCTGAAAAAAGTGGACAATAATTAAAAATTATTATTTTTAAGATAATAATAATTTTGTTATAAATTACTAAAAAGATCCATAGTAATTACAGTATAAATTTAAGAAATATTTTTCATACTTAGAAAATATAAGAGTAAATTAGTTATTTTACCATTTTTTTATTGGATTACTAAATGGTCACTTATTTATGAATAAACTTAAACTTATTTTTTAATAATCATTTTTTTCAGAATGAATCTGTAAAAATTGTTCAAGGTAGATATGAGATGTACTCATAAAATTTATAGAATTATAATTATTTATCCAAACATGAGTATTATGAATTTCAATTTTAAATTCTAAAGTTTTATTTTTGTAAACAAATATAATATGCATTAAAATTCCATAATTTTATATTTCATGATTTTTTGATTCTGTGAATTTAAATAATTCTATAAATTTAAAATTTATCATACGAATCGAAACCTTAATTATAAAGAAGTGTAATTAGTATTGACCTAATAATGATCACCAAAGCCCAGAAAGATAAAACAAAATCAATACCCAAAAGGTTGGGATTGGAGGGTGAGTAATTACATAAGAAAGGATCTTCTATATGAGACAAGCAGTTGGCTTTAGCTGACCCAATCTTAATCTTGTCTACGCCAACAGAATGAGTATAATGGAGTATCAATTTGTTCTTTTTTTTTTTTTTTGCCTTCCATGGTGCCTGATATTTTACGCATTTTAGGAATCAATCTTTATCAAAACTAAGTTGAAAAACTTAGCTACTAGCTGCCCACACTTTCACATGATGTGTTCTATTCCATCCGTAAATGTCTCCCTTTTATGCTAATCTCCACGACAATAAGTATTCCTTCTGTATTTAAATAAATATCGTTTAAGATCTTTGTACAAGAATTAAAAATATATTAAATAATCATTAAATAAACAGTATTACTCTTAAATTTCAAAAATAATTTTTATTATTATTCTATTAATAATCAAAGCATTATTTCTACGTGTGACTAGAGAGCCTTGGAAATGTGTAGAACATAGAAGGTTTTATTGAATGAACAAAAATTCTAACTAATGTGGAAAGAATAAATAAGGGTATAATTTAATAAAAAAATTAATGTACATTAAGAAAAGGAGTAGATGGAGAAGTAAATTAGTAATTAATTGTTAACTAGTGGTAGTGTTGCGCCTTGTGCGAATTTTGATTTTTTTTTTGTACTTTATGTTTTTTAAAATATTTTGAAGTACTTGAATTATTATTTTTTATTAAATTTAATTTTTTTATAATTTTGAATGTTAATGTAAAAAAATAATCAATTAAAAAACTAAAATAGAGATTATATATATTGATTTTTATAAATTTTTAATTGATACCTCTAAAAATAAAATGACTTGGATTAATAATGTGACTTTATATAAATTTAATTTTTTATGAGGTGATTATATATATATATATATAATTTAATTGAAATTTTGCACTTACAATATTATAATGTTAGAAGCGATTTAAATACCATTAAATTTGATAAAATTTTTAATGTATTAAAAATAAAAGAGCAGTGTAGCAATTTTTCTATCTTGATCCGTATTATTTTAAGTAAAAATTGTGTTTAGATATTGTGTTGATATTTTGAATGCATAATTTTTTTTTTTTATGATATCTATATTATTTTTGTTCATCCAAAATTACATAAGGTTGCATTTAGTTAGCAACTGAAAAAAGAATAGAATTGGACTAATTTTTTAGTCTCGTGTTTAGTTGCTTAAATACTATAAGGACATAAATTTAAATTTTATCACGTCCTACCTTTGCTTTTTAGTCATCCTCGTACAGGAATGACATGGTTTTTCTTTTGTCCGTGGACAAAGTTTTCTCACTCTTTTTTTTGGTACAAAACTATCCCTAATAATACAATATATAAATAAAATAAAAATGTCATTTAGTAATTGTTCTTTTATTTTTTATTTTTGAGTAAGTCTTTTATAAATTTTTTTTCACATCCATTTATTAGCCTCACTGCACACTCTGATAAAATATTGGCCGAATTTTACCATTCCAAGTGCTCAATAAAAATTATTTTATATCCTCGCAAATTAGTTTTTATTTATTAATTAGCGTACACAAATATTTAATATTAAACACATTAGAAAACTAATTTTTTTTTCAAACTTAGCATAATAATAATAATAATAATATTATTATTATTATTATTATTACTATTATTATTATTATTATTATTATTATTTACTAATTATTTTAAATAAAATAAACATAGATAAAATAAAGGACATCAAGGTTATTTTGTATTTGATTTTAACTTTTGTCTGTCATGTCCATTTCACAAATTAATTACTTAATCTTCACGTACTTTTATAGCTTAGAGATATGGCTTTCTTGTAGATGAAAATGGTTTTTTTTTTTTTTTTTTTGCCAAAGGATGAAAATGCTACTTAGAGTATATAACCTCTTATATCACATTATATATGGTAATTATTAATTGATTTATTCGCCTAAAATACTTTAAATTTTTTATTTTTTTATAATTATATCTCATCTTTTGAAAATAGTCTATAATATCTCAAATTTTTAAAATTATCTAATAATTATACTTTTTGATCAAAATTGCTATTTTGATATTTTTCACTCTTTTATTGACATCTGACAGGAATTAAAAATATAAATGGTATTACTATTTAGTCAATTGTATTTATTTTAATTAATAATTTAATTTTTTTTTGAAAAACTAATTAAATAATTATATATTTATTTTTTAACAATATAGTCATTTGTTATTCAAAATAATTTTTAACAATGACATATTTAATAGTAAAAGTATTAAAATACCCTTGATTATAAGAAAAAACTCAAATTGATTAGTGATTTTTTTCAATTTGTTTAATTAGATATAAAATTAATTTTGGTAAATAATTAAGATTATATATATATATATATATATATATATATATATATATATATATATATATATATATATATATATATATATATATATATATATATATATATATATATATATATATATATATATATATATATATATATATAGTTTTTAGTTTAATGGAACTTAATTTATAAAAAAACCTAAAAATATTTATATATTATAATAATATAAAAAATTATATTTCAAGTAAAATAATTATATATGCATTTCAAAATAATTACAGTGAAAGTTTATATATTTTTTTTGAGAGTGTAGAATTTTTATATTATTTAGAATAGATTTTTTTATTATTTAAAATATATGGAATAATTTTTTTTAGAAAAGTTAGGTGAAAATTTTGAAAAATAATATTTAATTTGAGTTTTTGTTCAAAAAGAAAAATTAAAAAATGAGAGATGATAATATTTAGGTTTTATAACAGCAGAATATGTACAAAAGTATATATTTTGGTTTTTTTTTATTCACTTATCAAAAATTTTAGTTATTTTAAACATACTGACTATTTTGTTAATAAAGAAAAATGTGAGAGACCATTTAATTTGTTTCTTAAAAAGAAGGAATGAACTTATTAATTAGACTAAATAAAAATGTATCCTTTATATTTTTAATTCATGTTATATGCCATTAGAAGAGAAAAAAAAAATAAAAGAGGAATTTTGATTAAGAGCATCGACAATGGATTATACTATTGGAGGATAATAAAACATACCACATCATCACCTCATTATCTCCTCTTCTATTGCACTCACCGGCATAATATATTACACTCTAAAAAGTATAATAATATGGACTCATAATCAAATCACACGTTACTTTGAGCTGCTTTTTTTCTCTCTCTTTTTTTAAATGACCGTTAACTGTCATATCTAACTTTAAGGGGAGATCACATGGACAGTTGCCTAAGGCCTCCTCAATAATGAGGCCTCATATTTTTTAAAAAATTGATATAGATTTAATTTTTTTATTTATATAAAATTACTTTTAGTAGTTGAGAAATGTTCTCATTTGTTGTTTAAATTAAATTATAAATGCACCGAGCTTGAGCTTGTCTTACGAAACATTTTATTTGAGAGGCCAAATACTTACCCATTTGTGCCTAATTTTGCCAATTGTCATGATAAGGCCAGACAAATTTCGTAAAAGAAATGAAATTTATTTCATGTATAAATAAGATAAAATTTTATGAATTAAAAAAAAAAAAAGATATACTATATTTGTTTGTAAATAAATTTCAAAGGTCTTTTCTCTTTCTCCACTCTCAAACTTTCAAGCCAAAAGAGTGTTAACTTTTTCTTTTTAGATTTAGTTATGTATTATTTAATTTCATTTGTTGTATCAAGTATGATTTATGATTATGAATTGTAGGTGGTGTTGTATTGAGATTCTAGGAGGTTTTTCCACATAGCATTGAGAAACTTAAATTTCTCTCGGATATACTTTGAACAACTTATTGACTTGAGTAAACTGCATCTTAATATTATGTTTTTCCTATTTTATCATTATTAATAATATTGACTCTTATTGCAAAAAAAAAAAAAAAAAAGGGCTGGAGTTAATTTATTAGATTTTGAAGCTAATTTATTTGTATTTAAGAATTAATTATTATATTGTATTTGAAATTTATTGTTAATTGGATTTCAGATTTATTAAAAAATATTTATATAAAAAGATAAGAGATTAAGCCTTATTTTTAAAAATTGTCTAGGATCTTCAAAATACTAGAACTGGTCCTATTAACCATGTTATTATACAGGTGGTGTGTGTAATGAGCATTATACTTCCACAATGACATGCATGTAATGGAGTGAGATAATAGACCTCATTACACTCTCCCATTATCCCTTGTCTTAAAGGGTATAATTGTGAAAAATTTTAGAAATTTGTGGTGTAATAATCTATTTTCAAAAGATATGATAAAAGCAAAAAAATTAAAATATTTTTGACCAGTAAAGCAGATTAATTTTATTAAAACAATAAAGTATAACTAATATTTATTAAGTCTATGCTATTTCCACTAACAACCATCACAAATGAATTGTAATAAGTTATCAAATAACAATTATACTTATGTTCAAATTAAATACGTATATATGGCTATGTTAAACTTAAGAGTACATATGCTTCCAAGAACATCTTCTAGGTCCTCAAAATTGTTATTGACAGAAATACTTTGACCAAAAGGTGTATAAAAATTGAACAATTGACCAAAAAATCAGTATATTTTCTTGTTCTTTTTAAAAAATAATAAAAAAAATAGTGATGACCAATCAGAAACCACATTTCAACATCAATTAATACTATAATTAAAAAAAAAAGATTATTGGTAAAAAGGAGAAGATAATTGTGATTTTGAAAATTGGCACTATCCAAAACATGACAATTGACAAGGAATTTTTTTTTTAAAAGAAAAAATTAAATTAAATTAAAAAAAAAATTAAATTGCTAAGTGGAAGAGTAGGTCATTGGCCATATGATTAAGTGGGTGAACTAATCTAGTTAATGAGACTTTAGAAGATTTTAGAGATTAGCTTAAGTTAAATCCCACAAATCCAAAACCAAAACTCAAAACTCACCAACCACACCAAAGTCATTTCAGTTAGAGGAGTGCGTTTAACTGAATTCTCTTACGTCCTTTTTTGGTGTCTAAAAGATACGCCTATTGTGTCATTTTCTTAACTAATAATTTTGATTTTGTGTAAGAGACTTTGCAATAAAGAGTTGTCAAGATACCCTGATGTTTATATTCTTAATTATCAGTTATAAATTTAATATAAATCGATATTTATTAGAGATAATAATTTTTTATTTCATTTGCAAATATAATTTGAATTTGCTCATATTGATTATTTGGAATGATCTAAATTGATTTAATTTGGCTTAATTTTGCAATTCATTGACCTATTTGATTCTATTTGAATTATAATTTGTTTGACCAAAATAAATTAATAAAAAATATATATTTTAAAAGTTCTAAAGTTAATTTTTTTAAAAACTAATAAAAAAAATACAACCTATTACAATTTGATCCTCAATTTATAAAATTCACCAAAATTTAATCTAAATTCTTCTATGGAAACAATCAAGTAAATAATCTGACATGATTTTGAAATAATTGAGCCAAACTCGTATGATCTACGTATGTTCATGGACCAACTTTAAATTTATAAAATATTAAAATTTTCAAAATTTTCAAAATTTCTTTATAAATTACAGTATGTAATTTGATACATGAATATGATTAATCTGATCTGATATGATTGGAACTCCTATTATATACTATAAATAAATATAGTCAGAATATAGCCCTGAAAGATTCCAACATCTAATTTACAAACCTTAATTAAATTTATGGATTTGAGTTGTTACACTTGTAAGTAATGGGAACTTTAGTTTTTGACATTGTATTATTGAGTTCTTCATTAAACACTGATGTATATCATCATCAACAATAATAATAATAAAAGAACTAATGAGCTAAATTAAGAGTGATGTAACGTAGCTAATTGAGATTTGAGAAAGACAAAAGAAGATTATGAAAGTCTGACTACACTGTCCACTTTCTCGTTAACTGGATTTGGTAGACCATATTCAAGGTGGTGCGCCTAATATGTGCTAATTTAATTATTAATTAATGCGGTTTGGTTAAATTTTTCTTATCTTGGGATGTCATCATCAAGTATTTTGTTATTTATTTTGTATTTTTATCTAAACTAATTTTTTTAATGAGTTTGAAAGTATATCATGTATTTAGGTATTATTATATTTTTTAGAAAGTAATTATGTGTTTAGTTTGTATATAATTTTTTGAGAAGTAATTTTTTTTTATTACTTAATAGTAAAAAAAAATAATATATCACTCCATTTATTTAATCCTATTTAATGGAGTATATATATATATATATATATATATATATATATATATATCAGTTTATATATATTTTAACTAAAGAAA
Organism: Reutealis trisperma; assembly: GCA_947687605.1. Taxonomy (NCBI): domain Eukaryota; kingdom Viridiplantae; phylum Streptophyta; class Magnoliopsida; order Malpighiales; family Euphorbiaceae; genus Reutealis; species Reutealis trisperma. The sequence goes on along the minus strand of CANTUT010000175.1, from coordinate 3,648,649 downwards.
TCCAACTTCTTTAACTCCTCTAAAAAAGTATGTTTTTCCTAAATTTCGGAAATAGACATCATATTTTCCAGAATTTTTTTTAATAATGACTATTAAATAAATCAAAAATTTTCACTTCTGGAGAAATTCTACTTCTTCAGTTTACTTATCCTATACTAAACAATATGTTAATTTATATATTTAAAAATTATATTTAGAATTTAATTTTACAAATTAAATCCTAATGAATAAAATACGAAACAAATTCCATTATCAACTAAGCTAAAAAGTAATATAACATTTAGTATGATGTAATACAATGAATTATATAATAAAATGAAAAATATAATGTAATAAAAATGTAACGTAAAATAATATAATAAGTATTACATTACTTTGTTTAGAAACATAAATACAATAATCATGAAATATATATAATGATTAAAACAATTGATTATTTTATAATTATCAAAATAAGATAAAGATTTTTTAAATTATGTTTATTTAAATTAATTAATTATATTGAAATTAATATGATAAAAAGAAAGAATAAGTAATAATTATGTAGTAAAAAGCAAAACCGGTAACTAAAAAAATTCTTGCTGTAAAAAAATTAGGCCATTAAAAAATCGTTGTAAAAAAATCATCAAATTCTTTTTAAATGATAAGATCGAAAACAATTCATAAAAAATTATTGTAAAAAAAATTAACAAAACAGTTCAAAAAAAGAAAATAGGCTGTACAAAAAAAATATTTATTATAAAAAAGAAAAATATTATTTAAAAAATTACTGCAACAAAAAAAATAAAAAAATTATTAAAAAAAGTAAAAAATAATAAATAAAAAATGTAATGGGCGGTATATATCTTTTAGATATAATGGTTAGTACATTTTTTAAAACATTAAAGATTAATGATATAATGTCCGTTACATTTCATTTAAAATTTTTTACAGTCAAATAAAATAATCTAACATGTAATATAATTCTTATTTTATTATATTATTATTTATGGCCTACTAAACATTATTTAAAATACAGTGTTATGTTATTTAAATGTTGCTGCGTGTATTTGCAACATTTTTGGAATATTTGTGGAGCAAGTGCTGGTGATAAAATCTTAGGTCATAGATTCATATGTATGAAAGCGATGACTGAACCAATCCAATTAAAAGAAAGATTCATTTTAGGCCTTACTTACATACATTAAGATCGAGATATTGTTATACACTGAGGTATAATTTAATAATAAATATATATTTATTTTAGCAATAGATTTAGAATAGATTTCTCTCATTAAAAAAAATCTTAGATATTTTTTTTAATTTAATTTTTAAGTGACTAATATTTATTGAAAGACAAACTTGAAATTTCACATTTCAGTTTTGCATACTCAGTGTTAAGTTAAAGCACATTGACTGGCGGTAGCCCTAGTTTGTGGGTCCAATTTGAGCCCGCTTTTAAAATAGTAAAATTTGAACATTTGTAGTTTTATAAAAGTTCAATTGGTTTGGTGGATTATTAATAAAAATAATTAATATTTTATATATTTTATTATCATATTGAACCATGTGTATATTTTATTATTCTTATTAATATAATAGACTTCTAATTAATATGAAAAAAATATAATGTGCATTCTTTTATTGTTAATTTTACTTTGATTGGAATTCAAATTCTAAACCTAACAACTTTATAAATCATATATTTTCAATACTCATTGATTCATTGTTGTTGTTGGTAAGTACATAAAAATATATCATTATGCCAATTTATAAATTTAATTAAGTTTAATTTTTGTGCCCGATAAGAGCATTTATTATTGAGAATAAGATATTTTGAGTTCAAGTTCTCTTCTTAGTATTAATTGAGATCTTATTTTTATGACGAGTATAAGGAGACGGCTATTTTGATTGTGTAACTCACGGCCTAATAAGTCATCTTATATATTAAAAAAAAAAAAAACAGCATCCAGTAATAAGGCTCTCATCTTGGCTTTAGTTTGGAATTAAAAAAGAACTACTATTATCTTAATATTCTTGGGAAACCATCTGCATTAATTTAATTATGCTTGCAAGTCCAATAATCGGATTTTAAGCTAAAACTCATGTGTCACTAATCACTATGACAGAAACTTTCTTATATGTTCCTTTCTTGTAGTAGAGACAACCATTAGAAAACAACTCCTCCAAATCTCCAAATAATATACATATTTCTTCACCCACAAGAAGGGAAAAAATCTGAACATATCTATTTGATCTTGCAATTTTTTTTCTCTTTTTATGTAAAAATTATATTTTTCAAAAAAAAAAAAAAATCTTAATTTTCTATGTTAGAAAATAACATTTAATTTTCTAAGTTACAAGCTCAATATTTTACTCCCAAGCTATTTCTACTAGAAAAGCAAACGTTGAAAATTTTCATTTGATTAGTGAAAAAGGGTTTTACAAGAAACAATTAAAAAAAAAAAATTGGTTAAGCAATTGGGATTCTTCCATTTGTAGATAAACCGTTAATGATCAATCCAAGCAAAAGAGCCCTTGCTTGTTGGCATAAGATTATGCTGTTGCTGTTGCTGTTGCTTATTAATGAAGGGTAGTTAATGATCAATTATTTAATTGTAAAGAATTTGGTAGGCTAGATAATTCTTAAACCATATTTGATGCAATTGAGAAACCAATTGTAAGTTGTGACACAAGAATAGGACATGCATGCATTGCCTATGCCCTAGTTTCTGTTATAGTGTTTTTTTCAATCAAGAACCCTAAATTTCTTTTGGTAACCTATCCTTTTCTTGCAATTTTATTAATTAATTATCAAAACCATATATTTTACCCTAATGATTATTGTTGATTGATTAATTCTAGGTTCCATATGAAGTGTACTCAAAATTGTGGTTCTTAATTGTACTAATAAATTAAATAAAGATTTGAGCAGTACACAATCTTGATATATATATACGAAAAAAAATAACAAAATAATTGTAATAATAATAGAAAAAATGCATAACTGATATTTACTATAATTTATTTCTCATTTTTGTAATTATAAATTATATTATATGTAATTTTTTTTACAATATACGAAGAAATGAATCAACTGATAGCCTCAAAGTAATAAAAAAAATGATTAAGAAATGAGTATTTGCAAATCATGTTTTATTGGGTAGATTTGTAAGCAAATAGAAAGTGGTAAAAAGGGTATAGGAATAACTAAATTAAGAGAAAATAATAAAAAAGAAAAAAAAGAGATGCCCATTTACCCAACAAAAATGAAATCTAACAACTGAAAAATACTAAGGAACAAATTGAGAAATAAAAATTTTTCAAAAGTTAATTTCAAAAATCAAAATCCCATATTTAATATCCAAAAGCTTGATAAAATAGCAACTTATCACTTTACACAAAGTTTCTCTTATAATCAAAACCATATAATAATAAGATTTATACTTCATACCTCAATCAAAGGCTCAAGATCTCAAAAAGGTTTATACTGCTTGCATGCAGTTCAGTTACCCATTTATTTAAATAGAATCATACAATTTAAATAATTTTTAATTCTTTTAAGTATATTTATACATATTAGTCAATTTCTACCTTTTCATATGATGTTTTTTGTTCATAAAAAAAATTTGGAAATAGGGTAAGTAGTAAGTAAACAATTATTTTTTTTGAAAATAAAATTTGAAAGCATGTTGTTAAAAAATATATGTACATACATTTCAACTATAATACCAAAAAATAGAAGGTTTGTAAAATAGTGCAATAATGCTCCGCAAAAAAGGCCCAGACAACAAAGTTAGTAGCCAACTGACAGTCTGAGTTTCAAGCCCAAAAAAAAATGAAATGGAGAATATAAATTCGTATTTATATGATTTATTTACTGCTCTTACAAGCAAGCGCTTGTAGCTCAGTGGATAGAGCGTCTGTTTCCTAAGCAGAAGGTCGAAGGTTCGACCCCTTCCTGGCGCGATATTTTTATTTATTTATCAATTATTTTACGCTGTACCGTCACACATACAATTATTTATTTATTTATTTATATTTATCAATTTTTTTTTTACCGGTGTACCGTCGCACACTCAATCAAAACTCAAAAGTCGACCCTTTTGATTTTCGTTCGCTCTGAGAAAAATGTCTCTCCTCGGTGACGATGGCCGCGGCTTTGAGCTAGCCCGGAAGCTGGAGACTCTCGGCGTATGGCGGACTTGGCTTGGCGACTCGCTCTACTCCACTTTCGTTCATTTCCTCTCATCTCCCTCTTCCTGGGATTCCTTCTTGCGGGCTGACGAGCCCAAATCCAAGCCCCAGATCCACCTCCAGCTCCGGGTCCGTGCTCTCTTGTTCGACAAAGCTAGCGTCTCTCTCTTTCTCTCTTCCAATAAACCGGCCACTTACTCTTCTTCCATTGCCATTTCCAAGCTCAATCCATATTGTAAGTCTTCAAAGTCAAGTCTCCGTGTAGTGATAATTGGTTTCAAACTGCAATTTCTTTATTTATATATAAATATATAATCTATAAATATATATATTTTTGGATTTTCAGATTTACAGTTACATGGTGATGACGTGTACTTCACACTAGAGGACGGCGATCAACGGCGAGAAGGTGGTGGTGGTGGTCCGAATGCGGGGCCGTCGAAGGTATGATAAACTAATCACACTCTTAATTCCTTTGTTTTTTTTTCTTTAATTATATTATTAAGTTCTAATAATAAATTAGTGTTGAACGATACGCATAAATTTTTTTTTTATTTTTTTTTATGGCAATTAATGTTTAATGCATTTGCTGCTATGTGTCAAATGCAGTCATTGCAACTTTTGATGCTTAACAGTATTTGGTTATAAATGGGTACTTTGGTGTTTATGTCATTGACTATGTTTGCAGAGCCATTCTAAATCTGCCTTTAGTAGTGGGTCAAGATATGGTGATTCTGAAATGGATAGTGTACCTCAGCGATTTAGGAATGAAGAGTTTCCTGAAACATGGTACAATCAGTTTATAGAAAAGCATAAAGTCAATAGACCATACAGGCTGTCATTTGGGGACAGGGAGTTGGACAAACGCTCGCCTGAGGAAATGTCTACTTATCTTAGACTTCTTGATAAACATAAGAGAAGACGTGTTGCGTTTACACCGAGTATGCATCCCAGTTCTGTTTTAGATGGTTGTAATTCCATTGATGATGATATATCTTTTTTCCCGGAAACAATGTTTATGTTAAATTGTGTACCTGATAGTGCACTTCCACTGATAAATAGAAAGCAAGACAATGAGAAAATTGAGTTCCATGGAGTACTTGATTCCTTACCTCAGACCAGGAGCCCTGTTGTGATAGAGAGACTTGGTATTAGTGTGGAACAGGGAGGAAGTTTGCATCGTACAAAAAATGGGTCCAAACTTCTTGGTCAAGAGCAAGCATCACAGCTGTCTCAAAAGGTAGTGGCCCGTATGTTGGCACGAGTGGGGTTTGACAGTGCAACAGAAGTTCCAGTGGAAGTGTTATCTCAATTGCTCAGTTGTCATATTTGTAAACTGGGCCGTATTTTGAAAGTTTTTGCTGATAGTTATCGAAAACAATGTTCGGCAATTGACCTACTTAAGATGTTTCTTCAAACATTGGGATACAGGTGAGTTCAAAATTCTACTTATCATGTTTGTTTGAGTTCTTTTTTTTTTTTTTTTTTTCTTTGCTTCATTTTTAAAGAAAAAAAAGAAATTACGAATTTTTTCGTGGATGTTGTTGCTATGTGGTGCATCATTCTTGAGCTTGAACTCTATTTCAAGCTTGAACTCTATGATTGTCAATGAAGTGAATGAAACTATTATTTCTCGAGTTTCTGCTTTAAGTTGTTTGTGAGATTCACTTAATCATGATGTTGTAATCCATGTATGTTTTATTTTTTGCAAATTGCCAATGACTTGTGTGCTGTAGCCTTTGTTGCAATGTGTATGGAAAAGGTTAGATGTTTATGAAAGTAAGTGGAAGAAAGTAATAAATTGTACTAGCCTAATAGTTCAATTGTGGACTGTTTCATTGTTATAGTTGCCTTCATATGATGCTTTCCTTTGCCCATCATTACATATTATTTTGTTTACCTTTTATTGAATGGTGAGTATGCAGCTGGCATGCACATCTACCAATGAGTCATATGCTGTTGAACAACTAATGCCAACAGATAAAATGATTCAAGCTGAACCACAAAGGATAGTCAAGTTGGTCTATAATCATTAAGTGCTCAATTTAGTAGCATGAACTGAAATAAGCTTGGTTGGGAAATTCATTTGCCTGAAAATCCAAATTGCAAATGGACTTTATACAATGACATAATGCCAATTATTTGTGTCTTTGTCAGACTCACGGCCTATGATCATAAAGCCATGACTGAGCCATTATTTAATGGTCAATGGGGTTCATGAATAAGTAGTATATTCAATCACAACTTTGTTTTTGTTTTCACATAATTGTTGATAAAGCCGAAGCACCTAACTATTAGAGTAAAAAATCAGTGCATCTATTGGAGTTCACTGTAAAATCCTAAATTATTTTGTTCTGGGTGGTTTTATGCGGACAATGCAGGTAATTTTATCATTTCATGGCTGAACAAGTCTTAGATTAATTTGTTCTTCAGTTCAATTGTTCCTTTCTCTGAATCGGATTGTACCTTATTGTGTGAGCTTGTTAGCACATTTCTGTGCATCCAACATGTTTCTGTTTTTCTTGCAGTGATCTTGGCATTCTGATGGAGCTAGTTAAGGATGGCACTAGGAATATTGTGCAACCAACTCAGCAACAAATTCATGGAATCCAATCACAGTTGCAACCTCAGCACCAGAGCGCTCTTCGGCTGCCACAGCAAGTATGTGACCTAAATTGTTTTCTTTATTCTGAGTCCCACTTTACCTCTTTGTCTTATATCTGTAATTTGTGGTTTGAGATTTTGATCGATTCCAAATAAAATAACTTGTTCAAATTCTCCTTCTGGTGTGAATAAGTAATGTCCAGCTATTTTAGCTTGTTAGAAGATATGGTGTTCCTCTATTCAATAAATTCTGTTCCAGACAGCTCCATTTCCCCCCTCGAGCAAAGAAAACCTTTATCCCTGGTTGTCATTGAAAAAGGCATGCTGTTGCCTTTTGGTTAGTGATTTCCTAGCATTCTTTGTAATTGCATTTTCTCAATTGACTAGCTGTTCTTCATGATGCTTCTGTGGCTTTTATAGTTCCAACAGCATAACAGATTCTCACCTTGCATTAAACTAGCATTTTAAGGTGGTTGTTTAGATGATTTGTCTCTGAATCAAGCTTTAATCAGGATTTGGGTATTGTTTGAAGGACTGTAAATAGGATGTGGATGCCTCCATTGTTTAGATAGCCCTTGGATCCGAGTTATGCTTTGAATATTATGGGAATTTCTATATTAAATTGTATGATCTTTTGTGAAGGTACAGATCCCAAGGCAAGTGCATCCACAGATGCGGCAGATGGTTCGTCCCCAAACTTTGACTTTTCAGCAGCAGCAGCAGTTGGAGAGAATGCGTGCACGTCAACAATCTGCTCATCGCCCTGCAATTGATATGGATAAGGACAGACCATTGGTGCAAGTGAAGATTGAGAACCCATCAGAATTGCCAATGGATGGAAATACCTTCAATCCCATCCACTCCAGACATCCACAAATGCAGATCCGGCAGCAACAACTTGCTGCAATGTCAAATCTCCAAGCTCAATCTAGCAATCAGTTTAGGAAGTTGGCTTCCATGCAAGTTCCTCAGATGCAGGCGCCGTAAGCAAAAATCATGAAATTGAATTTACTTGGCTAATTAGACGTACTTGCTGAATTTCTAAAATGCACGTGTTCTTGCAGGAATATGGGCATCGTCAGGGCTCCGCCAGTGAAGGTTGAAGGTTTTCAGGAATTAATGGGCGGAGATGCTTCTTTAAAACATGACTCCGAGGAAAACAAGCTGACTTCTCCATCAAGTAAATAGTACTTGTACCTAGACTTTTCGCCACATTTGTTTGAGCCTTTTGTTGTTTAAAAGAAATGCGTAACTTGTATATATGCTAATTTATACTTTCCCATGTTGCATACATAGCTTTTAAAACCGGAGAAAATTCTTCCAAGGCAATTTTGTTCGAAGGCTCAGTTTGGCAAAAAGCTGATTTTGAGCAAAGCACAAGGAAGATTATCTCATGAGCCAATGGATCATAGCTACTTGTGCTTAGGTCTTACGGATTTAAGATTAATTTTGGACAAAACTTCAAACATTAACTGTCTAAAATCAATTTTAGGTCTATAAGAGTTAATGACAAGCAGCTATTATTTATCGCTATATGAGACTTCTCTATTATTTTGAGCCCGAAATCAGCTTTTTGTAAAAACAATGACAAATTGATTGGTTCAAAATTTATATAATTTCATCAAAATTTTTAATTGGGTCAACTTAACCAATGGTGAGTGATTGAGTTAAGAGATACTACGCAAATTTCACATAATTGTTAAAGTGGCGTTTGAAAATAGTTGGAGGCAGAATGGTTATGGTAGGATTGGACAAGACTTACAAATTTAACTTATTTAATATTAAGCGCTTTTTTATAGATACAGGATTAGATAAAAGTTACTTTTTATTGTCTCATTTTTTTTGCAGTGTTTTTATTTTATGAAAGACTCGTTTATTTAGTTTTTAGAATTTAATTAATATGAAATTTATTTTCAAATTACTTCAATTGATATAAAATATCAATTGCACTAAATTTGTTTTTGAATTATTTCTTTTTTGAGCTTTTAGAACTTACTTATTCCGACTATCTAAATATAAAACAAGATAAATATTTATTTAATATATTCAGTCTTATTTTGTTTTGTCATGTTTCATGTTGTTTTGTCTATACAACTATAGCGTAAATGATAACAAGATTAACGATTGTGGTAATCAATTCATTCCATATATATATATATATTCAACTTTGAATGGAAGCAGAATTTAAATTGTACAATCTTGAAAATATTCAATATCATTTAATTAAAAGTACACTAATATGAGTTTGATGTATATGCTGACAATGGGTAAGTATTTATTTGGCAAAAAAAAAAAGGTAGGTGTTTCCTGTGAATATATAATTATATAGAGTCTCATCTATATCATGAAATCATTGTCCTTGGCCTCGCTTAGCCATTTAATCATTGATTATTCACCCACTCCATCGTATGGGCCATGGCATACTCTTCTACTTAACAATTTTCTTCTTTTTTTACCATTAACCGTTTTTTAATTATATTATTAATTGATTTTTTTTATCACCATTATCAATTATATTATTAATTGATGTTGAAAAGTGGTTTATGGTAGGTCACTATTTTTTTTTTAATATAATTAAAAGAATAAGAAAAAAGCTGACACTGTTTCAATTGTTCGATATCCATACACAGTTTGGTCAAAATATTTCATGCGTCAATAACAACTTATTAGAGGACTAAGAAGCCATTCTTGAAGGGATCGTATAGTAATTGACTTAAAATTTATACACTCCTAAGTTTAACACATCAATAATTATATATTTGATTTCATCATAAGTAAAATTGTAATTAAATTACAATCCATTTCTGATGGTAGGTAGTGGTTAATGAATGTTAATTGTTTGATAAAATTTTATTATCTGTTTTTATACATTAAATGAAATTCTCTCCCTTTCCCTCTTCTCTTCCCATTACAATAATTTCCCTTTACGAAAGGACAAAACACATAGAGATGGACTGTCACTGTACGAGGGAGAAGCTGCAAGCAGGAGAGTTGGAGACTACACATGTGAATACCTCTGAGCAAATAAAAGATGTCTTTACCAAAGCCCTGCGTCCAGGACAATTCAACTTCTTGGTTAGCAAGATGAAAACGTGCGATATCTATATTCATCTTGAGGGGATGTGTAAAGAAGCCTCAACTCAGTGAAGTGTAGTCACTAACACAGGGAATCAAAGCTTACAAAGTCAGTCCCATTAGCGAGCAAATTAGTTATTTAAAATAACAAACTTAGTTTCTTCTTAGCTGAGCTGGCATGTAATTAATGTGCGTTTAATAAACTGTAATGAGATGTAATATAATGAAATCAAATGAATTTTTAATATAAATTTATATTAAAAATTTATTTAATTATATTATATTATATTATATCTTATTATGGTAATTTATATTAAAAATTCATTTGATTACGTTACATTATATCTTATTATGATTTATTAAATACACTTTAAGTTCACTGTATATAATTAATTTTTAGTTCTAATAATGATTGATTCATTCCATTTCATTTGCTGTATTCTCATTTATTTTATCACAAATTATTTAGTATACATACAGCTGCTTACCTTTATTTTAGCTGCCCTGCATTTGGAGAAGAAGATTATTGCAGAGATGTTACAGATTATACAGAAAAAACCCAAATGGGTATCATTTCCTTCTTCAATTTCATTTAGATGTTTTGAAGCTTTAAGGGTTTTACTTTCAATTTGTGGTAATGAAATCGAATTAATCGGTTTATTATCATTTCGTGAAGCTCTCAGACGTTGTGACTTATAGCAGTAAGAATCTTCGTCGAATTTGACTTACATATACACGCACACCCCATATTTTAAAAAAATAGATAATTTGATTTTATCCCAATTATATTATTTCGGATGAGCCATAATTAATACTTTATTATATATAGTCAACCACTTAATTTAATTAAAATCTTAAATTTGATTTGCTCCTAATTTATAATACTACTCTTTTATATTTATGAAAAAATCTATTAGACTTGCATAAATGGAGTAGTAAATACGTGATTTATCTTATATTAAATTTAATCATAAGTGAGATAGAAATACCATTGGTATGTGTGACTTCCTATACACACAAATTTAATCTATTAGACTTTATTATTTTTGACTTCCTACATAACCAAATAAATCCAAATAATTTAACAACGTTTAATATGTGGATTTTGAATTGCAAACAAAAAGAATTATATACCTCTTTTTGTCAAAAAGTTTAACATGGATCTTGAAGTGAAAATGACTATAATAACATAACACTTTTTTTTTACTTTTTCCAATTAATTACTAAATTATATTTTTAATAATAATAAATTCTTTTATTTAGTGGTAAAATTGAATACGTTTGAAATAAGTATAAGAATTTCACATTACATTAAATTTTTATTAATAGATGCATGTTTCACTGTGAACATATAATTGTTTTGTTTGCTGATAGATACATTTTTGTTTTGTGTTGCAAAATTTTAAGAAAATATATTAATTTAGAAAATAAAAAAAAATTATTTTTTAATATATATATATATATATATATAATTACAATGAATTTTTCGTAAAGCAATTGAAAAATCACAAATTGACAAAAAGGATTAGGGGAAATCATACTTTAGAAAGATCATGAAGATGTTTAAGGCTTTGCTTTGGCATCACATTCACATTCACAGTCATTGTGGAGTTGTGGTGAAAAGGTTTGGCTGTCTGCATATGCGGTAGCTGAGAGTTTTTAGACTTTCAGTTAGTAGCATCATTCTATTATCCAAGTGGGGCAAAGTTCAATCCATTTTTAACGACTTTTCAGTCAAATTTGACATAAATTTTTTTTCTTTTACCCTTTTTATAAGATGGATTTTGATTTCTTATTTTAATTGATAGCTCAGTTAAGATTGTAAGTTTTATTTTTGACATTAAATATATACTTATTCGTATTTAAATTGATCTCATAAAAAAATAAAAAATCATCAGAAGAGTTAAAAAATAACTATTATTTACTCTCAAATATGATCTACATTTTCAAATCAAAATTATTGCCGTAACTATTTATATTTCTGATTAATTTTTATATTATTTTTAAAGAATTATAATATTGTAAGGTATTATAATTTTATATTATTATATTTTACTAATTAATAAAATATTTTGTTTCATTTAAAAAAAATCTCATATTATATATTATTTATCCATAAGACCAATTTTAATATGCTCTTTGTCGCCCGAGTTTCTAATTTATTTTTGGTTTCGAAAAATGAAGATTTGAATTAATTAATCCTTATCATCTAACAACTGTGAAAAACTCTAGATTGGGCTGGATGTTGGAGAAATGTGCACCCATGCACCTGTTTTGTGAATTATTTTAGAGTTTAGGACCACCCTTTTTACAAGTTAGAACAAGCCCTACCATATATGATAAATAATCAATAATCATATATGTTTTTAATCAGTCCTCAAGAGACACCTTTCCTGCCTACCACTCATCATGTGCAATCATTCTATAAATTTAGCCATATCTTGAAGCTATCTATCGAAAAAATGTACCTTTCAGACCCCAATAAAGATTTCCAAATTAATTAAAATCATCTTTATAACCTAAAAAGTTTTCAGATAAATTATTATAAAAAAAAAAAAAAATTCATTATTTCAAGTGAATATATTAAAAATACATATATATTAGATAGACTTAACTAGCAACAGAAAAATTATTGAGTATATCGTTTGCACTTGCATCTGCTGCACTTGGCAACCGTACGTCCTGGGAAATACATTACAACCCCACACATTAATATGAGACATCTCAGCTGCAAAAGAAGTGGTCGAATATTGATTCTATTTGTCTTATATATTACTTAATGTTTATGATAAAGAATCAACTCTGATGGACCCTACATATGCAGAAAACGTAGATTAATTTGCAATTGACCGCAGCATAGATATCGTATACAATTTGAATTCAAATCACGTGAGTCCGTTTGACATTGCGTTTAGAAAAAATATTTTTTAACAATAATTTTTATATTTTTTTGAAAATTATTTTTAAATAAAAATAGATAAATTAATAGTTTTTTCAAAAATAAATTTAAAAAAAGCTGTTAATAAAAAATAATAAAAATTAAATAATAAAATCAAAAAAATTTTAAAAATATTTTTTTTAACTCTTACACTGTATATATTAACAAAGTTATTTGTTATAAACAATGATAATTTATACCAACACTATAGACAGTAAGGAATAAGTATTAAAAAATTAAAAAAAAAGGTGTAAGTTATATATTGATGCGTTCTTTGAAATTGCGAGAGGTAATGTTTAGTATATTTATCATAGTTAATTGTTTTTTTTAATCATAAAATAATATTATTAAATATTTAAGTTGATATATCTGATTTAATTAAAAATAAATCATTCATATCGAGACTCGAAAATATATAATTCAAAAAAAAAAATTTATTTATGATATGATTCTAAAATAGTTAAACAAAAAAGAAAAGCAACTGCTTTTACTAATGAACTAAACTAACTCTTCGCATTGGAAAATATCAAAATAATGAAACAATCAAGTTATTTATAATACTATTCATTCAGTCATTATCAATGTTTTTATACTGATATAAACTTGGTAAGAAAAATTGTTCATATTTTTATCTATATAAAAGTTTGATTCTCAAGGATATATATTATAAATGAATTTTTTTTTATATAATACTAATATACCACTTTTCTATAATGGAAAAGCCCTAGTGCTCCTGTCAATCTCTTAACATGCTGTCTCATTCGTTTATTGGGCTTCATACGGACATAAGGAATATTTAAACCTTATTTTATTTAACACAAAGAAGATAACATACCTCACTTTATAACCTCAATGTCAACTTCTATCCACATAACAAATATTAAGTAAAAACCTTACAAAACTCTAACTTTCATAAATCGAAATTATAAATATAGAAATTAGAGCGATATAAAAATTTGTCTAAATAATTAAATTACAATTTCGAATAACTAAAACTTTGAAAATACCATTATCAACAAACACCCAATTCTAAATATCTACAACCTAAAACATATATTTTGAAACCTAAAAATGAAAGCACCTTTTCAAAATTTAATTGATTGATTCTTGTATTTCTGGCGATTCAAAGGATGCCAAATTAAATGCAAACACGCACAATGCCACCCAATTTTTTTGAATCAAATTATTATAGCATGAGAAATGCTAAATACTTTCTCTTTTTTATTTTTTCTTATTGTCTTCTTTATTCTTATGATAACATATAAACTGTATTAAATTTTATAAATATATATTATTTATAAATTTAATTTATGTGTAATTATAAAAATATAAAAAAAATAAGAGAAAATATTTAGTACTTCTCATCGTCAACAGTATAAAGAACACTAAATTAAAACTAAGCTATGGAGCTTAGAAACCGATGTGAAAATTTCAAAACTCTACTTCGTTGAATGTTGAAACACAGGATTAAAAAATAAGTTTTCCTGTTTCTTACATTTTTTTTTCTTTTAATTTTTAATTTTCATTATTGGCGTCACACATGTAAAGTTGCACTTGACATAAGCAGCTACATTACATGGTGGCGGTGCGACCAGCACGGCGCAAAAAGAGAGGAAAAAAAAAAAAAGTGTTCCCTTACAGAAAAGTCGTGAGGTTCCATTTTTTTTTCAAAACCAAAACGCCTCCTTTGTCTATCTCTGTGGCAATTCTGAATCCATGGCAGACAATTCTAAGCTTCATATTGCCCTATTTCCATGGCTAGCATTTGGTCACATGATTCCATACTTAGAGCTAGCCAAACTCATAGCTCAAAAGGGTCATAAAATCTCATTTATCTCTACACCGAAAATCATAGATCGTCTCCCTAAACTCCCTCCAAATTTATCATCTCTAATCACTTTTGTAAAAGTTCCATTACCTCAAACTCAAAATCTCCCAGAAAACGCAGAGGCCACCTCTGATGTTCCATACACCAAAGTTCAATACCTTAAAAAAGCTTACGATGGTTTGAAAGAACCCATAACTAAATTTCTTGAAATAACTTCAGATTTAGATTGGATTCTTTACGATTTTACACCTTACTGGCTTCCTGATATAGCAAAAAATCTTGGAATTTCACATGGTTTCTATAGTATATTCCTAGGGGCATTACTGGGTATTGGAAAGCCAGAGTCAATATCAATCGATGATCGCACAAAACCTGAAGACTTCACTGTCCCACCCAAGTGGGTCAATTTTCCTACGACAGTGGCGTTTCGGCTGTTCGAGATCTTTAAGATTTTTGAATCTGTGACAGGAGATGCTTCCGAGGTTTCCGACATGTTTCGCTTGGTACAGGTTCTTAAAGGCTGTGAAATGATAGCTGTGAGAAGCTGCATGGATTTTGAACCAGAATGGTTACACCTATTAGAGGAGATCCACCAAAAACCATGTTTACCGGTTGGTATGCTTCCCACTACGAATTATGATACCGACGATGAAACTGATACGTGGAGATCAATCAAAAACTGGCTAGATAAGCAAGAAAAAAGATCAGTCGTGTATGTAGCTTTTGGTAGCGAGGCAAAACCAAGTCAAGATGAACTCAATGAGATTGCTCTTGGGCTAGAGTTGTCTGAGTTGCCGTTTTTCTGGGTATTGAGAAAGCGTCGGGGTTTAGCTGATACTGAAGTGATTGAATTACCAGATGGGTTTGAGGAACGAACCAAAAATCGGGGTTTGGTTTGTACGAGTTGGGCTCCTCAACTCAAGATTTTAGCTCATGACTCAGTTGGTGGGTTCTTGACTCACTCCGGATGGAGCTCAGTGGTAGAGGCGAGTCAAAATGAAACACCACTTATACTTTTGACATTCTTGGCTGACCAAGGGATTAATGCTAGAGTTTTGGAGGAGAAGAAAATGGGATACCCGATACCAAGGAAGGAGTTTGATGGATCTTTCACTCGGGAGTCAGTAGCTGAGTCATTGAAATTGGTGATTTTGAAAGAAGAAGGTAAGATTTATAGAGAAAAAGCCAAAGAAATGAGAGTTCTATTTGGAGATAGGAATAAACAAGATAGGTATATAGATAATTTCTTGGGTTTCCTTAAAACGCATAAGCGCTCCAAATAAATTAGTGATTAATTAGCTAATACATAAATAAATTGTGTTTATGAAAGCCTCATTATTATTTTCATTTAAAGCAGAATTATGCAATGAAATTATTTGTGTTCTAATTATGTTTAGTTTCTTGATCTCTTCTTCTTCTTCTTCTTCTTCTTATTATTATTTTACATTTGTGGTTGACCAGTCGGTTTTAGGGAAGATAAAAATTCTATGTCAAGCCAACTTCAAAAGTTGAATTTCGTAAATAATTAATATATTTCTAGATAACCTATTAAACAAATTTTTTTATGGTAGTAAACAAAAAAAATTATTATCAACGTCGTGTAGTTTTTTACTTATATTATAAAATCTTGCAATTTTTTCTTTTCTTTTATTAAGTAATTTATATAAAGGTAAACTAAATTTTGATTGTAATTTTTTTAAACTTAAAAAGTTATAAATATTTCTTCTAAAAACAAGTTATAAATACATAATTCTTTTTTTTTTTTATTGACTAATTAAAAATTTTTCTACCATATATATTTCTTCAGGTAATTAAAAATTTAATTTTTTCAATTTTCTAGCTTATTGTTTTATTTTTATACACAACATCATTACATGGAAACTCTTTTTTTTTTTGAAACTGATTTAAAAATAAGTAAATAAAATAATTTATATATATAATAAAAGCAAAGTTGAAGAGTCGTTTAGCATTAGGAGTCAAGCAGTGGGCTGTTGCGCCCATTCTCTTATCAGTTCAGTTAAAAATAAGCAAATAAAATAATTTATATATATAATAACGTTATCGGATTCAAAGGGACTACTATTAATAATTACGTGTTTTTACGCAATACGCATTTGAGACTGTCATTGTTATTTGGCGTTTTTTGGTAAATGAAATTCATTTGTGTTTTTCTTTTCAAAGATATATTTCATTGAATACGGAGAGCGTGCTATACCAAATCTTTTGAGGCCAACTGTGCCTATTAAGTTATAAAACAACATTAAAAAAATTGCAATTCATAAATAGATAAGGTGCTGAATTTGACAATGGAAAGTGTGTTAATTTTAAATACAGATTTGAAAGAACCAATATTAAAAACAAACTGTTAAAATTAAAAAATTTATTTTTATATTATAATAAAACTATGTGGTCAGAATCTAGCTGTCTACAATCTTTAAAAATAAAGCAAAAGACCAATATATCCTTTTCATTATTTGGCGGTAATACAACTTCCGTTTAGGTAGCAATAGAGCTCTAAAAAGTTTTCCCTCTTTCTTTTTATTTCCCCCCCAAAACTCTATAGACAAAGCACTAAAGGTTGTATGTGAAACATTAGGTGAATCACTGGGCAAAGCTTAAAGGCTGCATATAAAATTTTTGATCTTGTATATCATTTAATACAAAAGCAATAGCAGAAAGCATCTTGATTAAGCAGGCTATTAATTATATCGTGCAGCAACAAGTGACTTACAAAGCATCAGTTGTGTTAATTTTTTTTTAATTGACAACCTTAATATCATATTAAAAAGAATAATAAAACTCTTCATATTACCATTAGAAAAAGAACTCTTCATCTTACCAATGGGTATCTAAAGAGACAATGAAAAACTGACTTCAATTTAAACCAAATTTGTTTCGATAAGTAGAACAATGGATAGTGATAATGGTATAAACAACAATAAGAATACAACTCAAATGATAGAAGATCTTTTTGACATAGGAGAAGATGATAGTTTGTTTAATGAAGGTGGAAGCGAATATGTAGCGAAGAAACTAAATTTCATTATAATGAAGAAACAAATCAATCGAATGATTTTGAGGAAGATTCAAACAATGATATGGATGATAATTTGAATAGTAATTTAGAGTCACAAAATAATTTTAATGTTGAAGAAGGTCCTATGGCAAGTATTTATATGTTAGCTTTTTATTTTTATTTTTTTAATAGTATGATTGAAGGTATGTGTCAAAGTGTTGTTGATATATACAAATTTATTTGCATAAAATTGTGCTTATTTGTAAGGGGATGCACAAAACAAGTAGACACCATAAAAGTAATAGCCATAGGAAAATTTTGTACCTTCATCTAATTACAGATAGTATTTTCTGATGCACCAGTATAAATGCATTCATAAAGTGAGGCTTCAAATGTGGATTGATTTTCTAATTTTACCAACCAATATAAATGCATTCATTCGTGATGATTCAATGGAGATGATTTTGTTCTATGTGAAATTTTTTGAAATAATTACATGAATAAGTTATTTGTTTGAAAAATGATGCTTTTTTTTTTTTTTTTTTTTTTTTTTTTTTTTTTTTTAAATCAAGTTGTTAACTCTATATGGTTAAAACATCACTTGATTAATTTGTGTAATTATATGATGATTGAGAATAAGATTGTCTTTGTTTATGAAATTTGAGTTAAATTGATTGACCAATTTTCTAATTCTTGCTACCATTGGTGATTTGATATTTACAGAATCATACAAGATATCAATAAACAACCAAACTAAGATTGAACTATGCAAAATTTGGTACTATACCTCATTAGTTCAAACTTATTATATCATTAACTTGCAATTATTCAATTAAAAATAATAATTTTGTTGATTAATTAACACATGGTAATTAAGTATCCTAAATAACATTGAACAATTAATATTAAAATTTGGACAAATAGTCAACCAATATACTAGTATACATATTTAAATAAACAAGTTTAGGGTGTTACAATATTTAAAATTAATATGAATTAAATTAGCTATCACTTGTAGATAGCAACTATTTTACATTCTTATAGTTTTAATAATAGTTTATCTCAAGATTTTCAAAAATATCCTCATCTCAATTTCAAAAAAAAATAAAAATAAAAATGATGTTGTGTATTTTACTTGAATTCTAATGCAAAAAGGGTAATATGACAGGTATGACCTTTAACAGTATTCAAAGCTTATTAAGAGCATGTAAAGTTTGTCAGATTTAGTGTTTGCAAAACAGCAGGTCACAAAAAAAGTGGTGATACGAAATATATTATGATAAGTTGTGATAGAGAAAGGAAGGCTAAATATAAAAAATCATAAAAGATCATAAATTGTCCTGCAAGAGTTAATGCAATCAATAAAGATCTTAGTTTGGATGGTTTCAAAAACAAATCATAATCACAACTATGAACTGCAACTTGAGATGTCTATTATGATGCCTACTCATAGAAATATGAACATCAACATGAAGAGGCAATTAGAAGCAAATGATATTGCAAGCTTAAGAGTGTGATAGAATATCACATTTCTAGAAGTTTAAGCTGGTGGGCCACATAATTTAGGATATTTGCCTAAAGATTGCAGAAACTTTATTGACATTAGGAAAAGGCTAGCACTACAAAAAAAAAAAAAAAAAAAAAAGTAATCTACCTACTGATTTTTCTGTCAATAAATCTATGAAATTCGTTAGTAAACTTATTTACTGATGGATTAGTAATGGACATAATCTGTCAGTAAAATGATAGTTAGTAATTTTGTAATGACGTTTTATGCATTACACTGGTATATTTACTCACGAACAAAATGGTCACTATTTCTTATAATCCTGTTGGTAATTTCGTTGAAAAAATGAATTAAATAATTATATTTTGTCACTAATCCATTAGTAATTCTCATTGAAAATCCTAAAGAGGGATACAATAAATAAATCCTAAGTAGGAAAACAATAAAATGAATAAATAAAGAAAAGGAAAAAAAAAAAAGAAAGGAGACTTACCTCGGATAACGGACAATGACTTGCTTTAGCGGGCAGCAGCTTGCTTTGGACGGCAGCAAACTTTTGATTCAATGGGTTGGGTTAGAAATTTGTAATCCAGCTTGTTTTGCAAAGCAAAAATAAAAGTAAAAGAAAACTTTAAACTAAAAAACTTGTTCCTTAGTGGATCAAGCTTGTGAAGATAGTTCGATTGATGCAAAGGCTAATCAAGCAAGCCAAAAGGTGATGATGTGTGAAAATTGAGTTCGAGGGCTTACATTTATAGTAGAAAGGTTGGGGGAAGAATTTGTAATATTCTAACGTGGGATTGTTTTAAAAAAGTGAAGAAAAATCCATTTTCACCTATTTTCGCCTGTTTCTCATCTCAAAGGGATAAGTTTTAGTTCTCAGGGCTTCATTTCCCGATTTTTCCATTTTGTCAGTTTTTTAGCAATTTCGACTTTTGAAATTCTATTTACCCAGTCTAAGTGCTTTTAATGTTCAAATACAAATTAGAGGGTGCAAAATTAAGAATTCACAAATGAAACAAGATGATGACTTGAAGAGGGAATTGAAGGATTGTTTGCTGAGAATTATGAAACTGACTTCATATGATTATGTGCGTGAACTGCTTCTTGAGCCATCTGCTCTTGTCAAGGTGTATGATTTATTATTGGAAGTTGCTAAGGAATAGAAGGCAAAGCCACTAGTTTGCATCATTCTAGACACCAGCTCTAATGCTCGAAGAATGAAAAATGAATAAATAAAATAATGATATTTAATCATTAAATATAATTTTGTAATGCCAATGAAAATTTTGGCTTTATCAAAAATATTAATGCTTTTTGAAAATTTTGGTTTTATTTAAGTTACTAATTCAATCTTTGATTTATTTTGCTTTTATTTATTGAGAACTAGTTCCTAATTCTAAGTTTAGATTTTTGCATTTCTTTTTCTTTTCTTTTTTTTTTTGTTGCTTTGTTAAATTATTAGTATTTTAATGTTTATTGAAAGTTCATTATCAAAATACAGGTACATTTTTTGGCGACTGAAAATTATGTGTTAGTAAACATAAAACATTTTTATAATATGATACAATCAATTAATATATATATGTATTATGTTTAAAGCTTAGAGTCCTCATTCCTCTCTAACATGACTTGCATTTATTATTTAGTGTATAGTTATCATTTTTATAACATTTTTTTTCCCTCAGTCCACCGAGCACTCCACTGGTCCCTAAATAGGTATAGTTTTAGGCTCACTTCTACTCTTTTTTTTTTTTTTTTTACTTATTCAGACTCTTTTCACCATTTAACTATTTAATCATTATATATATATATATATATATATATATATATATATATATATATATATATATATATATATATATATATATATATATATATATATATATATAGAGAGAGAGAGAGAGAGAGAGAGAGAGAGAGAGAGAGAGAGAGAGAGACTGTACATGGGGCTACTGTTGATCGTGTCGAGCTGCCAGTGCAACAAATATCCTTGAAAGATCTTATGGAGTAGATGGAGCAGGTTGATGCTTTTGTCCTAACCTTTACTGTTCCTATTTTTGATTTGGATCTCCTATTAGATCAGAACTTAAATGACAAGCTGCCCCTTCCTCCAATACTGAATTGAGGAGATGATGCCAGAGCAATGTAAAGAAAATCAAAAAGTTCTGGTGATAAATAATTTTGATAACATTACTCCTCAAGTAGATGCAAATGCAGAGGTTTTAGCTTGTCTCGATGTCAATGTAGTTGTTCAGGGCGAAGTGGTTGAAACTGAGGGCCTTGCCCATCCTAGTGAGATAGTTGTTATTAACTAGACTGAAGTGGTAAGGTTTGAACTTCTAACTCTATCTGCACTACTTGAGCCTGTTTTCATTGAACAACTGCTTTCAGACACAAAGGCTACACTGGAGGAGGTAAATATTTTTCTTCCTCCCCTTTGCTTCTTCCTTCCTTTTTTTTTTTTAGTGTCTGATCCTTATTTTATTTTGTTCTTCCCCTCCTTTTTCAGTTATCACAAATCAATAAGGCATTAGGGGAGAAGTTGAATGAGTTCGCTTGGTACTGATCAGTGGTGCATTGAACTCTCTCCTCCAATCATGATGTGATAATAAGACAACAAATGGCTCTCTTCGATCTCCAATCTTCATCTCATAAGATCTTTAAGGGCCTAAATAAAGAGATTTCCTCTTTATGAGTTGCTTTGGAAGAGGAGAAGAACAAACAGAGAGATACAACTAAGCTAGAGGAGTTGCGGAGTGAGGCAAAGAGACTAACTATGGAAAGAGCTTTAAACGCCTCCTTACTAAGAAATTTGAAGAGTTGAAGTGCGTCACTGCTAAATTTAACTCCCAAGTTACTAACTTAGAATTTGAGGTGAAGGTTAAAGAAATACAGCTCTAAGATTGCTAGAGGCTAGTGGGGATTTTGTGAGCTGAGGCTAAGAATACGTAGGCCAAACTGGCTGACCTCAAAGAGCAAGCTCAAGACTACCCCATACTGATGAAAAATTTTCAAGTGGTCGAGAGGCAGGTGGAGGAGCTTTAGATAAGGCTCTAAAGTTTAGAGTGTCTTTGCAAGAAGGCAGAAGAGGGCAAGTCTAACATCCTGAAGGACTACTTGGGTTCCTCTGAGTATAAATGCCAGTTAGCATTGGATTCCTAAGCTCAAGCCATCCATTTTTATAATCTGGCGATTGACGCTTACACTACAAAGTTCCTTAAGGTTTTAACTCATATGTGGAAGCGGTATTCATTCCCAGCTCATCATCATCCCTAGCCTCCTTTAGCTCAATTTGTCCTCAAAACACTTCTTTAGCAAACCAGCTTGCTTTATGATCTTTTTTCCCTTTTTCTCTTTTATTTAATGTCTTTGTAATAGGAAAACTTTTTGCTTTTTTAGAACAATTGTATACATTTTTCACAATTGTAATATGATTTTTTCCTTTAGTCTTGCCTTGAACAAGCTCAACTAATATTTGGTATTAGTTCTGCTTGATTATGATTGTTTCATCCCAATTTCTTTATCTTTCCTTGATAATTTGTTTTGATGTCTTGAGAAGTCTATCTTCTTTAAAGATTTGTTTGATTTTCTACCTCACCAATGTGACTGTTAAAGGTAGAAATAATTTTAAGAAACTAAGAAACAATTGTAAGAAACCATCTTGATTCTCTTAGTTGTAGACTTTTTTTTCCTTGGCAGAATTTCTTTTTTGGAAATATATTTGTGCTTTTTATTTCTTTTTTGGGCTCCTTGCTTCCTCAACAAAGAGCGATCTCTTAGATTGCCTTGTTGGGCACTTGCTTCCTAGATAGAAAGTGATCTCCCAAATTACTTTATTAGGCATTTGCTCCCTTAATAGAGAGTGATCTTCCAGATTTTGTTAGGCATTTGCTCCTTCAACAAAGAGCGATCTCCTTTTTCTTTATTGTGGAAAGGAACTATAAATAATTTTGAGAAAAGGGTCTTTTTATTTCTTTATTGATAGTACATCTTTAGGTGTTGGATGTTCCAAGTATGAGAAACTTTCACCCCTTGCATGATTACAAGTTTATAAGTAGCTGGCCCTATGATTACAAGTTTTGAATGGTCCTTCCCAGTTTGGCTTGAACTTGCCCATTCCCTCTTTCTTACTTGTAGCTTTGAGGTATCTCATGACTAAGTCTCCTTCATCGAACACGTAGATTTTCATTTTTTTTATTAAAGTAATTGCTCGCTTGATGTTTGAAGGCAATTATTCTAATAGTTGCTTTTTCTTTAAGTTCTTTTAGGAGGTCTAGATCCAATTATCTTGCTTAATCATTTACTTCATCATTAATAAGGTTGACTCTCCCACTGGGCAGGCCGATATTGATTGGAATGATTGCTTCTATTCCATATGTTTGACTAAAAGGAGTCTCCCTAGTAGGTTGTCTTGGGGTTGTTCAATATGCCCAAAGGACGTGATTGAGTTGGTTTACTCAACTTTGGCCATATATGTCCAGTCTTCATTTTAAGCCTTAGAGGATTGTTTGATTTGTTACCTCAGCTTGTCCATTAATTTGTGGGTGAGCTATTGATGAGAAGCGTTGTCTTATTTTAAGTCCCTGGCAAAAGGTCCTGACTTTGGCATTATTGAACTACTTCCTACTATCATTGATGGCTGGAAGGGTATGTCGAACCGGCAAATGATGTACTTCAATAGGAAATTTATGCTTGCCAGAGGCTTGGCTTCTACCCATTAGTAAAGTATTCTACTGCTACAAGTAAGAATTTTCTTTATCTAGATGCCATGGGAGAAGGTCCTACTATATCTATCCCCACTTTGCGAATGGCCATGGGCTAGTGATCACCATTTGTTCTGCTGCTGGAATGTGTTTTCCACTTGAAAATTTCTAACATGTTGGATACTTCCTGACAAAGATGATTGCATCCTCTTTCATGCGAGGCCAAAAGTATTTTTGCTTAATGATTTTAGCAGCTATAATTTTTCCTCCAATGTGCATTTCGCAGCATCCTTCATGTATCTCTTGGAGGACATATTTTTCTCCATGTGATCTAAGACACCTTAACCAAGGAAGAGAGAAGGCTATTTTGCATAGTACACTATGGTGGATGGAGAATGGAGCACTTCGCTGCTTTACTTTCCTTGCTTTTTTGGTGTTAGTGGGCAGTTCGTTTTTCTCCAGATAGTTTTTTATAGGGTCTATCCATAAAGGTTCTTCATCTATGTCCATTACTTTTTCTCCCTTCTGAATGCTTGGGTGAGCCAAATACCTTACAAAGATTCTTATAGGCAGCTCGATTAGATGAGTGGCAGCTAGCATAGAAAGGCCATCTGCTTAGACGTTCTATTCTCATGGGTTCTTGTGAAATTGTAGTTATGTTCCTTTCTCTTTTATCCTTTGAATTATGACCTTTATTCTTTACATTACTTTATCACGGTAGCCTTCTTAGCCTCAAACTCTCCTAATATTTGTTTGATGACGAGATGTGAGTCACTGTAAATGTGAAGTGACTGCAGTTTAAGGCATTCTGCAAACATTAGCCTTGGATTATCGCTTTGTATTTAACTGTGTTATTGGTGGTCTTGAATCTTAATCCAAAGACATATTCTAGTGAGAACTCTTAGCCATTTTTCAAGATGGTCCTGATTTTATTGCCATCTTTGCTACTAGCTCCATCAACAAATAATTCTTATCTTGATTATTTATTTCCAGCCTATTCTTTTGTCACTATCTCTTTTGTTGTTGAGCTAGTTTCTTCCTTTTGCCTTTCAGGATTAAACAAGCACTTTGATATGAAATCAGTGAGGGCTTATGCCTGATTGTCGATATAGATTTATATTAGAGGCCGTATTGCCCCAATTCTATCGACCAGCACAACATTTGACCTGATGTCTCTGGCTTGTGCAATATTTTCTATAACGGCTAATTTGTTACCACTAAGCCTTGGTGAGCTTGCAGATAGACCTTTAATTTTCTCACAGACAACACCAAGGTGTAAGCAATCTTTTCAATAGGAAGGTAGTTCAGCTCGATTCCATGCAAAACCTTGCTGAAATAATAGCTTGGCTTTTGTGTGTTTCCTTCCTTTCTTATTAGGATTAAGCTTACTACTTATTGTGAAGCCGATAAGTAGATGAATGCTTGTTTCCTAGGCAGTGGTTAACTCAAGACTTGCTTTGAGAGGAGGTATGCTTTTAGTTCATCAAAGGCTTGTTGGCAGTCTTTAGTCTTTTTAAAATTGGCTATCTTCCTCAATTTTTTGAAAAAGGGGAGATATTTTTTAGCAGAGCTTGACAAGAACTTGTTTAGGGCCGTAATCTTACCTGTGAGTTTCTGTATTTCTTTAATATTACAAGGTGTGGTCATCTCTAAGATTGCTTTTACTTTATTTGGTTTGGCTCGATGCCCCTTTCACTTACCATGCACCCTAGCAACTTGCCTCATTGAATGAAGAAGGCACACTTTTTAGGATTTAGCTTCATTCTGCATTCGTTAATTACTCCCATCACTTTAGCCAAATCTCTTAAGTGGTCTTCAAAAATTTCCCCTTGACAATCATGTCATCTGTGTATGCCTCTAAGTTATTGCTGAGTTGCTTCTTGAACATCTTATTAACCAATCTCTAGTATATTGCTCTACCATTTTTAATCCAAAAGGCATGGAGACATAGTGGTAGATTCCTTTCTCAATTATGAATGAGGTCTTCTCCTCTTTATCAGGGTGTATATAGATATAATGTTATCCCTACTTCGCATCCAATAAAGATAGATATTTGTATCCTGCAGTCGAATCCACCAGCTTGTCAATCATAGACAAGAGAAAAGAATCTTTAGGGCAGCTTTTATTTACGTTAGTGAAATCCACACACATCCTATATGATCCATTTGATTTTTTCACCAACAACAAACTAGCGAGCCAATCAGGGTATTGCACCTCCCTTATAAATCCTGCCTTAATTAACTTGTCCACTTCGCTATCTATTATCGTTTGTCTTTTTGGTCCAAAGCACCTCTTATTCTATTTCATTAGTTTGAATGTAGGATCCACATTGAGTTCGTGAGTCAGGATGTCAGGGTTGATAACCTTCATATCAGCTGACGACCATGCAAAGCTTAATGAATTGGATATTAGGAATTGGTGTGCCCAGGCCTTCTATTCTTCTTCAAGCGAGGCATTCACCAGCAGATATTTTCCTAATTTCTTTACTTTTATAGGCAATTTTTCTATTTTTTCCACAAGCTTAGTTTGTTGCTCAAGAATCTTGATTGTTACATCGACCACTGCTACCTTTTTGTTTGAGTGGGGGAAATTTTCTTTTGCTTTTTCTATTCAGATTCTTTTCGTTCCTATACCCTATAGATATGAACTTTCCCTTCTTCTGGTTTACGTATTGACATTCTTAAATGTTTGATATTAGTGATCACATCCAAATTATAGAGGAGGGGTCTTCCGATTAGAATATTATATGCCAAAGGTAGTCTGACTACCACAAAATTAGCCATAGTGGTGACACTTTTTGGGGCTATTACTAAGGTAATGGGTAATCTAGCTATTCTTGCTAATGGCACTTCCATTCCATCTAATGTGCGAACTAGTGTTCCTATTTCTTGTAGCTCGCTTTCTCTTAGTCCCATTTTAGTATACGCATCAGCGATAAGAAGTTTAACTGAACTGTCATTATTGACTAGGATGCTCTTTATAAGAAAATTTGTAACCATAGCCTATTCGACTAATGGGTCTGAATGGGGATATTGTATGTTGCTTTTGTCTTCTCTACGAGCTGTTCTCTGTCTCCATTGTAGAAAATGAACTCAAGAGTTTCTCTTTTCCTTTGGAAAGCTTTAATCTGATTGTGACTTGTTGGCTAGTCAAGCCCCCCAATTAGATAGTTGATTTCTCCTGCTAAGCCATAATTCATTACCTGATTCCTTTTATCTCTGTTTGTTTTTGTTTGATTGTGGTTGTTTTTTTTTATGAAGTTTCGTAGATACCCCTACTTGTTCAACCTCTTAATCTCCACCATTAATTGCCAGCAGTTATTAGTGTTATGCCCATGAGTATTATGGAACAAACAGAACTTATTCTTATTTCTCTGATCTGCCGGTTTTAACAAGGATTAGGGGTGAGCCCAAATGTCTTTATCTTTAAATGATGCAAAGACCTCAGTTGGGCTCATTGTTAGAGTCATTTTGGATAGATTTGGAGCATAAGATGTTTGGCTTTTACTGTTGTTGTTTCTTCCTCCTGCCAAACTCTTTTTAGATCCTTCATCTTGCTTCTTTTTTTTAGGCTCTCCTTTTAGGGCTTGCCCCATTTTCCTCTTCTTAAAAACGAAGGCATCATCCTGCCTGATGTACTTCTAGCTAATCACCATGGCCTCTTCCAAGGTGGTGGACGTATGTCTACATAGCCCTTTGAAGTAATCAGTGTGATTGGTGCCATTTTGCAATGCTTCCACCACTCGGGCTTGATCCAAAAGGCTGACCTTCAGAATTTCTCTGTTGAAGCAAGCCACATAGTCCCTTAGGGACTCCCTCTCTTTTTAGGTGATAGCTTCCAAACTTTGAGTTCATTTATCTACAGAGATGCTAGCTGCAAACCGTTGTATGAAAACCGTGGCAAGCTGGCCAAAGTTTGAGATATTCTTTTCCTTCAAACTATCAAACCACCTGGTCACCTCTCCTTCTAATGATCTTTGGAAAGTTTTGCATAGCACCTCGTCACTCCCTATTTGGAGTTCTACTGCACGTTTGTAGTCCATCACATGGACTCTGGGATCTATCTCTCTGCCGTATTTTTCAGCATTGGAGGCTTAATTTACTAGTATATTCTTGGATTGACCTAGTAAAAGGAAATTTTAGCACTAGCTTAAAGCTTTTGTCCACCAACTTCCTTCCTGTCTCCTTAGTGAGCTCGTCCAAGAATTTTTTGACTGTGTCCCTTATATCTTTTGTGTTTCTTTGACTGGTCACTTCATGTTCGTCTTCACTTTTGCTGTGAGATGAGGATTCAAAAGAACTCTGCTTAATCCCTACATCTTTTCTTATGTCTTCTATTTCCCTGATTATCCTAATCTCAATCATCTCTTTCCTGAGTCCTTTGTCTTTCTTGGCTCTGGCTTCGACTTCTAGTACAAACACTTTGCTTCTAGTCAGTAAGATGTGTCCTTTTAGGTAAAAAGGCATTTTCCTTAACGCGAGATGGTCTTTTGAGCTGGGATCTATAGTATTGTTAGTAATAATTGCAATGCAGACGCAACTTCTGGTGTCAGAATCACAAATTGATTACTGCTAGTTCAAAGAATAGAAGAGTTGAGTTATTGCAGTGCTACATTGATGTTAATGATGGGATTGAGATTCTCATCCTGGTTGGGTCTTAGGATGAATTTGACTACTTCTGGAGTCCCCGGGAAGGTTTTCCTTGTCATTGTGACTGCTATCTACCATGATGAAGATCCTCGCAAAAAACTGTGAATGGTTTCTTGAGAATGTAATTCAACTAATTGATTCCTACAAACGACGACAATTTGATTGAGCTAAAACTCGACCAAACAAGAATTAATTAGATAGAATTGGATTGAATGATGTGAATGAAATTGAATTGAGTAACCAAAGTATTCAAAGAATTTTATTGAATTTGATTTTTCTATAATATGGTTGATTATACTTTTAGGGTTTTATAATTGAGATATTTATATGAAATAAAAGCATACATCAATTATATGCAAAAATTTCCTATATAAATAGTATATTCCATTGATTAGTAGTTAAAAGATTTTAATAAATTCAATACCTATATATAAAAAAAGGTAATAAAATTTAAATTCCCAAAATAGTGTATACATACATATATATATATATATATATATATATATATATATATATATATATATATACACACCGACATGTACACATTTTTTATAGGAAAAATTAAATCACTGTTATTTGACAGCTACATTAGTTTTTGGATTATTTTTTTAGTCTTCTTAATTTTTAAAAATAATATCATATAAACATTTTTAATTATTTTTAGTCATTGAAGTGTTGATTTGCCACTTTAAAATTTTTAAGATTGGAAAAAATTAGAAAAAATTTATGAGTTATTACATATCAAAGCAAATTTTTAAATGAAATTAGAGAGTTATAAATCAAGATAGATGGAAGTTATATATTAACACACATTTTTTCTGAAAAATAATTAAATGAAATTATTTTTAAAAATTGAAAAATTTATCAGACCAAAAAAAATTATATCAAACACTAAAATAATATATTTTATAAAGTTCACAAGTGTATTTTTAACTTTTTAATAAATTTGGTTAAAGGTTGACCTACCTCTAACTAGGTATTTCTATACCTTCATGTAATGAAAACCAACATGGTAGAAAACTCATGCTGTCGTTCACTCGGTATCGCCAAGAACATATTCAATGCACTCTTTATATATATTAAAATTTTTATTATAAAAAGTTATCAAAAATAAAATTTTAATAAACTCTTTATCTTTAAAAAATAAAAAAAAGAGTTAATTTGTCTTTCTACATTAGAGAGCTAAATATTCAAATATCACTCTTTATTCAAATATTTAATTAATGCAATACAAGTTTTTACACACTTTATTTTAGATAATTTTAGTACTATTTTTTTTCTATTGGACAAACTTAAAGAATGAAAAATTGAAGTAAGTAATACTTAGGATAAAATAAAATAAAGAGCAAAATATAAGAACCTATTACATTTAAATAAAATTTTCTACTCTTTATCAACTAGAGGTTCTATATTAAACAAAATATGCTCTTTTAAATAAAGAGTACTATTGGAAATACTCTAACAATGCTATTATTAATATATATGCCATTGATCTCTTGAAATTTTTTTTTTGGGCCTATGATCAATCTCTTGAATATTCATTAATTGTTGTTTAACTTACAATTATGACAGATCTTATTAGTTCATTTAAGTGTAAAGGTTCATTTTTGCCCCTCATGTTTGATGTTGGGAGCACATTTGCCTTTAAAATATATTTTAGCACAATTAGACACAAAATTTGACAAAATCTGTGACCAATGCCCTTTATTTAGCAGTGAAGCTTTTTGATTGTGTTTGGGAAGAGGGGAAAGGGTGGAGAATGAAAAGAGAGGTAGGGAAAGGAGGGTAGAGAAAATTATTCTCTTATTTGGGAAGTTGGAATAAGTTGGCAGAAAGGAATGTTAATAATGTATTTTTCCTTTGGGCCCATTAAATTTTATTCACCTTAATTTGGAGAAAAAAAGAGGTGAAGGAATAAGTAACACTTTCCATATCTTTTCTTTCTCCCTCTTTCTATAGGTTTCCAAACAATGTGGAAAAATTTTTTTTCCCATATTTTCTATTTTTTTTTTCTTTTCCTTTCTTTACTTACTCTTTTTTTTTGGTCCATCGAACTTTTTCCTAAACATAACATTAGAGTTAAACCATCGTTATCTCTAAGCTGATGTGGCAATATTCTTACTCTGAATTTAGAAAGTGGGACCAACCAAAACTTCACCTTCCCTTTTCTTTCTTTTTTTTATCTTTCTTCTTCCTTTTTATACTAGGATAATGCTCGTGCTTTGTAAAAGGCTATTTAAGATTTTTATCAATATATTATTTTGTTAAATTAATTATAAATTTTAGTTTTAATTAGAAAAATTATAAATATAATTAAAATAATCAATAGTTTCATTTAATAATGTCAACAAAATGGTATGTTTAACAATATTCTAAGTAATCCATCTAAAAGAAAATAATACTGTAATTGAAACATTAAAAAAAATTAAAGGTGAAATGAATATGTCAATAATATTAGATAATCTACAATATTAGACACTACATTTTTTGATGGATCCTTTTTATTATTTTTGAAATTTTAAAAATAAAACATTAAATTTAAAAAGTTAATATAGTGATGTAGGTGGCTCTCAGTTTCAAAATTTATTTACTTAATTAAATGATGATTAAATTATTTAAGAATTAAAAAAAAAGAGGTGATTTAAAAAAAAAGGACTTAAAAAGAGAAACAAAGAATACAAAATTTAGGAATTGATTTGATAAGTAAATAAACTAATTATTAATATTGGTTGAACTATTTTTTATGATGAATATCTATAATAAAGACTATTAAAAAATTAATAATTAAAATGAAATATATATTCTAAAAATATGATAAAAATTATATAGAAAATAATATTCAATAAAAATAAAATATGCCAAAATAAAATTAGTTAGAAAAGAAAAATTGATAGACAAATATATGGACTATATTATATATAAAAATTATATATGATCAACACAAATACTTATGAAATACATATTTATAAACTGTACAACTTTATTAATATAATATTAAAAATTAGAAAATTAAAAAAATAGTACAACTCAATATCGTATATATGTTTGTATATATATTTCACAAGACCATAAAATCAAAATATCAAAATGTAACTAAAAAAAATTGAAATGCATTGACCAAAACTTTTACCAACAAAGCATATGGGATCTTATAAATATAAGTCCTTATAATTCTTGTAAAAAGAAAAAAAATAAATATGAAATACAAATTATATATTTAGATCCAATGATATAAATATTTAAATTAGAAAATAACTTTATCAAAAAAATTACTTAAAAAGAAGATGATGATAAAAAAAATGAAGCTCATCAAATGAAAGTGAAAAATGAACAGATGAAGATAGAGTCGAATTATATAACCCAATGGTATACTCTATAAATAAATTAAAATATGATATTAAAAAATAAAAAAATGACAATTAAAGACAGAAAATATACTACCCAAAAATAAATAAAAAAACATTGAAACATAAATATGTAGTGCTTTATGTATATATAATAATTATACATTAAATTGTAACTATTCATAATCAAATTGTAACTTAATTATAAATAATTATTGTGGTAATTATGAGAATTAACTTTTTTTTATTTCACTAAAATCATTCATAAATTATTTATTATTTTATAAGAATCAATTATTCATAGTTATTCATAAACATTGTAACTTATAAATAGTTAATGTGGCAACACTTAGTAACAATAATTTTACAATAGCAAATCAATATCTCTATATGAAATAAGAAAGGGGAAAAAATATTCAAGAGCTAGTAGGAATTAAGAAATTTTAATTACATTTTATAATTTTCTAGACTTTAATAGCTCATAAATTTTAATTATTATAAGACTCATTTTGATTACAAACAAATAATGATGCGCTTTTACTAAATTAATAAAAAGAAAGTTAAATGATTCTATAGTCAATAATTTAAATGCACATATAATAGTAAGATGGGAAAGAATGAATAGCTTAAAAATTTCATGATTCCAATTAATTGTAATCACGATTTTATTATATTAGAATATATTAATTGAATTATATTATGATATGTCAATTGAATTAATATCAACTATTTATTTCTTATTATTCATTAGCATTAAATAATATATTGATAAAATTTATTTAGAAATATATGTAAAATAATTATTTTATAGTTAATTACACATATTTTATTATGATAGATTTTTTGTGTCACATATAAACAAGTTAAACTCTTAAATAAATGCCACGTGGCTAGCTCTAACAAGTTTTTATTTTTTTGCCAAATAAGCTCTTACAAGTTATTGGCTTGTTTTATATTTATATATACTAGCTTCATGCTTGTACGTTGCAAGATTTATTTATATTTATATTTAATTATTAATTTATTCTAATATTATACTATATAATATAATTTTTTTTTATCAATTTCACTAATATATTTAAAAAAAAATTAAGAAGTATTGAAAAGAAATTTTACAAAAATATAAAAAAAATAAAAATAACTAAACATTAAAATATTTAATTGAAAATTATTATTTTAATGGTGCATTTTGTAATAATATTTTAATTTTCTTTTAAAACAAGTGCACATTTTACTATTAATATTTTAACACTCACAAAATTATAAAATCATAAAAAATATATAAATGTTAAAGAAAAATCAATAAAAAATAATTAGACAAAAATTTATGATAAAATATTTAAAAATTAACAAAAGAAAAACTAACGTCTTTATTATTAAGTAGAACATTTTATTTGAAAAATATAAAAATTATATCAATTCATTTGTCATGTCTTCTTTTTACATATAAAAACATACACATATATAGGTAAAAACATATACATATATATATATATATATATGATTTTACCTATACACATATATAGGTAAAATCATATATATATATATATATATATATATATATATATATATATATATATATAGGTAAAAATACAAAATGTATTTTCATCCAAAAAGGAAAATTAAATTATTCTTATATTTATTAATTAAAATAAATATCTTTTATCTAGCATATGACTCAAGTAGTCACCGTAATTTTTCATTAATAGATATAAGGTAAACATTGGATAAAGATAATTGTCAAAATCCTTTACATTACTATATATTACACCATAAAATAGATGCTTATATAAAGTTAGCTTTAATACATAAATCATAATTAGCCTTCTTATTCAAAATTGAAATTTTTTTAAATCAACTATAAATTATAACATTTTGCTATTGATTTTTTTTTTAAATCAATTATAAATTTTTGCTTATCCATCAATTTTTTCCCTCCAATTTATCAGTAGTTTGTGTAATATATTTTTTCGTCCAGCAGGTCATTTTTTTTCTTTGCAAATCAGATAATATATTTTTCTTCCAATTCCAATATGTTGTTTTTCTTCCCTACACATCAAAATTGATTTTAGTTTAGAAGAATGACATTTTTTAATAGAAAATTCCAAGGTCCGTATGAGTCACAGTAAAAGTAACGTTTTCACATTATATATTTTTGTAACCATTATAATATCAAAATAAAACTCAGAAGTATCAAAATTCTTTTTGGTGTTATGATACAATCTATTTCTCTTCTCTACATATTTATTATAATATTAATTTGTATATACCAATTGTTAAAGTATATTATTTTGAACATTGGAATTTTCCTGGTAATTAGATCACATGCTTCAACTTCAACTATTGGCATATCCAAATTAATATGTATAATTTTTTGAAAGAAGAATTTTGGTTGAAGTGAGTGGACTGTTAATCTATTTTAGATTGCAAGTAGCTGTGTGCGTTTTGGAATGGAATGGAATGCATATTATAGGGATGATAAATTAGAGGCAGTAGATGTCCATGTCTTTGACCTGATAGGCTATGATCTACTTGGAATGTGTTAGTTTTTTTAACATATCGTTACCTATCAGCTTAAATATGCAGAAATCTACTTCTTTTAATTTATTCTTCCTGCAACATGCTTTACAAAAAAAAAAAAAAAAAAACTAATTGATTGTTCATGGTATTAGGTTAAGAGGTTTAAATAAAGAATTTCTTTGAAAATTTTTTATTATGTATGATTTTTCGATTCAAGGATTCTTATTAAAGCCAGTGAACTTTTAATTTGGTTAATATTGTAAGTAGCTATGTGCATGTTGGAGTAGAATGAAATGCATATTATAGGGAGAATAATAGATAAATAAACAGGAACATCATCGCTACATCAGTTGAGGAAGGGCAATTTTTGAGCATTCTACTTATGCTGATTAGTGCTGAGAACACAATGAAAATTGGTGTTTGTATTAGCTACTCTCTTCTTGCCACTGCTCTTGCTCCTCCTGATGATGGCAAGGTATTTATTTAATTATATATATCACATTCTTTAATGTTGCTATATAGGAGGATTAATTAACATTGTCTTAAATTTGGCTTTTCTTTCGATTTTTTGAAAGTTTTTAACTATTTATGTTGGGAGATTAGTCTTTGGTTTTTAAAAGTTGGGAGTTCAGTCTTTGCTTGGATCTGAGTGTTTGTGTGTGGGGAGAGCTTCCTTTTATTTTTATTTTTTTCCTAATTGGATATGGCTCCAGCAATTAAAAATGAGGGCCCTTCTACATTTATTAAGGGCTGCTTGATTAATTTTAGTGTTGTTGAGCCTTAATATTATAAGAGTTCAAGTATTTTAATAAACTTTATAGTTTTAGTGACACTTGATTTTATGTGTGTATGCCTTTCGAGCTCAATTCTTTGAATATGTAGTTCAAATTATATTTAGGCATTGCCTATTTCAAATTGGGAACCATTTACTATGGCATAGCATGTATGCTCAAATTCAGTTCATTGGAACTTAGTTATTTGATATGCTACTGCTGAAACTTGGCTAAGTTACTAAGAGTTGTATTTGTCAAATTGTATTTCAGAAGGATTCTTGGAAGACGCAACTGATTTTGTCTTGTTAGAGCCTTGGTGTAGTATATAGGGACCTTAACACTTTATGTTTATGAGAGTACATTTGTATAAGACATCAAACCATCAGATTCCAATAAAGAGTGCAAGCAGAAGAAGCAATACTCCCCAAATTTAGTGAGGCAGAACATGAAAGTAAAGAAGAAAAATAAGAAGATCACTCTCTGTTTAGTGTCAGGAGCTTCCTCTGGCACGGCTGCTCCGCCTAGGACTAAAATTAGATTGAATTGATTGATAGTTGTTGGACTGTTTTTGAGACTACACTCCTATTTATTCATTTCAGCATATGGACTTTGTAATCTTATTGTTCTGGTTCGATTGCATCTTGATTTTGCCTCTTTAAACTGTTAATGTGAGGTATTCAAATAACACATGGTCTTGCAATTAGAGCTGAGCATTATTCACTTCAAACAAAACAAGAAAGAAACAAATATATGTATTTTCATTTATTTAATTTTTAAAAGCTTTTATTTGATTCAAGTTTGAATTTTAATAAAATTTCAATTATTTTGATTTGGTTCGGTTATAAAAGATGAAAAAATCAAATAATAGAACGATTGCGTTGGAATTATTCATTAGTAAAATGAGGCAATTCTTGAATGTATAAATTAATCAAGTATAAAGGATATGTATATATGTACATTAAAATCCATTTGAAGATGAGATTTTAATTTAAATAAACATGTAAATCGATATAAAAAGATATTTTCAGCAGAAGGCACTTAAAAATTAGTAATTATAATTAATTAAATATATTTTTATTCTTTATATATATATCTACATTTCATTAATTATTATACTTAAAATTACAGTATGCTATTAATTGTTATACTATTATAGTAAAAAATGACTTCTTTTATTTTTTTAGGGCGTGCTTAATCTTACTCTTATTCAAAGACATTTTGGATATTTTTGGTTCGACAATTTGAATTTCGTCACTTGCAGTAACGCACAAGTGAAGGTTTTGCTCCTAGCTATCTTGGAGATTTTGTTAGGACAATCTCTAATATAATCTCCTTCTTTTCCACAACAAAAATATAGGCAGACACAATTGCCAAGGTATCCATAGAGCCGGTAATGGTTATGAAGGAAATAGGTTATTAACAACATGGCAGCCTATGGTCTTTGCTATTGAAACAGTGACAAGTGAGTTAATTTTTAATGCCCTCGAAATTGAAGTCACTCTTATCGGCTCTTCGAGAAGTGAATGACTTGAATGCATCTAAACAAACATAAATTACCATTTTTTTCTTCTAAGGTATTGTCAAGGACTATCTTGAAGAAATGCTATAAAGATCTCTCTGTCAAGAAATTTGTTACCTATCATGATTCTCATTTCATGCATTCAAGTTTTATATTCTCTATATGGTCATTAATCAGAAAAAGTGTATATTCGAATGTATTATATTTTGGAAAAATTCCTTTGTTCATATACATATTTTTATAAGAAAATTAAAAGAAATCTAAAGCATTCAAAAAAATCAGCAAAAGTCAAGGAATAAATGCTATGTAGACCGAGTGATATAACAAGTAAATAATTAT
This sequence comes from Reutealis trisperma, assembly GCA_947687605.1. Lineage (NCBI taxonomy): Eukaryota > Viridiplantae > Streptophyta > Magnoliopsida > Malpighiales > Euphorbiaceae > Reutealis > Reutealis trisperma. Next base: position 3,611,655 of record CANTUT010000175.1, on the reverse strand, counting down.
TTCTGCCTATTTGAGTTCTTTGGTCCATCAAATTAGGAACTGTCTAGAAATATTAGAAAATAAATGTAAGGGAGAGCAATAGAGAGATGTGTGAACAAGATATCAAGAAAATAATGACAGTATGTGCTGACCTTTTCTATAGTATGCTTATATCTTCTACTATCTAGGACTCTCCAATAAGAGATCATCACAGTTTGTCAAATCAAATGTCTCAATTTCAAAATTCTGATACCTATATTACTAATCTTTCCATTTTCTTTTCAAGCTTTTATGTTCCCATTGAAATATTATTTATTTTTGTTCTTTTTATTTTTTACTTGCAAAATGATTTAATGTTATTCTATTAGTAATATGTTAAATTTAATGCTTTGCAGAAAGAACTGAGATATAAAAAAGAAATCTTTGTGATATCAAGTTAATTGAGTTTTGAACAGTGGTAGTGATCCATGTATCACGTCGACAATTTTGCCACTACCAAAAATTTCTTTAGATCAATTCTTTGGTTGGACATTACATGCCATAATCTTAAATGTTTATTAAGGAATAAGACATGAATTTTATCTAAGTGCCAGCTGGTTGTTGCAGATTCACAAAGTCTATCATTTTCACTATTAGGATATTTGCAGCTGAGAATGAAGTTAAGAAAGTTTGCCCGCAGCAGTATGGGTAAACGCTTTCTAGTTTGTTATATTTTCGGACTCGATGGGGCTTGATCATGCTTGGGCTTGGGCATCACGCTAGATGGGTAGTGTTGGCCTCAAATTTGTGGGTTTTCCTTTACTCAATGGGCTTGTTCCTTTTATATTGGGCTTCTTGAAGTGGGTCCTCGTTGGCAAAATATCCTCAACATTTTATTTTTAGGATTTTACACAAAAAACCCAAAAATAAAAAAAATTAACTTTTAGCCCCAAATTTTTTTTTTTGCAAAATAATCCAAACTTCTCTCCTCATTTACAAATTTACCTTCTCTTCTTTTCTTTGCCTATTAAAAAATTAATTTAATCACATTAAAATTTATTTATGAAAATTCAAAATGAATTAACTATTAATCTATATTTCGTTTAAAAACTATATAATTTATCTAAATTTATATATTAGATTTTTCATAAATTTGTACAATACCATTTGTTTCATACAAAAATCAAATTCATTTTTATAAAATTAAATGCTTTTAAATTTCCATTTACTTGATATTTTAAAAAATCCTTGAAATAAGCAAAATTGGCAAATACAATATTTTGAATAATTTATCATATTTCAAATCAGTAACAAACATAAATTCTAAAATACTAAACTTCAAGCCAAAACCACCAACCAAAACCTACAATTCTCTATTATTTATTGATGCAGTTTCTTCAAAAGTAAATTATGCACCAATTGCACCTGAAATTTCAATTGTATAAAAAAATCATAGCAAAAAATATACATTTAAATAAAAAAAGTATACTTCTAGTTAGTATTTAATACTATTTAATATTTAATTTATGAAATACATTAATTAAAATTCAATATATTTTTACAATATAATTAATATATACTACTATTTATAAAAGTTATGGATATTGAATAAAATAAAAAGTTACAGTAAATAGTATACATTAAATAAAAAAATATATTTCTAGCAAAAAATTAATATTTAATACAAATTCAATATATTTCCATAATGCGATTAGTATATGCTAATATTTATATAAACCATAGATTTCAAACAAAATAAAAAGTCACAATAATCAGTATACTTCTAGTAAATAATTAGTATATAATATTATTTAACATTTCATTTTATTTTTAAGAAAATTAAAAAATTAAATGTTAAAATGAGATAAGTTTCTAAAAAAAAATTAAAAAAATTTACTGGACTAACCAAAACCATTATAAATTTTATTAAATTAATAAAAATAAATCTAACAAGTTAAAAACGAAAAAAAATTAGAAAAACATAAATATGAACAAAAAATTGAAAAGTAATGATAATATTTGAGTAGTATGATATGATTAGATATCTATCACTATCTCTATAGATAGTTTTTTTTTTTTATATAAATAGAACTCTATTTTTCATTTTATCTCTGTAATTTTTTACACCTATAAATAGGTGTTATAGTCAATAGAATGAGACACAGAAATTTATTCTCTCTTTCTTTTCTTTATTATCTATAATTGTTCTTTATTTTATAATACGTTATCAATATGAATTTGTTCTACCATTTTTTTTTAAGTTTTTCCAAGGTATTTTTTTTTTCTCATTTCGAATGACATATTAATCATATGTGTTCTCAAAAAGATATATACCTATGACTTAATACAAATATATGTTCAAGATGTAGTTATTTTATTGTGTCAATTAAATTAAAATATACATTTTTTTCCTTTATGTTTTTTTTTATGAGGGCATAAAATAAAAAAATAAAAAAATTATCAAATCGTTTTTTTTATATAATTATCAAATAATAAATTACATAAAAAAAAATCTGCACATCGTTTTTTAATGAAATAATCATTTTCTTTATTTCGTTTTTTTTTGTTTTGTTAACAATATTTTTTTTATTATCATATTATATATCTTAGTAATTTCTTTTATAGAAATGTTATTTGATATTAATCAAAATCTAGTTTATGAAAAACTAGTATTATTTATAGTTCCTAAAAAACTAATAATCTTTACTGTTCCTGAAAAACTAATTAAATAAATAATTATCTATATTTCAAATTCTAGTTCATGAAGAAATTAGTACTATTTATAGTTCCTAAAAAACTAATAATCTTTATAGTTCTTGAAGAACTAATTAAATAAATAATTATCTATATTTCAAATTCTAGTTCCTCAAGAAACTAGTACTATTTATAATTTCTGAAAAATTAATTAAATAAACAATTAAGGTATAAATTCCTGAAGAATTTTTACCTAAGTTCCTGAAAAATTAAATATCCTAAAATCTAGTATCCTAATTCATTAAAGAATTATTTTATATTCCTGAATAATTAAATACATTGTCTACAAGTTTTTAAAAGACTGGTTTAATTATCATTCAAATTGACATATTACTTATTTTTATATAGACAATGTCGAATTTGATGAAACTTAAATTTGTGGCCCTCGACATCACGGACAAGAATTATTTATCATGGATACTGGATGTTGAAATAAATCTAGATGCTATGGGTCTTAGAGATACAATCAAAGATGAAAATAAAAAATCTCAACAACATCGCACCAAGGCGATGATTTTCCTTCGTCATCATCTTCATAAAGGATTGAAACTTGAATATTTGACAGTTAAAAATCCATTAGTCCTTTGAAATAATTTGAAAGAGAGATACGACCATCATAAATCAGTCATCCTTCCAAATGCTCGTTATGAATGGATGCATTTGTGATTGCAAGATTTTAAAACTATAAGTGAATATAATTCTGCAGTTTTTAGAATAAATTCTAAATTGAAATTATGTGGAGAAAATATTACTGACCACGATATGTTAGAGAAGACATTTACTACTCTTCATGCCTCGAATATACTCTTACAGCAACAATATCGAGAAAAAGGTTTTAAGAAATATTCTGAATTAATTTCATGTTTTCTTGTTGCTGAGCAAAATAATAAGCTCTTATTGAAAAATCATGAAACTTGTCCAACTGGTTCTACTCCATTATTTGAAGTGAATGAGACAACATATAATAATATTGGATGAGGAAGAGGATGAAAACATAATTGTGGTCGAGGTTATGGCCAAAATCATAATAATAGCAATCGTGGTGATCATAGAAATAATAATACATCTTTCCACCAGAAGTGGAAGAATCATTAAGAGAAAGAGAATAATGGATCAAAGCAAAATATAAAAAATCAATGTTATTAATGTGGCATGAAAGGGCATTGGTCTTATCAATGTCGTATGCCAAAGTATATTGCTGATCTCTATCAATAGTCCTTGAAAAAGAAAGACAAAAATATAGAAATAAATTTGGCAAAAAAAATGATGATGATTTTGGTGATGACTCTATTGATGTCACACATTTAGATGTGTTAGATTTCTTTGAGAATCCTGAAGGAAAAAAATTAATCATTTGATTGGTGATAGCAATGTAAATGCCTAAAATTATGTGCTTCCTTTAGTTACCTTAGTTTGATTTATGTTTTCAATTTAAACACTAGTTTAAAGTGTTGGTGAATTATTTATTAAGTATTTTTGCATTGATTTTAAGTCAATGATTTATATTGAGTTATTTTTTACAAATATGTTTCATCTTTGTGAAGATATTATGATACACTGTATGCTCCTGTAGTAACAATATAAAAAATAAAAATTTATAAATATTATTTGTCTTCTAGTGGTTACAAAGAATAATTGCTAACGAGAAATTATCAAATAATGCCCACTAGTACAATTGCATTCCCTGAAGTGAATGCTATAAATTATTTGATAGATTATGAAAACTATGAAAGAGTAACAACTCATATAGAGGACACAACTCAATATTTGTGATTTTATATAACTCCCTGGATGAGTAATTTATAAGGATTTTGCAAGTTGTGCATTATAATGAGTTATTTTATTATTGTTTTATCTCCCGTATACATACACAACATATTGCGTTGAACCTGCAGTTCAAGCATTGAACTTATAGTTTAATAATTAAATCTTGAGGGTTTGGCATGAATGCCATTATAAATATCATACATGCTCTCTTTTGAAACTTGTATAAGGATATGAGTTGCAAATATTTAGTTGTGCCATGAATATATTAATGTTATTATCTCAATGTGCAAAAATGAGTTCACAAAAAAAAAAAGACTAAGAATTTATGAGGCAATTTTTCGACATTAGAGGGAGGAAAAGCACCTGCAGTGCTGAAAAATTTCGAGAAGTTTATTAAAAGGAAAAACCTTTAAATAATTTTTGATTTATATACAAATTAGAGTGAATCAGAAGTTCACAAAATAACACAGTGGTAACAAATTGCAACTTAACTGCCAAATGCATTTATAGATGCTAAAAGAGTGACAAAGTCTCATATTACAGCTGCTAATACCCCAGCAAGGGTTGTGATTCTAATTGCAAATAGAAAATCAATCAATCTCATTATACGCTAGAGGCATGGATAGTAAATTAGAACTAAAGATAAAAATCAGTAGAAAAGAAAAGCAGCGTCACTCATAAAACCTCCTAAAGAGGTAGATCTCAGTCAAAGAGCTATAGCCAATTATGAGACACAAACTGAGACAACGGAATAATTAGATCCTCCAAATATGGTTTCTGGAGTTAATGATCAAATAAATGAAAACTATGATATCTCAATTATTTTTGTGATATAAGAGAAAGAGTTGATAGAAATTCAATTATCACCGACGATGAATTTGCCTCAACAGTAACTCTTGCTGTTTCAAGAGAAAATCTGGATCTAGAATCTATAAGCATAACTGAATATTAACATGATTGATCATCATGGAAAGAGACAATTAAAATAGAGCTAGACTCGTTCTATCATTAATTATGAGAAAAATAATTCTCTTATTATGGAAATGATCATATTCCGATATTTAATTAGTATGGCAGTTAAAGAAAGATTTTATATATGCCTCATGAAAGCGATATTTATATAAGAGTTCAAAAAGGACTAAAGATATTATAAATGAATACACATTAAATATGTGATATATATTCCATTAAGTCGCAAAAATCTATGTATGGATTAAAGTAATATGGACATATGGTATAATTATTTGAGAAAATTTTTATTGAAAGAAAGATATATGAATAATACACTATGTCCATTTGTATTCATAAAAGGCCAAACAATGGTGAATATTATTATTGCAATTTATGTCAAATATCAGTGTGACTCCTAATAAACTCAAGGAAGTATGTAGCTATTTGAAGAGTGAGTTCGAGATGAAAAATTTAAAAGAAATAAAATTTTGTATCGGCCTGCAGACCGATTATCAAGGAATCCTAATGTGCTAGTCTACTTATGTAGAAAAGGTATTTAAGTAATTTTGTATGGATAAATCTTTTCCCTTAAATATACTAATGGTAGTCCTCTCAGCTGAAGTGAAGAGATACCCTTTTAGACCTAAATAAGATAACAAAGAGCTATTTGGTCTTGAAAATACTATATTGAAGTGCTATAGAGGCATTTATGTATCTTGTAAATTGCATCAGGCCTGATATTGCATTTGTAAGAAAAAATTTCTAGTTAGATATAAGCTCTGCACCTACTAAGAGATATTAAAGTGGTGTAAAAAGTTATCTTTAGTATACTATTAATATTATGATCATATTTTGATTCAGATTTGAATTTGGTCTATATGAGAATATTGATTATTTACTTGATTTTCATAATGGTAGATCTTATATTAGCTATATATGCACTTTATGGTGATACTGCAATTTTATAAAGGTTTTTTTTATGGTCCTTAAATACCTCACTAGAAATACTCTCATTGTGTTTTGAGAATAATACAATTTGCATTTCACAAATTAAAAGTGGGTATATCAAGGGTGATGAAGTAAACATATAAACTTCACCTAAATTCTTATTTATACATGATCTCTAGAAGAGATATCCACCAAATTCACTCGAGTGACAACCTAATAGACTTATATATTAAGTCTTTACCTAATGTGGTATTTAAACGGTATTGTTTTATCGATTAGTATATGCCATGTTAAAATCTGTCTTCATCAGGGGGAGCAAATTAATATATGATTATACTCTTTTTTCTTAGTTAAATTTTTATCCCACAGAGTTTTCTTGGACAAAAGTTTTAATGAGGCAAGCTGTGCAATAACAAAATAGCACATAAAATGTACTCTTTTCCTTAGCTATGTTTTTTCCCACTAGATTTTTTTTTAGTAAGGTTTTTAACGAGGCATATTCAAAGCGTAAGTAATATTTTTGGAGAGTATTATAAATAAGTTATTATATGTGGATATTACTTAAACATCATTAAGTATACGGTTTGACAATTTGGCAAATTTGCTTACAAAAGCACTCTTTACAACCACATTTGAAAAGCTAGTTAACAAAATTGGCATGCGTCTACTAAGAGATATTTGATAGAAATCATGTTTTCATGAGGAGGAGATTTTAGTACACTGTACTCTTTTTTCCTTAACCTATGTTTTGTCCTATTGAGTTTTCCTGACAGGGTTTTTAACGAGACAATATTATAGCGCAAATCGGTACAATAATAATGTACTCTTTTTTTTTCACTAAGATTTTTTTCCATAGAGTTTTTTCTTAGTAAGGTTTTAACGAGACATATTTTTTATAATAGACATCTAAGATGGAGTGTTGTGATAATATTGATAATAATATTTGAGTAGTATAATATAATTGGATGTCTATCACTATCTCTATAGATAGTTTTCTTATGTAAATAGAACTCTATCGTTGATCCTATCTCTGTAATTTTTTATACTTATAAATAGGTGCTATAGTCAATGAAATAAAATACAAAAATTTATTCTCTTTTCCATTCTCTTTTTTTTTTTTTTATTCTCTATAATTATTTTTTATTTTATAATAAAAAGCTATAAATTTAAAAATATACAAAGTAGGACATATGCTTAAATCCCTCTTTATTTTTTCGACCACTTGTCTTATAAGCAATATTTTTTATGTCGATGTGGGACTTCGTTTCCATTCTCCCACATAATTGCCATTCATTTTGGTTTTCAAAACCGTCGTGGCTCAACTGATACTGAGATTATAAAATTACCAGGTGGGTTTGAGCAACGAACCAAAGATCCGTGGTTTGGTTTGTACGAGTTGGGCTCCTAAACAAGAAATTTTAGCTCATGACTCGGTTGGTGGGTTCATGACTTACCGTGGAAGTAGCTACGTAGTGGGGGGAGTTCAACATGGGAGAGTTCTAATACTATTTACATTCTTGGCAGGTCAGGGTTTAAATGCAAGGCTTTTAGAGGAGAAGAACATGGGATGCCCTGTACCAAGGATGGAACAAGTTTTGTTGGGTCTTTCACTCGGGACTCAGTAGCTGAGACATTGAAATTAGTTATGGTAAAAGAAAAGGGTAAAATTTATAGAGAAAAAAGGCAAGGATGAAAAGTTTGCTAGCAAACAGCGACAAACGAGAAAAATACATAGAGAATTTTCTGGTTTACCGAAACAACCCTAGCCCGTAGGTGTCCCCGAAAAACATTGACCAAAGTCAATTTAAAAATAAAAATTATGATCGTCATATTTATCAAATTATATGAATAGAATATATTAATGTTCTAAGCAATTATTTATCAAATTTTTAAACCATCTAACTGCATTGGACCATTACTTTAATTAATCACTAATTATCTATCTAAAGTTCCCAGTGTCCACTATTTTTAAGTTGTGGAGAAAAAATTTTTATATATATTTTTTAAAATTTTGTTATAATATCCAACATTTCTATATTATTTATTGTATTAAAATTAATGTTTTTTAAAAAATAAATATATGTATATCACAAGAATGGTGAATAAAAAGAGAAAGAGCTACATATTAAGAATTTCGAAATTAGGCTTTTTGTCCCCTTTCCATAATGGGAAATCCAATTCCAGAAATCATTCTTGTTAGAGGTTGATGGGATCAAAATTACCTTATTCCATTTTGAGAAAAACAATGACCTAAGGGTGATAAAATAAGGCCTGTAGACAGAACAAAATAGGATATGGAGTTCTCTAGAATTGATCCCAGGTAAAGAGTCTTTGACACCCAAGTTAGTAGGTATAGTGGAGAGAAAATAAAGAGAGTGTAGAGAGAGAGAGAGAGAGAGAAAGTTGAGGATGGGATCTAGAATCCACTCCTTTACTTAGTTCTTACCATTATACAATGGAAAATGTTAAGCCATAGGGACAAATGTACTCATGCTATTGGAGGCATTTTTATCCCCCACCAAGGCCCCCACTCCTTAACTTGATTAGAGCATGTTAAGGAGCAGGCTATGGAAGTAGATACATGATCTTATTATAATGAGATTCATCTCTATTGTACAAAGGAGCCAAACCAAAGGCTGACATATAAGTGAGTTGCAGGCTCAATCTAGTAGCAGCTAGATGCTTGAATAGATATATAGGGATGATAATGAGACAAGTATGGGGCAGGTTTTCATTTCCCGCTTCCACTCCATCAACATATTTTCATATCAGCAATCGGTAATAAAATAAGGTGAGTTTAAGTGGGCATGCTCCTTTTTTTATTTATTCTCATATATGTGTGTGTGTGTGTGTGTGTAGAATATCATTACTATAACCTGATTTGGGTTTAAAATTTAAAATCCACCCCATCTAGTTCTGGTTAGGTTATATCGTTACTCGCCCCAACCCGAACATGATTTGGGTTTAAAATTTAAAACTTACTCTGCCCTATTTAGTAAATGAGCTGGCTACCCGGCGGGAAAAATTAAATTATCATCCTTATAGATGGGTGAGTTGACGAGCTCAATATCGAGTCAACTAGGTGCCTAAATAGATGGGCAAGCTAATAAGATTGATGTGGAGGCAATTTGGTGACTAAGGAGAGACGTAATGTGGGGAGCTCAATATGGAGACAGTCGGATGCTTAGATAGCGAAGAGAGTTGGAGGAGCTCAATATAGAGGCAGTTAGATACCTGAATGTATGTTAGTTGAGCAGCTCCATTATTGAGGCAATTAGAGGCGGCTGGTTGCTTGAACAGAAAGGCGAGCTGGAGTGCTCAATATGGAGGCAATTGGATGCTTGAATGGAAATGCAAGTTGAGGAGCTTGATTATGGAGGCAACTAGATGCCTAAATAGCTACGCAATCTGACAAGCTCAATGTCCAAGCAGTTGGATGCTTGAACAAAGAAATGAGTTGGGAAGCTCGATATGGAGGCAACTGGATGCTTGAATAAAGATATGAGTTAAGAAACTCAATTGTGAAGGCAACTAGATGCTTAAACGGAGATGCAAGCTGAGAAGCTTGATATATAAATAACTGGATGCCAAAACAGAAGGGCGAGTTAATGAGCTTGGTACGGATAGATAAGTCATATTTTTGGCTTTCATACAAAGCATATGAATTATCCTTGCTTGACTATTACCATACTGTCTTATAGTCTTATAATTTCTAAGGGCTTCAAGTATAGTCTTCAATGCCATTGTATATGGACTTATAAATTCCAAATATCTTTAAGTCTTCCAAATAGCTTCAAGTTTATCCAATAGCTTTAAGTCTTTGATTTTGAATAGCTTTAAAATTGTCCTTCCATAGATGGCTTCAAGTAATATGCTTCACCAAGAGAGATCTCAGATAATATCATGCCTCGTTAATAAAGGACTTATGAAATCTATCTCAAGTAGAGGTCTTATATAATATGCCTCACTGATATGAGTTTTAGATAATAGGATACCTCATTGATAGAAGACTTGAGAAATCTATCTCATGTAAAGGTCTTATATCATAATGTACCTTGCTAATAGAGGACTTAATAGATGATGCCTTCTGTGGACAACTTATATAATATATGCTTTGCTGATAAAGGATTTAGATAATGGTAATGCGCTTTGCATAAAGATATTTAGAAAATCATGTCAAAGGTCTTCATGTAATTTATACCTCACTAAAGACTTAGATAATAATATACCTCATCGAGGGAGGACTTAGTTTATAATGTGCTTTGCTGCTAGAGGACTTTAAAAATCCCACCTCACTTAAAGACCTTCATGGAATATATGCCTTGCTCATAGAACACTTTAGAAATCCACCTCACTTAAATGCCTTTATGTGATATTCACCTCACTAATAGAGGACTTAGACATTAATATACCTTGTCAATAGAGGACTTTAAAAATTTATCTTACATAGAGGTCTTCAAATAATCATATAGAGGACTTTTGCCTAGCCAAACTAGGTTTTTGATTCCTCACAGACTTCCTTAGAACTAGGTCTTTGAGTATCTCATTATAAAAAAGAATTTGTGCCTCACTGCTAGAGGAGTTTAGAAATCCACCTCATAGTCTTTAGCCTAGAGCTCATTAGGCCCCTTTTCCTCTTGTGAGGTTGTGCCTCGTAGTCATTTGCCTAACCTTTCTAAGTTGTTCTTTGAGGAGGTGCCTCCTGGTTCTCCATCTAGTCTTACTAGGTCTTTGATGTCTCGCAGACTTTACTTAGGAAAATAGGACCTTTTTTCCTCTTACGAGGAGTTGCCTCACGGTTTTTCACCTTGACTTATCTAGGTATTTCTCCCTCTAAACAGAGAGTTGGTTTGTTACCTTTCTCCTAGTCAAACTAGGTCTTTGATGCCTTGCTATGATAAGAAATTTGTTATGGTTTGCACTTCTATAGGGACTTTATATTGCATTTGCATAAGGGCTCTACTTTTTGAATGCGAGCTCACACTCTATCAAGGAAAGTGGATTACCTACCTCCTAGTGCTTCCCTCTTGGTTTTAGATGTACACTTCTGTGAGGGGTTTATATTGCATTCCTCCAAGAGCTTTACCCATATGATTTGATGGACGAGGTTGGTTGCATGCAACTTGGTAACTGATCTGAATAACTTGATAATTTTTGCCAAATCGAGTTTTATTATTCTCAGTAAATGATAATCTATCTTGCCATAAACAAGGATTACATGAGCATGTTTAGAAATTAAATAGTAGATGCATGGCTTATGAATCACAAATTCACGCGAGATACTCATTTTGTTTATATAGTAATTTTTTTAGAATAATCCATGTGCATCACGAGTTCATATGAAGTCTAGGTAGATTTTGATAATTTATATTTAATACAATGATAAAGAGTGATTTAGAGCATCATGTTATGAAATCAAATCAAGTGATTCATTCAAATATAAACTTTAGGCAAATTATCCATAATAATTAGAATAAAAGTTTTGCAAAATGTGAGAGACTCCTATCCCTCCCTCCCAAAATAAAAAATAAAATGGATTCACATATAGTCTATTAATTAATTTGCTTTCAAAATAAGTCTGAATTTAAATAACAACTTGCATATGAAGTAACATTTGAGATACATAATTATAGCAAATAATTTATGCATGCAGAGATCTTAGTATTTTCACATCTTATTTTAGGAAATAATAGTGCAAAATTTAATTCAAGTTATGAGAAATATAAAAAATATATCTAAATTGGTGTGGATAGCTACTGATTACACATCTATGTTAAATAAAGAGGCGAGCTGAAGAGCTTAAAGGGTGTAACAAGCTAAAAGACTTGAATGGTGAGGAGAACTAAGGAGCTTGAATGGTGAGGTGAGCCAAGGGGCTCAAATGGGGATGTGGTCGAGGAGCTCGTAGGGTGGACTGAGGAGCTTGTCATGGAATTCTTGAAAAACCAATAAATCCCTACAATTGAATTCTATTTGACTATTTGCATGAAAATTCTTGATAATTGAAAAAGTCAAAATCAAGTAGGAAATAGTTGAAATGGTGGCAGAATGAAAATATAGTCAACATAGTTGTTAGAATCAGTCTCGCTCGGCCAGTCCAACTGAAAATCGACCGCAAGACCAGTTTGATTTAGACTATATACTTAGAGAGAAAATTGGAGTAAACTTGATGAATCGGTGACCTGTCTAACTTGGTCTAGATTTTCTTAGCGAAAGGATTTTTTTTTTTTTTTGTTTTTTTTTTTTTATGGGATCCAGTGACAAATAGGGGATTTTGCAAGTATGGAATGAAGTTAGACTTGAAATGATCCCAACCATGTAAAGATCACTGGAAAAGGAGCTTTGTGCCAGACAAAATCTGCATTTGAATGTGGCATCGCTGGAAACCGTTGATTGGCGAGTGAGGGTGTTTATGGCGGCCATTTGTGGCGAGATTGATGGCGTTGGATTCTTCGGAGGGTGAGCTACGCACTGACGTGGGCAATGTTGAATTTCGACAGCAGAATATGGATGAACAGTGATAGCAATGTATTTTCTCTCTCCTCAAACTATCATTTTCATTTTCTGCTACTTTTTTTTATATGATTTGTTGATTTTTTTTTTGTCAAAAATAAAGGCTGATATGATGAATAAAAAATAATAATTGAAAACCATGATGCTCCTGAATATATATATATATATATATATAATTTTTCTTATTAATTTTTTTATATAATAAATTTTACCGCTAACTCTTTTTTTTTTATATATATTTTTATGATAGTAAATTTATTGAAAAATATAAAATATTTCTTAATTGTCACGTAATGAATTAATTGATCATAATTTTTTAACAATTACTTTTAAATAATATTTATTTATTATTATGATAAAATTTATTAATTTTAATTATATATGTATTATATTTATTTTTAATATATAAATAATAAATATTATATAAAAATTTTATTTCAATTCTAATTAAATATCTAATGATCTTCTATTTATATCTATTTTAAAATCGGAGCGAATTTTTCAAAATCTTAGCTGCTAAGAAATGATGAAAATGTCAAACGCCAGCATGTGGTAGCACTAGCAATACCATCATTACTTAATGTTGTCGTCCCGGACTAATTAAAAGCATAGACATTATTACAACTTCATGTTTGAAGGGCAATATTAACATGTAAGAGGGGGTCTAATAATAGTAATAATAATAATAAAAAAAAAAAAGAGCATGTGATGCATATAAAAAAATAAAACCTATATAATTAAACATATCAGCCATTAGAGAACCAATTTTTCTTGAAACATATAATCACACAAAAATAGAAAAAAAAAATTTCAATCTAATATAATTTTGAACTTTCAAAGCATATCAGATGTTATTTTTTTTATTTTAAAATATATTTTTTATTTGATAAAGAATATTTAAGATAAAGACTCTTTTACTTAAAAAAATCGACATACATAAATAAAGTTCTCGTTCAATTTAAAATATATATACATATAAAACGGTTGAGTACTGCACAAATAAAAAGATGCAAATCCAGAAGTTTCTAGAGAGAGAGAGAGAGAGAGAGGAAAAAAAAAAAGTCGATGTTTGATCCACATTTTTCACACATTACTAGACCTTTGGACTTTGGAGTCCAATCGCTTACCAAGTCTGTCCCCACTTTAGTAAACAAAGTGAATTGAAATTTATTAATTTCACATTCCATTTTTGTCTTCTTCAAATGCCAAATTAACTCGATGAGTTGGAAGAAACTCGACAAAATGGTCTATGTATTGGTCATGAAGATTTCTATCTGCAAATAATTTCCTCATTTCCTTTGCATTATCTCTATATAGTTTTCCTTCTTCTTCAACCATAACCAACCTCACTGACTCAGCCACTGATTTCCTATTAAACGATCCATCTTCTTCATCTCTTGTTATTTCTACACCCGCTTTCTTCTCTTCAAAAACTCTACTAATTAACCCTTGGTCTATACATACAGGCAACATAATCAAAGCGACTCCAAAATAAAGTGCCTCTATTACCGAACTATAACCGCAGTGAGTTAAAAATCCTCCAACAGATTCATGACCAATGATTCTGAGTTGAGGTGCCCAACTCGTCCACACCAGGCCGCGTCCTTTCACTCGATCCTCAAACCCATTTGGTAACTCCGCTTGGTTATCCCGCTTCCTTAAACTCCAAAAGAATGGCAATCCTGATAACTCCAACCCAAGTGCTAATTCATTTAATTCGGGTTGACTCAGTTCCACCTCACTTCCAAAAGCTATATATAGTACAGATCTTTTATTTTGCTTGTCAAGCCATTGGTTGATTGTTCGCCACGTATCATCTTCGTCTTCATGGCTATCTAAATTAGTTGAAGGTGGCAATAGACCTATTGGAAGTACAGGCTTACTATGAAGCTCTCCCACAAGCCTTAAATAATTAGTTTCAAGCTCGAAACAGCTCCGAAAAACTATAACGTCACAACCTGCTATTACTGAACCTAAACGAAAAACATCGGAGAAACCTGAATCGTTCGTTTCTTTAAGATCAAAAAATCGCTTTGCCTCATGCAGTCGATATGCTATCTTAGAGGGAAAAGTGACCCAATTAGGAGAGACAGTGAAGTGCTCTGGCAGTGTCCTTGGATCATCACCATTAACCATGGCTGATGATGATGATCCGAAGAAAGATATGGACCATGCGGCTAGAATACTGAAAAAGGCACGTGAAATACCAAGATTGGCTGCAATGGAAGGTAACCAGTAAGGAGCAAAGTCGTAAATGATCCAATCTGGAGTAGAAGTTTGTAAAAACTGAAGTAAAGGGTGTTGGAGACCATCATAGGCTTTCTTGAGGTATGGAATTTTATCGGAAGGTATGTCTATGGTGGCCTCTGCATTATGTGGGAGATGATCTACTGAAGGTAAAGGAAGGCTTACTAAAATTATATGTGATGCCAAATTTGGAGGAATTTTTGGTAAACGTTGGATGTTTTTTGGAGTAGATATAAAGGAGATTTTGTGACCCCTTTGAGCTATGAGCTTGGCAAGCTCAAGAAATGGGATTATATGACCAAATGCTAGCCATGGAAACAAAGCTACATGAAGCTTTTTAGATTCTCTCATGGTTAGTTATTAGCGTTCCTCTGTATTAGCACCCCCATCATAATATAGAAATCTTATCTTTGCATAAATAAAGTTTAATTTAGTGATGTTACTGTATAATGTGAACTCAATTATTTTATCATCAACATCATTGTGTTTCTGTATAGTGGAAAAAATCTTAGCCGACTTTTTTTCTTAACGAGTTATTGTTGCTCCTATATAAGGGAAAAATGATAAAAATATACTAGTTAGAAATTTTATTTACTCATATATGTCAGTTTTAAATTTATTTATTCATATATGTTACTTTTTTGAATCTGCAGGAGGTGGGGACCATAAAATCGGAAGTCAAACTTTCGATTTTGTGCGCACAACTCTGCGTCTGCAGGTGCGCAGAAAACCGGATGTTTGACATCTGGTTTTTTGCACACGTGGCAAGAAACAGGATGTCAAACATCCGATTTCTCTGCCACCTGCCATGCAGAGTTTCATCTACAGCAGAAAATCGAAACTTTGAGTTCCGATTTTCTGCTGCACTCTCCCAGTTATTAGATGCAATAAAATCTAACAGCTGGGGATAAGAGCTGGGTACTTTAAATAGGCTCTCCAGCCCTTCCGAATTCTCAAACTCTTATTTACACCTTCACTGCTATTTTCCTTCTTTCAAACTCTCAAACTCTGCTATTTTTTTTTATTTTGCTGAAGGTTTTTTTTTTTTCAAAATATTTGTGAGCTGATCTTCCTGCTTAAAAGTATTAATTTTTTTTAGAAATATAGTTATAATTAATTATGATAAATATTTATATATTATGATAAATAATTATAATATTTATTGATAATTTGTTATTTTCAGGTTAAAATAAGAGTATTAGAAAATAATTTTAAACAAATTTGCTTCTTAAGAGGTAGGTTATTTAATTTTAATTTGTTTAGTTAAAACAGTAGAATAAATTTAATTTTTTATAGTTATTTAAGTTGTTTGTTTTGTAAAATTTGAGATACTATATTTAATGATTTTGTTATTAATAATAGTTGTACATTATTATGTTTGTAGATATATTAAGTTTGAAAATATTTAGTTTGTGTTTGAATATGTAATTTGATAGAATTAATTTTAAAAATTTGTTTAACTAATTTTTATATTGTTTGGAAAAAAAATTGGAATAGTATAATAAAATAAAATTTTGGTTAAATTAATAATATTTAGTTTAAGTAATTTTTATGTTGTTAGAAAAAAAAATATATTAAAATAAAATTTTGGTTATACTAATAATATCTATTTTGTGTATTTTGATAGAATTAATTTTAAAAATTTGTTTAACTAATTTTTACATTGTTAGGAAATTAAAAATATATTGAAAAAATATAATAAAATGAAAATTTTGGTTATGGAAATAATATATAGTTTGTTAAAATAGATAGAAATAATTTTAAAAATTTGTTTAAAAAAATATTGAAAAAATATAATAAAATGAAAAATTTGGTTATGGAAATAATATATAGTTTGTTAAAATAGATAGAATTAATTATAAAAATTTGTTTACCTAGAATTAATTATAAAAATTTGTTTACCTAATTTTTACATTGTTAGCAAATAAAATAAAATATTGGAACAACAAAATAAAATAAAATTTTGGTTATGGCAATAATATCTATTTTGTGTATTTTGATAGAATTAATTTTAAAAATTTGTTTAAGTAATTTTTACATTGTTAGGAAACTAAAAAAAATATTGAAGAAATTTATATAATAAAATGAAAAATTTGGTCATGGAAATAATATATAGTTTGTTAAAATAGATAGAATTAATTTTAAAAATTTGTTTACCTAGAATTAATTATAAAAATTTGTTTACCAAATTTTTACATTGTTAGCAAATAAAATAAAATATTGGAACAATACAATAAAATAAAATTTTGGTTATGGCAATAATATCTATTTTGTGTATTTTGATAGAATTAATTTAAAAAATTTGTTTAAGTAATTTTTGCATTGTTAGGAAACTAAAAAAAAATATTGAAGAAATTTATATAATAATATGAAAAATTTGGTTATGGAAATAATATATAGTTTGTTAAAATAGATAGAATTAATTTTAAAAATTTGTTTACCTATAATTAATTATAAAAATTTGTTTATCTAATTTTTACATTGTTAGCAAACTAAAAAAATATTGAAAAAATATAATAAAATAAAAAATTTGGTTATGAAAATAATATATAGTTTGTTAAAATAGATAGAATTAATTTTAAAAATTTGTCTACCTAGAATTAATTATAAAAATTTGTTTACCTAATTTTTACATTGTTAGCAAATAAAATAAAATATTGGAACAATAAAAAAAAATAAAATTTTGGTTATGGCAATAATATCTATTTTGTGTATTTTGATAGAATTAATTTTAAAAATTTGTTTAACTAATTTTTACATTGTTAGGAAACTAAAAAAAAATATTGAAGAAATTTATACAATAAAATGAAAAATTTGGTTATGGAAATAATATATAGTTTGTTAAAATAGATAGAATTATTTATAAAAATTTGTTTACCTAATTAAAAATATAATAAAATAGATAGAATTATTTATAAAATTTTTTTCACCTAATTTTTACATTGTTAGGAAATATAAAAAATATTGGAACAATATAATAAAAAAAAATTGGTTATTGCAATAATACCTAGTTTGTCTATTTTGATAGAATTAATTTTAAAATTTTGTTTAACTAATTTTTACATTATTAGAAAAAAAATATTGAAAAAATATGATAAAATAAAAATTTCGGTTATGGCCATAATATCTATTTTGTGTAATTTGATAGAATTAATTTAAAAAATTTATTTAACTAATTTTGATGTTGTTATAAATAAAATATATAATTAATT
Organism: Reutealis trisperma; assembly: GCA_947687605.1. Taxonomy (NCBI): domain Eukaryota; kingdom Viridiplantae; phylum Streptophyta; class Magnoliopsida; order Malpighiales; family Euphorbiaceae; genus Reutealis; species Reutealis trisperma. The sequence goes on along the minus strand of CANTUT010000175.1, from coordinate 3,593,305 downwards.
TTAAAAATTTTGTTTAACTAATTTTTACATTATTAGAAAAAAAATATTGAAAAAATATAATAAAATAAAAATTTTGGTTATGGCCCTAATATCCATTTTGTATAATTTGATAGAATTAATTTTAAAAAATTGTTTAACTATTTTTTATGTTGTTAGAAACAAAAATATATAATTAATTTTAAAAATTTGTTTAACTAATTTGTATATTGTTAGGAAATAAAAAAATATTGAAAAAATAGAATAAAATAAAAAATTTGGTTATGGCAATAATATCTAGTTTATGTAATTTGATATAATTAATTTTAAAAATTTATTTAACTAATTTTAGGGTTATTAATTATTTTATTAATATGGAAAAAATGGAGACATGGTGTGGATATAAAATATTTATCATAATGAAAAAAATATAATCAGAAAATTATCAAAACTTTGTTGCTAAAGTCTAATATCTAAATTACAAATTGTAAATCCTAATAGATGAACTGATACACAATCACTTTATGAATGAATGTGTTATTTAAATAAATTTTTTTAATTTTATTATAATGTATTATTATAACTAATAATATTGATTAATATTTTTCAATTAAATTATATATAATGTATATAGTTATGGCTGGGCCGACATCAATTTGCTTTTATTGGTCTGGCGAAGTGATACAAAATATGAACTATGTGGTTGATTATAGAAATGGGCAATCCAATGTACTCCAAGTTCCTCCTATTACAAAAATGGTTGAGTTACTTCGGGTAATTTATATTGTCACAGCAATTGATATAGAAAATTGCTTTGTTAAATCAATACTATTTAGAAATCCTGTCAGAGGACCATATGGGTTTATGTTCCAAGCAGTGAACATATGTGATGACAATGGTGTAGAACGAATGTTCGAACAAATAGAGTATTTGAAAGGGTATTTCAATTTTTTTAAGGTGTATGTTGATATTGCTGCAAGGCATCAACTGATGACGTGAATGAGGAAAACGTGGATGGTTCCCCTGATAGGGATGGGGATGAACAAAATGAAGATATGTATGAGTTTGCTGAGGATGTAAGGGCTATTGTTCAATATGATTATGAGGAAGGAGATGCTGTTGACGAAGATGACAGTGAAGATGCACCATCGGGGTCTGATGAAAGCGATGAAAATATGTTAGATGATTCAGCCGATTCTGACTTTGATCACTATGGTTGTGAGGGGGAGACACCCAGCGTAAGTGATCATGCACTAATGAATGTGCCATCTGCATGTTTTTAGTACAATCCCAATGAGAGTGTAGATTTCGCAGCAATTTGAGTGCAAGTAGATACAGATGAAAATCTGGTAGATACTTAAGATGGCTTATACAAGGGAATGCTATTTAGCAGCAGAGATGAATGTAGGCTTGCAATCCAACAACATGCAATCCAAAATAATAATGAGTTTAGTGTAAAAGAATCGAGGATTGATACTTTTGTTTGGTGTTGCAAGAAAAAATCAAGTGGTTGCAATTGGCGAGTGCGTGCTAGGCAGTTGCGGGATGACAGTCAGTGGAAGATAACACAATATGATGCACCACATACCTGTCTCAACCCAACTGTGACACAAGATCACAAACATTTAACTGCAGAGCTAATTGCTAATCATGTGGAGATCCTAGTTAAAGAGCAGCCATCAATAAAGATCAAAGTTTTACATGTGCATTTACAAGATCTATTAGGTCATGAACCAAGCTATAGGAAGACATGGCTAGGCGAGCAGCTTGTAATTGAAAAACTATTTGGAGATTGGGATGAGTCCTTTACTCATCTTCAGCGGTGGATCGAGCAGGCACAAGCATCCAATCCTGGTTCAAAATATGTTCTTCATGTTGAACCATCAAGTGGCATATTTGAACGCATATTTTAGTGCTTTAAACCATGTGTCGAAGGAATGAAACATTGTAGGCCTGTTCTTATAGTTGATAGTACTTTTCTCTATGGAAAGTACAAAGCTGTCTTGTTATGTGCATCGGTATTAGACGGAAATAATCATATTCTTCTTGTAGCATTTGCTGTTGTTCAATCAGAGAATAACTACAACTGGAATTGGTTCATGACGTGTATCCGGGCTTATGTCACTGATAGCAGAGAGTTGTGTGTGATATCTGATCGCCATAAAGGGATAATCAATGCAATGAAAAATGATTTGTGGAAAATGTGTCCACATTGTTATTGCATACGCCTTGTAGTCAGTAACTACAACACAACTTTCAAAAATCCAAGAATGAAAAAAATGATACAAGCTGCTGGTATGTCACATTATCTCATTCATTAAATATTTTTAAATTGAATGTCAATTATATTTTTTAAAGTAATTTTTTTTTTCATAAGCTTACGAGATACAGAAGAGAAAATTCGCCATAATATGAAAGGAGATCACAACATTGGATAAGGAATCATCAAAGTGGTTATTGAAAATCCCAAAAGAGCAGTGGACCCTTTCTCACGATGACGGCTTTAGATATGGCAGCATGACGTCCAATATTGCTGAATTCGTTAGTAGTTTCTTGAAAGATGTACGAGGATTGCCAATAACCTCCATGGTTAACAAGATTTTTAATAAACTTGTTAATGCATTTGATCACTGGAGCCAAGAGTACAAGAAGGAAATACAAGAAGATCATACATACACCCTTTTTTGTAGGGAGAAATTGACTAGATGGACCCGACGAGCAAGTGGTCATACAGTACAACAATTCAATAGACGAACAGGTCTATGTGAAGTGACCACATGTCGCCTTAATCGGAGAGGAAAGATTAAAGGAGGCAATGCTCAAGTGGTGGAATTGGCAAAACTTGAATGCACATGCGGTAAATTTCAGCAATATAAGATTCCTTGCTCGCATGCTATTGCATGTTGTTTGAAGAACGACATGGACTTCAACCAATTCATTTCCCCATTTTACAAGTTGGAACGTTCCTTAAGATGCTGGGAATCCAACTTTCATCTCCTAGGTCATCCAGCTTATTGGCTTGATTGTCAAAACTTGTGTGTTAAACCTAATTCGCAATGGTTACGCGGCAGTGGTAGGCCAAAGTCAACGAGGATAAAAGGAGAGATGGATTGGCAAATTAATGAAAAATCTGGTTATTCATGTAGATTTTGTGGTCAACCTGGCCATAACATTAAGACATGTCCCGCTGCAAATAGTAGGAAAAATCAATAAAATGCTTATTGTGTGATTTCAGACTAGTTATTGTAATAAAATGTATTATTATATTTATAAACTCATTTTAACTTTAATGCCTTATATACAAGCGATATATAATTATACATTATTATTTAATTATATGTCATATAATCTATTTCAGTTGACAATATCACATAATCTAGAAAAAAAATGTACTTATTTATTTCTTTGTTATTTAGAGTTGAAAAATATGTCAACTAGAAAATATGCATCATGATATTAAAAACCGGAAAAAAAAAAAAAAAAAAAAGAGGAGAATAGGAAAATTAGTCTAATATCAAAAATGAGCTCTTGATAAATTTATCGCAACTAGTAAAAAAGATATATATTTAAGTGAGAAATTAGTTATTAAATAGCTAATGTTCCTTTGAGAATAAATAAATATCTTTCTTAATATATTTTTTATTGTGTCTTGTTGATAATTATTGAAATTTAAGATACTATTAAAAATGATTTCATTTTGAGTAATTTGATATTGATATAAAAATTGATATTGTTTAATATTAAAAGGCCTAACAAAAAAATTCTTCTAAAACCTCTAATTGGTTAAAGCAGACCCTGATTATTAAAGCACTTGGCAGGACATCTCTAATAAGAAAAGTCATGTTACTAGTCTAATTTTTCATAAAAGCCAATTGAGTTACTATGAGGGATGATTCATTCCATATTTTCTCTGACTAAATACACTATGATTGCTTTTAAAATCTTTTTTGTATGTATATATATACTAATTAAATTTATAAACTATACTATATTATACTAATAAAAATTTGATTTAATTATGCTCAATGTTACATAATTGAATTTATAAAATTCAATTGAATATTTTTTTTTATTTCAAATACTAATATACAAAATATGAAATAAATTTCAGGTGACAGTGTAATTTAATTTGATTATGAATTTGTGATAAATTTTTACATTTTACATGCTTTCATAATGCACTATCCTTATTTCATATGTGATAAATTTGATTATTTGTGTCTATTCAGGTATGAAGGGTGGACATGCTGCAGATCATATATATTCTGGACCATACGATCCTATATTGTTGGACATGCAGGATGACCATCGATCAAGAGATGTATGGGAGGACGAGGGAGCCAGTATGCCATTGAGATGTAGGCTTAATGCGTCAGTATTACGTGATTTTGTGATTGATGACCGCGTACTTCCCCGATTACGCCGCACTGGATTTTATGGTGTCTCTAGACTGGACTTTTTCCAATTAGACTACCATCTCATTACTGCGCTTGTAAAGAGATGGAGACCAGAGACACATACGTTCCATTTTCCGTATAGAGAGATGACCATCACCTTACAGGACGTATGCATACAGACAGGTCTACCTATAGATGGTCATGTAGTGACGGGTACTACACATATTAATGGACGTGACCTTTGCATGAGACTTCTTGGTTAGGTCCCAGAGGGCTCGCAAATCAGAGGCAACAAAGTGTCATTTACTTGGCTAAATACAAGATTTGGCACTCTTCCAGATGACCCGACTGAGTTTCAGATGGATGGGTATATGCGTGCATATATACTCCATCTTATTGGTGGAGTTTTATTCACTACTGATGATGACAGTCGAGTCCATTTGATGTGGTTGCCTCTCTTAGAGGACTTCACCCGTACTGGTCAATACAGTTAGGGAGCTGTATGTCTTGCATATTTGTATAGTGAGCTATGTTCGGCAGTTTATCGAGACGCAACTGAAATTGCAGGACCAGTATTCCTATTACAAATTTGGGCGTGGGATAGACTTTCCATAATTTCTCCCACCCTACATCAAAGGACGCCAGTTGCTGACGCCCCTCTGGGGCAACGGTGAGTATGAATTATAATATTTATATTATATTAATTTATTTAATATTCATGGTTAATTACATTTATTTTACATACAGATGGAGCACCTCCAAACGAGTTGCTGAGGTCGTTACCCACGTCTTGCTAGCTATTCGGTATAAATTTGATGTCATGCATGATCAGCAGGTATGTAATTAGGATTACACAAATGACATAATTATTGATATGTTATTTTTTATCATGTATTATTCTAATGAATATTAAAAATTTTATAATGTAGATGGTATGGCAACCCTATGACCATGAGATAATGGAAGCACTCTCTGATTATTGCCATAATGGGCAAGATATATGGCAAGCAGTTGTCCCACTTGTATGCTTCCACATTGTCCAGTGGCACCAGCCCGATAGAGTTTTGAGACAGTTTGGACAGAGGCAACATATTCTGAGGTAGCCTCGTCAACCTAGAGGGCTTGAGAACACTGACTTACATTCTGGAGTTGGTGACTGGTGTGTGCACCATCAGCAATGGCTTGCAATATGGAATGATAGACGTCAGCAAATCCGTGTAGATGTGCCACGAGAGACACGTCCATAGTACCATTCTCAGTATATGGAATGGTATAGAAGAGTCACCATTAGATATTTATTTCACAATGGTGGTTTGTTTGCCACAATGGTTAGTTGTTGTTTCAGTAATATAAAACTCACATTATTTCAATTTTTCCATGTTGTTTCAGTAATATAAAACTCACATTATTTCAATTTTTCCATGTTGTATCTAATTAATACTGTATTACTTGCAGAAAGATGCTGTGAAGAGAATCCGTATAACAAATGATGTTCAGACAATTCATGAAATCAATCAAACCTTGTTTGATGCATTGGCTGAGGAGGAACGTATTGTCACGGGCCAACCTCCAGAGCCAGAGGAAGTTCTAGAACATCATCAGCCAGATGTAGGTCCTAGTGGACGACGAGCTTGACGGCGTTCTAGTCGGAGTGCAACCCAAAGGCACTCAATGAGTACATATGATTTCTCTGATGCATTACGACCAGTAGAATTCCACCAATCTGGTCAACAGGATGCCACAGTTGATGGCGATAGGTTCCAGCCCAGCACATCAACTAGATTTGAGTTTGGTGGTTCATTGGGGGCTCAGCCACCTGCTGCTACGGATGATTTGTATGGACAGTTCTCCACTCAATTCTCACAGTTTAGTTCACATATGCAGCCTCCGTATGACCCTTTTGCAACTGAACTGTTTCCACCGAATCCATATGTACCAGCACCATCTTCGGCATTCACACCCTGGACAAGAGCACAGTGGGGTGAAACTCCTTCACAGCAAACAGAATATTCTGGCGGGTTCTTCACTCCAACTGATATGATTGCACTGGCTTTTTTTTAGTTTCCTACATCAGGACCTACTTTTACGCATTCTCCTATTCCATATCAGATTGATGCACAAGGGTAGGATGCTGCTACTACAGAAGAAGAGCCTGCAGAAGTGCAACCTACTATAGTTCAGCCAAGACGTGCTCCACCACGTAACCATCAGCCTCTACCTTGTGGGACTGGAGGAGACCGATGTCGTGGCCATTAGTTATTATTATTATTTTTTATGAACAATTAATATAATTAAATATTATTTATTATCTTAATTTAAGAAATAATATATTAATTATATAAATATTTCTTAAAATTTATTATTATTGAAAAACTTATAATAAATATTAAAAAAACTTTACTTATAATATAAATATCAAAAAACTTATAATAAATATTAAAAAAAATTTACTTATCATAAATATTTTCTTGAAAAACATAATATATTTCTTTAGTTAATAATATATTATATACTAATGTGATTTAAATAAATATAAAACTAATTAAATTATTATTTCACTTATTTCTTAATAATTTTTATTTCATAATAACAAATTTTATATGACAAAAATCATCAAATCTATTCAAAATAATAATTCATTATAAATGATAAACTTATAATAAATATTAAAAAAAATTTACTTACCATAAATATTTTCTTGAAAAATATAATATATTTGTTTAGTTAATAATATATTAATTATATAAATATTCCTTAAAATTGATTATTGAAAAAATTGTATTTGTTTAGTTTTTCCGAAATCCAAACAAAAACTTCTAAAAAAAATATACACAAATGTGATTTAAATAAATATAAAACTAATTAAATTATTATTTCACTTATTTTTTAATAATTGTTATTTCATAATAACAAATTTTATATGACAAAAATCATCAAATCTATTCAAAATAATAATTCATTATAAATGATAAACTTATAATAAATATTTGCTTCAAAAAACTTATAATAAATATTAAAAAAAATTTACTTACCATAAATATTTTCTTGAAAAACATAATATATTTGTTTAGTTAATAATATATTAATTATATAAATATTCCTTAAAATTTATTATTGAAAAAATTGTATTTGTTTAGTTTTTCCAAAATCCAAACACTACAAAAAAAGCGCTAAATACCGACTAAATTTTTTGTTGGTAAACATAGAAAATTAATCGGTATTTATAAATACCGACAATAATATTTAGTCGGTATTTTCATTGTCGGTAAAAAAAATACCGACTGAATACAATATAGTCGGTAAATACTGACGGATATTTTTGTAGGTATATTGTCTTATTTTTGTCGGTAAATTTATAAAGAATAGTCGGCTCAACAAATTACCGACTAAAAATATAGTCGGTAAAATATAATTTTGGTCGGTAAATTAGTAAATTATTTTGTCGCTATGTTTTTTCGACTATATTTTCCGTCGGTAATTGATAAATTTGGATCGGTAAATATATAAAATATTGGCAGAAAAACACTTTTACCAACTAATATTTAGTCGGTAATTCATCGGTAAAGTTTAAATAAATATTTTTCAAAAGTAAATATTGTGTTGGTAATACGTCGGTAATTTTGTAAATTAATTTTTAAAAAATAAAATATTTTGTCAGTAATCCGTCAGTAAAATTTTATTTTTTTTAAAAATACATATTCTTCAAAAAATAAGAATAATAATTTAAAAAATTAAAATTTTTAGAGTGAACATGAAAAATAAGTAATAAAAAGTTATAAAATAAATTAGGAAGCTTAAAGAATATAAAAAATGACTAAATTAAAAAAACTAAATTAAAATTATATTTCAAAACTATAAAAAGAATGAAATGAAGCTAAAATTAAGAGAGAAAATAATAAGAGTAAAAACGAAAAGGTAAGATAAATAATTTATTAAATTTATTTTTTGTTTACTAAATTTATATAAAAATTTAATAAAAAAATAAATTTAAGATAGCAAATAATTATTTTTTAAAAAATCACATTAACACTTTTTTATGTTATAAACAATTTAAGAAATATAAATTATAAATTATAAAAACTTAAAATAAATTAAAATAAATTTATTAGATTTTTTGTATTGAAGGGTTTGGAATTTAAGAAATAAAATAGAAAAAAAAAGAATATGAAACAAAGAGTATATAAGTATTAAAGAGTATGAAAATATTAAGTGATAAAAAAGAAAATAAAGAAATAGTTAAAAGAGAAAGAAAAAAAAAGAAATTTTATTTGTGAGAAATAGAGAGAAGAAATTGAGAGAAAGATAAGAAAAAAGAAAGATAAGAAAAGGGAAAGAGAAGAAGTGTGGGAAAAAAATGATGAGGATGAGCCTTTTTATACTTTTTTTTTTACGCCATTTACCGACTAATTACCAACTAAATTTCCGTCGGTAAATTTTTCAAATGAAAATTTAGAGGGAAATTTCCCTCCAAAATTTTCATTTACCGACAGATTACTGACTAAATTTCTGTCGGTAATTTTTTTTTATTTTTTAAAAATCAAATGAAAATTTTGGAGGAAAATTTCCCTCCAAAATTTTCATTTATCGACTGATTACCGATTAAATTTCTGTCGGTAATTTTTTTTGAACATCAAATGAAAATTTGGAGGGAAATTTCCCTCCAAAATTTTTATTTACCGACAGATTATTTTGTCGGTAAATTAAAATAAATTCTTTATAATTTACCAACTGAAATTTTAGTCGGTAAATTTAGTAACAAAAATTTTTGTCGGTAAATAGGAAAGTTTTTAATTAAATCAAAGAAAATTTAGCTTTTTAATTTACCGACTAAAATTTTTTGTTGGTAAATTAACAAATATTTTATTTTTCAATTTACCGACTGAATAATATTGTCGGTAAATTAGAAATCTTTTGTAATTGAATTAAAGAAAAGTTTTGCATTTTAATTTATCGACTAAAATTTTGGTCAGTAAATTTACCGACCAAAATTTTAGTCGGAAATTTCAAAAATTTTTTAGACAAATATTTTATTTTCTAATTTACCGACTGAAAAATTGATCGGTAAATTTACCGACGGAATAATATGGTCGGTAAATTAGAAAGTTTTTGTAATTGAATTAAAGAAAGTTTTGCGTTTTAATTTACTGACTAAAATTTTGGTGGGTAAATTTGCCGACCAAAATTTCAGTCGGTAATTTCAAAAAAAAAATTTGACAAATATTTTGTTTTCTAATTTACCGACTGAAAAATTAGTCAGTAAATTTACCGACTAAAATTTTAGTCGGTAAATTAGAAAGCTTTTGTAATTGAATTAAAGAAAAGTTTTGCGTTTTAATTTACCGACTAAAATTTTGGTCGGTAAATTTACCGACCAAAATTTTAGTCGGTAATTTCAAAAAAATTTTAGACAAATATTTTATTTTCTAATTAACCGACTGAAAAATTGATCGGTAAATTTACAGACGGAATAATATGGTCGGTAAATTAGAAAGTTTTTGTAATTGAATTAAAGAAAGTTTTGCGTTTTAATTTACTGACTAAAATTTTGGTCGGTAAATTTACCGACCAAAATTTCAGTCGGTAATTTCAAAAAAAATTTTCGACAAATATTTTATTTTCTAATTTACCGACTGAAAAATTGGTCGGTAAATTTACCGACTAAAATTTTAGTCGATAAATTAAAAAACTTTTGTAATTGAATTAAAGAAAAGTTTTGCGTTTTAATTTACTGACTAAAATTAATTTACCGACCAAAATTTTAGTCGGTAATTTTAAAAAATTTTTAGACAAATATTTTGTTTTCTAATTTACCGACTGAAAAATTGGTCGGTAAATTTACTGACTAAAATTTTAGTCGGTAAATTAGAAAGCTTTTGTAATTGAATTAAAGAAAAGTTTTGCGTTTTAATTTACCGACTAAAATTTTAGTCGGTAAATTTACCGACCAAAATTTTAGTCGGCAATTTCAAAATTTTAGTCGGTAATTTCAAAAAATTTTCGTCGGTAATTTCAAAAAATTTTCGACAAATATTTTGTTTTCTAATTTACCGACTGAAAAATTGGTCAGTAAATTTACCGACTAAAATTTTAGTTGGTAAATTAGAAAGCTTTTGTAATTGAATTAAAGAAAATTTTTGCGTTTTAATTTACCGACTAAAATTTTGGTTGATAAATTTACTGACCAAAATTTTAGTCGGTAATTTCAAAAAATTTTCGACAAATATTTTATTTTCTAATTTACTGACTGAAAAATTAGTCGGTAAATTTACCGACTAAAATTTTAGTCGGTAAATTAGAAAGCATTTGTAATTGAATTAAAGAAAAGTTTTGCGTTTTAATTTACCGACTAAAATTTTGGTCGGTAAATTTAGCGACCAAAATTATAGTCGGTAAATTGTTGCTAACTTTTTGCGCCATTTTTTTGCACCTTATTTAGCAACAAAATTTTATAGTCGGTAATTTATTGTTAGTAAACCGTCAGTAGTTTGTTGGTAATTAAAAAAAAAAGAAAATTTTTATGTGTCGTCGGTATTCTGTCGGTAATTTAATAAATTTACTAACGAAATTATTTCTGTCGGTAAATTTTGTCGGTAAACCGTGATTTTCTTGTAGTGAAACAAAAACTTTTAAAAAAATATATACACTAATGTGATTTAAATAAATATAAAACTAATTAAATTATTATTTCACTTATTTCTTAATAATTGTTATTTCATAATAACAAATTTTATATGACAAAAATCATCAAATCTATTCAAAATAATAATTCATTATAAATGATAAACTTATAATAAATATTTGCTTCAAAAAATTTATAATAAATATTAAAAAAAATTTACTTACCATAAATATTTTCTTAAAAACATAATATATTTGTTTAGTTAATAATATATTAATTATATAAATATTCCTTAAAATTTATTATTGAAAAATTGTATTTGTTTTCTTACCATAAATATTATACACTAATGTCATTTATTTGTTTAGTTTTTCCGAAATCCAAACAAAAATTTTAAAAAAAATTATACACTAATGTAATTTAAATAAATATAAAACTAATTAAATTATTATTTCACTTATTTCTTAATAATTGTTATTTCATAATAACAAATTTTATATCACAAAAATCATCAAATCTATTAAAAATAAAAATTCATTCTAAATGATATACATATATTATTATTTATGAAATAAAATTATTTCACCTAAATATTTAGTTCACATATTTGTAATTTCAAATAATTAGTAATTAACAAAATATTATTGATAAAAAATTTATCAATTAAATTTATAAATGACCACTTTTTATTATAAGAAATAAACTTATAATAAATATTTGCTTTAAAAAATTATAAAAAGTATTAAAAAAAATTACTTACCATAAAAATAATTCATTATAAATGATAAACTCATAATAAATATGCTTTAAAAAATTTATAATAAATTTAAAAAAAATCACTTACTATATTTACTTAAAAAACATATAATAAATATATTTACTTAAAAAACATATAATAAATATAAAAAAAAAGGTGATACGGGTGCAATTAGAAACCGGATGTTTAACATCCGGTTCTGTTGCCATGTGTGCAAAAAAACGGGATGTCAAACATCCAGTTTTCTGCACAGAAAGGCTTGCTGATTTTAGCCCACAAAACCGAAAGTTTGACTTCCGATTTTGTGGTCCCCACTCCCCCTAGCTGAAAAAGTGACATATATGGGTAAATATTTTTAAAAGTAGTATATATGGGTAAATAAGTTTTTTAAATAGCATATTTTTGTCATTTTTCCCCTATATAAGAGGTCGGGATGGTTAGAACATCTCTAACAATGATTGTAGTCTCAAACTCTATTATATTATAAAAAACTCAATCCTCTATTTTAATTTGTTTAAGAAATTGTGCATGCTCTAAAACATTTTCTATTTTACTCTTTATATATTTTGTTTATTAATAAAATTATTTTTAAAAAATAACGAAAAGCGAGTTAAAAAGCAGTAAATAGAAAAAAATGAATTTCTCAAAAAAAAAAAAAAAGAAACTAATAAAAAATTAGTTAGGAGCATTTTATCAGTTCATATATTAATTTTAAAAAATGAGCTTAATTAAAAAGTTGTTGGAATGATTAGAATTAATTTGACTCTTTTTTTTTTAAAGAATGAGAAACCATAGAGAAAATTTTCGAATGCTCTTAGTGATTTTTATTAGAAAGAAGAGAGAAAATTTTCGAATGCTCTTATTTTTATTTTTTTACATTTAATTTGAGCCGATGATCAAATTTAAAATTTTTCAGGTTTGGAATTACAGTGAACCAAAAATTGTAAATTTATTAAGCACAGTTATGCTAATTATTGTAAGCCCTCACTTCGTAATAATACGATTTTTATCAATTAGCTAAAAACAAAAACTAATTTAACTTTAATCATTTAAGCGACATCGACCAATTCCATAAATATACCTGAATAATTTAATTTATTATCCAAAACAGATAACTAAAAAGATATACATATATATATATATATATATATATATATATATATATATATATATATCTAAGGTTTATATAAATATATTGAAATATTTATAGTGGTTAAGTACCACAATATAAATTTTAAAATTCCTTAAAAACATTCATAAATAATCAAATCCTACCATTTTCATCAAACAAATATAACTATAATATATATATTGCAAAGTTCAGAGAAAGAAAATACCTGGTATCGTATTAAGTAAAGGTAAAGCTTGCAATGTACTGTACCAAATGAAAAAGAAACTAAAAAATGCTTATATACAAGTTGACTACTAAAACTAATTAACTAATATATCGAAGCTCACTAGGACAGAGAATAAAATAAATATAATATATTTACATTCCCTCTCAAGATGGAGGCTGCTGAGAGAGAAGCAGACCTATTTTGGACAAGAAATGTTGATGAGACTTAGAAGGCAATAACTTGATGAAGACATCTGCAAGTTGAGTTTTGGAAGAAGTATATACAGGCTTGACAAATCTTTCTTTAAAGTTGTCTCTCACTAAGTGACAATCAATATCAAGATGCCTGGTGAACTCATGAAAAATAGAATTTGCAAAGATATGCAGAGAAGCCTGGTTATCATAGTGTAATGGTATTGGCTTAGCAAGAGGAACATGAAACTCTGCTAACAAATAAGAAAGTTATTGGAGCTCACAAATTGTAGTAGCCATGCTCCTATATTCAGCCTCTGCAGAAGATTGAGAAACAGTAGCTTGCTTCTTGGTTTCCAAGATATTAAGAAGAACCAAGAAAGATACAAAATCCTGTGAGTGATTTTCTAGTTTCCACACATGTATCCCAACTGGCATCACAAAAGGCATTCAACTAAAAAGAAGAAGTAGAAGAATAGAAAAGCCCCACAATTGGACAACCTTTAAGATACTTAAGAGTATGAATAGCTGCATCCTAATGTTGTTGCCTAGGAACTTGCATAAGCTGACTAAGTTGCTGAGTAGCATATGTCAAGTTAGGTCTTGTAAGATTAAGGTATATATAAAAGTCTACTAACTGGCCTCCTATACTCCTTTGGATGAGATAACAAAGAACCAGTTGCATCAGAATTAGTTAATTGAAGATCAGAGGGTAAAGGTAAGAAAGCTGGTTCAACTGTAGTCATTCCAGTATCCTGCAGAAGGTCTATAACATATTTGCACTGGTTAACATACAAACCAAAAGAAAGAGGTACTATCTCTAGACCAATAAAACAAGTTGCAGGACCAATATCTTTGATAGTGAATGCAGAATGCATATATTGCTTAATAGAAGTGATATCTTCCAAAGAAGATCTAGTAATTAAGACATCATCAACATATATAATCAGTGCCAAGAACCCATTAGAAGTAGTATGAGTAAACAAACAATTATCATGGCAAGATTAAGAAAGACCAAAAGACTTGAGTTTATGAGTAAACTCAAGATTCCACTGTATGGAGACCTGTTTAATGCCATAAAGGGACCTTAGGAGCCTGCAAACCTTGGATCCAGTAGGTGGAAAACCCCCGAGAGGAACCATGTAAATATCTTCATCCAAATAATCATGAAGGAAAGCATTGTTTATATCCAAGTGATGGATTTGCCAATGATGAATAGTAGCAACAAAGAGAAGAAGGCTAATAGTAACAAGTTTAGCCACAAGGGCAAAATTGTCATTATAGTCTATTCTACTAACTTGGTTATAACCTTTAGCCACTAGTCTTGCTTTATATCTACTAACAGTACCATCTAAGGTTATATTTAACCCTATAGACCCATTTCCAGCCTATGGGTTTCTTACCCTTAGGAAGCTCTACCAATTCCCAAGTTTGATTAGCTTCTAATGCCTAAATTTCTTGATTCATGGCTTCAACCCAATTAGGATCCAACTTAGCTTGATTGTAGGAAGTAGGTTCATGAATTGTAGAAACATTAGCTACAAAATTTTTATGTGTTTGACTTAAAGCAAAAGAAGAAAGTTAAGGTTGTATAGGATAAGGAATAGAAGAACTAGTTGCTGAGACTGAATCAATATGAACTAAGGAAACAAATTCTTTTAGCCATTTTGGTTGAGTATTAATTCTATTACTTTGTTTAATTGAAGAATTGGGAACAACTATAGAAGGAACAATAGGAAACTCAGTATGGGAAAGTGTGGCAGGTTGAGAGACAGAAGGATTTGAAGTAAGAGAAGGATCAATGACAGAAAGTTCAGGTTGATTTGAAATAAAAAGTGAAGCAAAAGGTTCAGTAGATGATGTAGTAGGATCCTGAAAGGACCCAACAACATCAGCAAGAGATTCATGAATATTAGGAAAAAAATAGGAGTATCAACAACATCTTCTTATAGAATGGGTAAAAGTAGTTCAGATCAATGGAAAGAGAAACTTAAATAGAATAAGGAAAAATAGATTCATGAAATTGAACATCTCTAGAAACATGAGTAACTTTGTTATCAAGATCATAAAGTTTGAAAACTTTTTGGCCAGGTGCATAGCTTAAGAAGATGCATTTAAAAGCTCTTAGCTCAAACTTATCCTTATCTGGCTTAGTGTTGGTTGCAAAACATAAAAAAAACCAAACACTTTAAAGGAATGATAATCAGGAGGATGATGATGAATGATGTCACAAGGGGATTTCCAATTAAGTAAGGCAGTGGTAACTTATTTATAGTATGAGTAGCACATAAGATAGATTCACCCTAAAAAAATTTAGGTAAATGACATTGAAACATTAAAGCCATAGCAGTTTGAAGGAGGTGTTTATGCTTTCATTCAACAACTTCATTTTGTTGTGGAGTATAAGGGCAAGATTTTTGATGGACAATACCATTTTGTTGAAATAAGGTTTGACATTAAGTACTGAGAAATTCAATAACATTGTTTGATCTTACTGTTTTAACAGTATATTGAAATGGTTTTGGATGAATAAGAAGAATTCATTTAAAGTAGTAAAAGTTTGAGTTTTAGTTAATTTGATTAAGTATGTCCTTGTGGATCTACTAAAATCATCTACAATTGTTAGAATATAAAGAGCACTTGACAAATTAAGAGTTCTATAAAGGCTCCACCAGTCAATATGAATGAGTTCAAATGATGTAGAGCTATGAATAGTACTCTTGTGAAAAGAAAATCTTTATTATTTGCCAAGGGACAAATTTGACAAATATCAAATTGATCTTTAGTACAATAAGAAACAATAGGTAGATGATGAAGTGTAAAGTAAGATGCATGACCAAATTTCTGATGCAACAAGGGATATAGAATAAAGATTTCTTTATTTAAAGAACTAGCTGTACAAAAACACTAATGGATCAAGTTTATATACAAAAAGGGGAGTAAAAACCTTACTTTGAAATTATTGAATTGTATCAACAAGAAAACTACTCTTATCTGAAATGTAAAGACCACCATAAGATTTTCCAACAGCAAAAACTTCATCAGTCTAGTGGTCCTAGAAAGATTAATGAGAATTATAAAACACGATCTTAATTAGAGCTGAAAGAGTGAGTTTGTGAACTAAAAGTAAATTGAAGTTGAAAGAAGGTATATGAAGAACTTTAGATATTATCAGTTTGGAATTAAGTTCCATTAATCCTATATGTGAAACTATAGTGGTGCTTTTATTAGGAAGGGTAATAGTAGTGAGTCTTTTAGGTTTAAAAGGTGTAGTGAAATGTTTCAAGTCAAAACACATATGATTTGTAGCACCTGCGTCTACAATCCATATGTTGTCTATCCTATAATCAAAACAAGCAAGCAATATAGTATGAGCAATACCTACATAATTGGTATAGATCACATAGGCTTTATCAGTACTTCCCTTAGCCTTGTAAAATTTTTGCATTTCCTATTGCACCACAGAAGAGATAACAGAAGTTCAATCATCCATCTTGTGTGCTTTTGAACTATGAATATCTCCTTTAGAATCAACAACTTAAGCAGCCAGTCTAACAATAAGTTTAGCAAATTGCTTCTTTGCATCTTTTGCTATCAATATTTTTTGAGTTCATCATACCACTGAGGGTAGACATGCAATTTGAAACAAGATTCTCTCACATGACCATGAGCATTACAATGATCACAATATATGTTTGACTTATGCTTCTTCATCTAACTCCCTCCTTTAAAAACATCTCTTTTTTTTTTTTTTTGTAGTGTTCTTAGCCAATAGTGCACTGCTATCTACAAATTCATTATTAAATGAGTGTATTTCCTTCTATTTTTCAACCCTCAATATCATTGAGTATGCCTTATTAACACTTGGAGAGGCCCCCATAAGAAGTATTTGACTTCTCACATGGTCATAGATATCACAAAGTCCCATTAGAAATTGCATCAACTTAGTTAAGCAATTAAACTTGGATATGGTCTTTGTTCCTCCATAAGTACACAGAAAATTGGCATTAGACATACCAATTCATCCCATAGCTTTTTCAGCTTTGTATAGTAAAAAGCTACAGACATGTTACCTTGAGAAATTGAGGCTATTTCTCTTTGCACTTATTAGATGAGAGGTCCATTACTCTCACCAAACCTCTCCTCAATCTCATCCCATAACTCCTTAGCAATATTAACATATATAAATGATTCAATCAAATCCTTTGAGATGGAATTGAGTATCCAAAATGTGATAATGTAGTCCATCTTTTGCCATTGTTCGAATTCCTTAGAATTCTCTTTTGGCATAGCACATTTACCAATTACAAACCCTAACTTGTGCTTAGCCCCTAATGCAATCTTCATCACTCTACTCCATGCAAGATAATTCTTACCATTTAAAAGAGCACTTACCAGAGCAATACCAAGATGATCGAAACTCTGTAGTTGTAGCAAATGGCCTAAAATCTGAGCAGCAGTGACAATCCTTGCATCTCCAGTTGAACTAGATATTTATGTCTATTCCATTTCCCAATCTTTATCAATATTGCTAATCTCAATCACAAATGCACAATCAAAGACTGTACTCAAATTCGATGAGAATCACCAAAGAAAAAACAATAAAATTTCATTGATTAATGGAGCAACGCTATGATATCATGCAAAGGTTCAAAGATAGAAAATATCTAATATTGTATTTAGTATAAGAAAAGTTTACAATGTACTGTACCAAATGAAAAAGAAACTAAAAAAATGCTTATACACAAGTTGACTACTAAAACTAATTAACTAATATCAAAACTGACTAGGACATAGAATAAAATAAATAAATAAATAAATAAATATATATATATATATATATATATATATATATATATATATATATATATATATATATATATATATATATATATATATATATATATATATGTTTGGAGACACGATATTAAATTTTTTTTAAATATCATGGGAGTTATTGTTATTTTTCAAAAAATTTAGATTATTTTTATACTTTTTAATTAACTTTTCAAAGCATATTAAAAAATTTTTAAAAATCTTGCGTGTAACTGCCATCCACCCTGGAAATCCATCACTGATTATAATCCATCATAAATTAATTTTTATAACCATCACATATATTTTTTCATATTAAGATATCGCGCATTTCTTAGATTACTCTAGAATTGTAAAGATTACTCGAGCAATATTTGTCTCAAAAATTTAGGGGCATTAAATTACTGTCATTAAAATCAAAACCACCACTAATGATGCCGAAGCTGTCTCGTTGACCACTGTTGACTGCCATTAATGGTTCTTAAAAAAATAATTTATATTACCAGAAAAATAATTTATATTATCGAAATTTAGTAAAATAAAATAATTTATACTGTCATAATCATTTTTGGTAAAATAATTTTGTTAAAATAAAATAATTTATATTGTTAAAATTATTTTTATGTTGTCGATAAAATAATTTATATTGTCAAAATTTTTATAGGGAGATAATTTACCGATGAAACTTTTAATCGGTAATTCATCGGTAATTTTTTTTCTAAAAAAGATTCGTCTGTAATTCGTCAATAAATTTTTAATAAATATTTTTTAAAAATAAATATTTTATCTGTAATTCGTCAGTAATTCTATGAATTAATTTTTTAAAAGAAATTCTATCAGTAATTGGTTGGTAAAATTCTCTTTTTTAAAAAATATATCTTTAAAGAATACATATTTTCAAAAAATAAAAATTATAATTTTTAGAATGAACATGAAAATTAAAAAAAAATAAAGATTATAAAAAATTAGGAAGCTTAAAGAACATAAAAATGACTAAAATTAAAAAAAATAAATTAAAATTATATTTCAAAACTAAAGAAAAAATGAAATGAACCTAAAAGAGAGAAAGAGATAAGAGTAAAAAGAATGAGTAAGACAAATAATTTATTAAATTTATATTTTAGTTTATAATTTATTAAATTTATATTTTAGTTTACTAAATTATAAATAAATAAGTATAAAATATTTAATCAAAAAAATTAAATTTAAGATAACACATCATTAATTTTTTTTTTAAATCACAATAATATTTTTTATGTTGTAAAACATAAGAAATATAAATTATAAATTATAAAACTAAGAAAAAAAAAGAAATTGAAATAATTTTAATACATTTTTTCTATTGAAAGGTTTGGAATATAAGAAGTAAAATAGAAAAAAAAATAAAAAAAAGAGTATATGAGTATTAAAAAGTATAGAAGTATTAAGTAACAAAAAAGAAAATGAAGAAAAAATTAAATAAGAAAGAAAGAAAAAGAAATTTTATTTGTGAGAAATGGAGAAAAGAAATTTAAAAAAGATGACTTATTACTAACAACATTTCTATCAGTAAATTTTTCAAATAAAAATTTAGAGGAAAATTGTCCTCCAAAATTTTCATTAACCAATGGATTACTGACTAAATTTTTCCAACGGTAATCTTTTTTTTTTTTTTTTTAAATATAGTAAAAATTTGGGGGAAATTTCCCCCATAATTTTCATTTAACAATTGAAATTTTGGTCAGTAAATTTACCGACAAAAAATTTTTATCAGTAGATTAAAAACTTTTAGAAGTAAATTAAAAAAAAAAATTGCTTTCTAACTTATCGACTAAAATTTTTGTCAATAAATTTACTAATAAAAAGTTTTGTTGGTAATTTAAAATTTTTTTCGGTAAATTGGAAAGTTTTATAAGAGCACCCTTAATAATACTATTTATTTTAAAGAGTATTTTTTATTTAATAGAGAACATATAGTTAATAAAGAGAGTAGAAAATTTTATTTAAATCCAATAGACTTTTTTATATTTTACTCTTTATTTTACTTTATCTCATAAGCATTAATTATTTAAATTTAAATTTTTTAAATTTGTTCAATAGAAAAATAGTATTAAAATTATCTTAAGTAAAATGCATAGAAATTTATATTGCATTAATTAAAATTAGGAATATAGAGTAATATTTAGCTCTCTAGATGTGAGAGTCAAACTAACTTTATTCTTTATTTTTTAAAGATAAAGAGTATATTGAAATTTTATTTTTTGAGACAACTTTTTATAATAAAGAGTTTGACATATATAAAGAGTGCATTGGATGCTCTAAGTAAATTAAAAAATTTTGCTCTCTAATTTACCGACTAAAATTTTTATCAATAAATTTACAAATGGAAAATCTTTGTCAGTAAATTGAAAAACTTTTGTAAGTAAATGAAGACAATTTTATTCTCTAATTTACCAATTAAAATTTTTATCAGCAAATTATTGCTAATTTTTTGCCATTTTCTTTCGCCTTATTAAGTGAAGAAATTTGATTGTTGGTAAATTTTTGTTAGTAAACTATCGGTAATTTATCAGTAATCATAAAAAAAGAAAATTTTTATATATCTTCTAGGGGTGTAAATGAGCTGAGCCGTTCAGGAGCAACTCGGTGTTTAACTCAATAAAAGGTCGTTTACATTTAGATCACTTTATAAATAAGTCAAGTTTGAACCTTATTTTAAAGTTCGGTAAATAAATGAGCTAAGTTTGAGTAAAATGAAACTTGACTCGATTAAACTCATGAACAGCTCGATTATAAACTCAAAAAAAAGCTTGATTAATAAACTCATAAATAGCTTTATTATTATTATTATTATTATTATTATTATTATTATTATTATTATTAATTTTTGCACTCCAAAAAATATATTTTAACATTTTTATAAACTTTTTACTAATTCAAATTAACTAAAATATATAAATTCTTGATTAACATAATATAATATTTTTATATTATATAAAATATTTTTTTATTAATTAATATTTTTGTAATACATGTAATGCTCAATTTTATAATTATATTTTTTCACTAATTAGATATTTTTACTTTTATATTAGTTTTAAATATTTTATTATAGTTATTTTATTATAAATAAATATTTAGAAAGTTGAGTATTTTGATAAGTTATAAATAAGTTTCATAATGAGTCGAGTTCGAGTTTAACTTGATTATAATTTATTAACGAGTCAAACTCGGATTAAGGTCGAGCTCGACTCGAGTTTTAAGTGAGTCAAATTTGAATATAATTTTCAAACTCGATAAAAAAAAATATATAAACTGACCATGAATAAAATAAAACTCGGTTTGGCTCATTTCATTTACACCTTTAATATTTTTAGTGTTTTTTGATAATTTAGTAAATTTATTAATAAAATTATATTTATCAATAAATTTTATAAGTAAAATGTGATTTTCTTGCTGTGAACAGCTGAATAATAGGAGAAGGACCCCACCGAACTGGCCTTGGAACGCTGAGAATTTTTTTTAAATGCAACGTGCCTTCTTTCTTTGTCGTCGGCAGCCAGCCAACCAATTTCTTTGTTGTTGGCGCCAACCAACCAATTTTCTTTTTCTTTTTCTTTTTTAAATGCATAATAAATAAAATTTTTATTTAGTTTAAAATTTAAAAAATAAAAAAATATATTTTTTAATTAATTACCTAAATTAATTTCTTATTCTATTTACTCAATGTTTTTTTAAAAAAAATTGATCAAGTAAGTAAAAATTTTAATATATATATGTATAATGAAAATCTGAAGAAAAAAAAAGGGTGATAATATTGAGTTTGAACTTGCCAATATTTTTATAAGGGTAAAAATAAAAATGCTCTATTTCATAGCCTAAAAAATAAAAATTCTTTAATTTTTTGTGAAATTGCAATTTCATAAAAATTATGGAATTTTCATTCCATGGAATTATATATATATATATATATATATATATATATATATATATATATATATATATATATATATATATATATATATATATATATATATATATTTCTTTAATTAATAGTTATGTCACGCTCCGAATCCAAGGATACATGACCGGCAGTAGGACACTAGTAATACACATGGCTACAATGCTCATAGTAAGTCTGACCTCACACTAAACGATAAATTACCACATAATAGAGTTATAAGCCTAAATGTTAAGCAGATCCAATTAAAATACTAGTTTAAATCAAAATCAAAGCCACACTGGCTATCAACTCAATTATTTCAACATATCAAATATCATATTACTGGATTCTACTTAACAAATAATTCTTAACTCAGAATATACACAATAATTGATAACTTAGAATATACACAATAACTGATAATTACATAAAATACAAGTAGAATGGGTAAAAATGCGGAGTTCTAGAATGGTTATACAATTATACAAATATCATTTACATAATTCAATGCTTAATGATAAAAAATACTGCCGAAAGGCAATTGGTAGTTTAACTCAATTACAAACCCTTCACAAGCTCATTACATGACCTGAAAAATATAATTTGAACAAGAATGAGTGTTCGACTCAATGAATGATACTAACTAATATATTAAACTGGTGCCCTATAAACATATGATTAATGTTTATGCCAATGCAACGTGTCACAGAAGCAAACAAATCACATAAGCAAACAAGGATGAGATACAGTCCACAATACCACACTCATACTCAAATATGGAGAGCCGATCCCCCAATATTGACTCTCTTGATCCAACAATCAGTCTCATATATTTAATTGGTCTGACCATCACTGGTCTGTATTACGCAGCCCTGACCCTACTGATAATGGCCCTGGCGATGAGCAAGCTTGACCAGCATCCAACATTCATAGCTCATATTCTCTATCTTATCATAATCATAACCAGAATTATAATCATAATCATAATCATAATCATATCTGTAGGTCCTAAGTAGTACTGTATCCTCCTAATCCCCATCCGTCAGCCATAATCATTATGCAATAACAGATATTGATTCATCAACCACATTCAAATGTTAACATGCATCTATGCAGTAATAATGCATAATATATATTAGGAAATATCACTCATCTAATTGACGACTCATCAGATCGACTATTCTCGGAAGTGCGACCTTAGAATCGGGAAGACGCCGAAGATATCGACACTAACAACAAACAATACTATCAAAATACGAACGACTCACATATCAAGATATAGCTAAAAGAC